>CM029118.1:18435000-18795000 GCA_016859345.1 Istiophorus platypterus
ACTGAATTATCTGCCTGAGTGTGATTGTGCCTGCTGGGAGGGACTCTCAAGATTGTGTGAGAGTGTGTGTCTGTGTGCATATGAAAAATATTTATGCAGGGTTTTGCTTCAAGCACATCTTTGTTTCTCAAGGTTTAATATTCATCTGCTGCATGTCAAACCAGTGCCATTGTTCATCTGAAATGCTGACAAGTAATCTTAGCATGTCCCTTTAACGATACTGCCCCATAGAGGGAGCTCTGTTTTATTAAAGTAACTCTAACCATGGTGGTTGAAAACATTTTAATCATTAACAATGAGTAATGTTAACAAGCTTAAAGCTGAAGATTGCAGATTGCAGATTCAGACCACCTTGGTTGTATTGGTCTAAGTATATCTGCCCATCTTTTCTCCAAGGATGTCCACCCTGAGGTGAATTTCCATTAGTCGCCATTAAAGTAAAGACTGGTCATTTGAATTACCTGATAGAGTGCCTAGAGTTGACCTTCATGTTACTTGAGGAATGTATCTTGTATGTTGCTTTGTTGTCATACTTTGAGTTGTGTCACAAGACCAGAGTTTCAAAGAGATGACCGGGCAGAGGTGTATATCATTATCATGCTGAGTGGGCACAAGGCTGGGAGTGAGGCAGGGAGAGAGAAAGATCAGAAGAAACGGACAACAGACAGCTGTGCTGAGCTATGCAGCACCACAGAGGCAGGCGGTTGGCTGTCAGCAGAGCTGAGGTGTGTCTGCTGCCTCTGTAAGAGAAGAGGGGGACAGAAGTATATATTGTCACGTTGTTGCTATGGTACTATCTAGATGTATATCTGAAAACTCTCAATATCTGATGTCAACTGGGCATACATTTTGATTTTAACTGTTTGATATAATATAGTTTGCTGTATAATATTGAATTAATTATTTCTAGCATTTTCAGTACGTAATGCATGGTAAAAAAAATAATGGCAAAATTTAAAGCATACTAATCACAGTCCTTAGTACTTGTTTCTGCCAAGCAAATCGCTAAATGTTTAAAGACTCTTGTATAAAATTATTGAACTCCTGATAGTTTTAGAAAAGTGTCACAATTGATGCAGCAGCTTCAGACACATTGTCTTTTGTAGCCCACATATTCTTCTTTCAGGGCAAAACTTTACCCACAATGCAACTCATCTGCTGATTGTTAGTTCAATGACTTCGGTGTGTTATGCTAATAGTGGCCAAAGTAGCCTTGAGCTGCTAGTCCCAAGCAGATATGAGGAGCAGGCTACAGAGGTATAGTAAACTCACTTCTTTCTAGCTCCATATCCCCATTTTTTACATTCTTGAACTTTTAGTTTTGGGCCCCAACTGATGACTGATGTCTCAAGTTTATCAGACATTCTGGAGCTTCCCTCCGGAGCCACTAGAGGCTTTAACTTTTTCCATATATGCATTAATAGTTCCCAAGACTTGTAAACATATGTAAAACTACTGTTTGATTAATCATTATCAGTGGTGGGGAGGAATCCTGTGTCACATCTTTCTCAGGTTTGGCATCTCACGTTTCATCGTATTTTGCATTTGGATATAACTTCTAATATCATTTCTGACTTACCTAATTTCAAGCCAGTCCTTAAAAAGTAATTCGTTTGTTGCTGTCCTGCCAAAGTGTGCATATGAGCCTTTTTAGACAAGCGTTTATCTAAACTACCGTATTCATCCTATTGCATGAAGGGACAATATTAGCCTAGCAAATTACCCTGACAGAGTGCTCATTATGAAGTAAGCGGACAGTGGCTGTAAGGTTTATTGTCTTGGCCTTGTTTTTATATGTTGACTAAGAGCGTTAGCAATGAGCAATTTAATGCTTTGAGAGGATAATGTATATTATTATTATTATTATTATTATTATTGTCATTATTATTATTATTATTATTATTATTATTATTATTATAAGTAGTAGCATTTTTAGCACATACATTCCCTTACTACTATATTTCCTAAAATCATTCACAAACAATAAACAAGAAGTGACTGGAGTGGAGAATAGTTAAATATGAGGCAGAGACAGGAAGACAGGCAGTATCTGTTTGCTTGATTGCTTAGATCCTTTCAGTTTAAATGAATCCTTTAAAAGTGCAGAGACACATGAAAGAGGAGAGCAGGAAGTATTGTAAAGAGAGTTAGAGAATCACCCACCACTGGTAACGGCCTGGTTTGTTTATTTTCATATCCATGGTAGAGAGCGTGACCCAAAGTAAACTTAAGTCGGATGCTGCAGCTTCACTCTGACAGCCAAATGTCTCTCTTAGTGCTGTCTGCAAATAAAAATGTCTTCATCCTAAAGATACAGCACCAACGGGAGGTCACTAATGAAAACCTCTGTAGCCTTTATCACACTTAACTTTTGCTTGTCAGATACTTAGACCAAGTTTAAGCCATATCAATCACACTGCTGCATGAATTCAGTCATGCTTCAGTTCTCATCCCTCTCTCTTTGCATATTTCTCTTCTGTTGATGCATCCTGTTTTCTTCTTTACTCTCCCTCATCTCCCATCCACTTGTTTTGCTGTTAGCCGCTATGGGAATTGCTCCTTTCATTGATGGATCCTTTCATTCTCTCCTTTTAATCAAGCCTGTTAGTACTTCTTAATTAAGACATCACAGTCGGGTTTGATCATTCTTGCTTTACTGTGTGTGTGTGTGTGTGTGTGTGTGTGTGTGTGTGTGTGTGAGAGAGAGAGAGAGAGCACGAGAAAGAGTGAGTATACTCTACCAGTCCCAATTCTGTGTGTGAAGATGACTGAACAGCTTCAATTGGGGGCAGATACACCTCCTCCAACTCTGTTCTGCCAGCCCTTGAGGCTTGTGGTGTGTACATCTCCCAAGCCAACAGGCGTCAACCTCCAGAGATCCATACTAGACAGATGGTATTGGAGGCTTGGTAGGACGGCTATTGAGCTCCCTACTGTCAGTTTGTTGTGATGATCACACACACCAGGCTGTCAATACTCACAGTCCACTTATCAAAGAGTTAAAAAAAACAACAAAAAAACACAACCTAACACAAAGACTATTACGAAGGAAAAACTTAACTTTTCATGGATTTCATTAAAGAAGTAAGACTTTCAACTTCCAAACGCCAAAAGAAACACTTGTAATACTTTTGCTTGTATTAATACATTGTGTGAATGACGTCATTAGGGCAATGCAGTTGAGGGTTTAGCCTGCCCTTGGCACTGGCGACCCCCCACATAAAAAAGATAGTCAACATTATTAGTTCTTCTTCCTCCTAATGGTGCGTTTGTGTGGATGGTGCGGGTGCATGGGATTATGTGTGTGCACAGGGATGGGGCCTCTGCGGTACATAAAGTACACTCAATGAGGTTCCTAATGGAAAGCTATGGGACCTCTATCCTCAGGCAAGAAGTGGTGCAGAAGTGTGTGTGTGAGTGTGTGTGAGTGTGTGTGTGTGGGGGGGGGTAACAAAGGCCTTAGTCTGACAGGCCTGACCTATATCCCCCTTTGCTTAATAGAGAGAGGGACACAGTAATTGGCAGATACACATTTGCTGTTAGGACTGCTCATCTTTCTGAATAGTTTGTCATTACAGAGCAGCAAGTGATGTTGTAGAGTTTGCTTCATCTCTTCAGTCTGTTTTGAAAATTTGCCTGTCAACTCAAGTTAATACACAAGCCCTGTCTCAAGGTTGTCATGATTTGTGTCATTAGCATGATCAGAATGTAATGGCTGCTTTACCAAAAAAAACTAGTGTGTGTGTGTCATCCTCTCTGATGGTCTGTCAATTAGTCAGCTAGTCAGTGTGTGCTTGTGAGTCAGAAAGAATAAGGTACATAGTTTGTGTGTGTGTGTGTGTGTGTGTGTTTGTGTGCGTGTGTGTGTGTGTGTGGTCCCCCTGGCATGTCCTGGATCCTGTAGCGGGATATGTCGCCCTTTCTGCCTGGTTTACTGATGGGGCTGTTCGGCTTCCAGACAATTTAGCAAAGGAAACTCTGCACAACAAACATAAACAGACACAGACTGATCCAGGCAATAACAGAGAGAGCATACACAAAGAAACACACAAACACAGATGGGGATACACATGTAGATATCCATATAAAAGACATGGTACTTATCATTCATGAGGGGCATGAAATTTTACATACCATAGGGTTGTATAATGAAAGCTCAGGTGTGACTGACAGAGCTCCTTCCCAACTTTCTGTGCTGTTATCTCTTGAAGTATTTCAGCTGTAGCCCATGGAACGGGACTGATTGTTTACAGTGAGGATGAAGGCATGACGCAAATTCCTTGCATCAACACTCTTCTGACACTCTCGCAATCTACCAAAGTCCTGTCTCTCATTTCTTTACAGCCCTTTTTGGATGCTTCAGCCACTTTCTACCACTACAAGGTGAAGATCATCCTCTTAGAGCTTGTGGCCTCTCTTTCTGTCGATGAGCGGCCTATTTAGCCCCAAGGCACAGGAAGGCACTAGCAAAGAAAAGGAGGAGAGGAAAAAAAAAAAAGACAGAAAAGAGAGAGGTCAGGATGGAAAACAACTTAGATCCTTAGAGCAGGGCATGGACCCGAGTGGTGATGGAGAGCTGGCATGGGGAAGCAGAGCATTGCGTGCGTGTGTGTTTGGGTTCCTCTTCGGTCACTGTAGTTCAAAAGCTGAACCGCGTCCAAGCCTTGGTAATGATGCAGCCGGCCACAACAGACTACAATAACCAACAGTCTATGGCTGGCCAATTACTGTCCACCGCAATTATATTTCCAATTCAGAGGTCACAGGGGAAAGTGGCCCAACTCAACTAATCATTTCGAGCAATTACTTTTAAAACTAATTAGACTGTCAGGTTTGGCTGTGCGTGTCTGTGCTTTGGGGGAGGTTTTTGTTTGTGTTTTTGTTGCTGTTTTCACTTTGACAAATGGGTGGACTTGAAAGGAGGGAGCAGGAGAAGGGGGCAATACCAGCAACAGTGCAAGCCAAACATTAACCACAGCCATCGATTGAAGGACTTGGTCATTATGGGAGTTTGGTGAGTTTGGGGAATCCATTGTTTAAGAGAGGATGCTGTGTTCATTCTGTTGATGCCAGGCACTTTTCTAGACTGGTAAAATGAGTTCTTGGTGATGTCAGCTGAAATGCTGGGAGAGAGCAAACAGTCCACAGATCTCTTGAGCTTCTGAACAGAAGAGAGAGAGAGGGAGGGATGTAGAGGAGACAATTTGTCGAAGAGCATTGTTAAAAATGAAGCCTTTGATTAATTTCAAGAAAAGCCAAATGAAAAGGACTGTTGCAGTCCGAGTTACACTGCAAAAGTCATCAGCATGTATCAGTAAATTTGAGAAAATCAGAAAGATCACACTTTACAAAGAGGTAGGGATTTTGCAATAATTACTTCAGCCAAGGAGTCCATATGATCACGTTTGTCTTTTTGTTTGTTGGTTTGTTTCTTTGTTTATTTGTCAGCAGGTTAACACAAAATCTACTGAACTGATTTGCATCGAAATTGGAGGGATGGGACACGGACCAGGGAAGATTGACTTTTGGGCAGAAATGCTTCATTTGAATTTTGTCCCCTGAAATCTGGGGTACACCAGTCAGCCACAATATTAAAGGTAGTTGCCAGCTTTCTGGTTTTAATGTTTTGGGTGAATGGTATGAATATGTGGTGGATTGGTATCAGTTCAATATTTTAATTCAGTGACTGAATGACAAGGAATTAGTTTAATGTGAAGTGATTTGATACCCCTGCAGTATTACTTCATTGTGGGAAACACATAGTCATTAATCAAAATGAATGGTGTGGGATTGATTTCAATTGCATTGCTCAGTCCTATATAGAGAACAAATGAACAAGTCATTTACTTACTTAGCCAGTCAATGGTAATATTATAAGGAGTATGTATAGAAGATAAAACTAAGTATGGGATAAACCACATGACACATTCTTATCAAATGTGTTTATCTTAAAATCTGATATCCTAAACAAATAGCTAAACAATATGAAAGGTTTTGCAAGATTAATTTGACCGAGTTGTTATAGTTAACAATGAAAATAAAATGTGTATTTAATAATTCTGATTATCTTTAACAGAAAATGCATGTACTTTTAAATTGACTCAGAAGTTCCTTGTAACATGCAACATGCAATAATAGTGTTAATAATGGGTCTTAACAGTAATACCGGGATGTGTGAGCCATGTCATGTCACAGAGTGAAAGAACAGATACAACAGACATGCCATTCAACTGACTTCAACCATGTAAAGGACCATTTCCAAAAGATCTTTCTAGAAGATTTGTTATTATACCAATGTGTAGGTGCACGTTGAGTGTGTGTGTGTGTGTGTGTGTGTGCCAATGTTTCCAATTGGAAAATCTGCAAGATGGGCTGTGTTATATATTTTATGAGTCTTGGGGTTTCTTTTTATACTATACCACTCTTAGACACGCTACCTGCTATACATACAGCTGGTTACGATACACACACGCACACACAGTGACTTGCAATGCAAAAAACTTGCTTTGAAAAGATGTGGACACAGGGATACGGCAAGTCACGCAAGTCTAGTAGACACTTGTACTTATATAGAGTAGATAATCAAACACGATTTTGTCTTATGCAATTAATTTTATCAGATAACTTATACTGTATCCTAACAATTGCCAAAAATAATCATAATTCACATAGTGCATACTATGTTATACTATCAGTGCTCTCAGATTTGTGGACAGAGACCACTCACATTGATGAATAGCAGGTTCCCTT
This sequence comes from Istiophorus platypterus, assembly GCA_016859345.1. Taxonomy (NCBI): domain Eukaryota; kingdom Metazoa; phylum Chordata; class Actinopteri; order Istiophoriformes; family Istiophoridae; genus Istiophorus; species Istiophorus platypterus. Next base: position 18,441,751 of record CM029118.1, read on the forward strand.
TATTTTCCCATTTTTTGGGATGATAATACTGTACAGTACATGCAGTCTTCCTGGTGAATGTGTCATCTGTCACAAAAGAATGTCATAATTAGTCTTGCCTCTTTCCTTACATTGATATTTCTATGTCAATCATGACAAATTTACTGTAGGTCTTACAATAAAAAAAAAAAGAAAATAGTATAAAAATTTGCATTATTCTGTGTTTGCTTCAGGACACGAGTGTCCAAATACACACACTTAGTGTACACAAGCAAACAAATACACTATAAAATGCCTCTGGTAGTTGTCATAACAGGCCCTGTCTGATGGAGTGATGTCTCATTAATAGATGGCTTGCAGCAAAAGCATGGCGTTACCTCTCCCACTTTTACAGGGCCTTGTGACAGTTCTGCTTTTATTAATAATACAGTGTTTTTGTCCATTGCTAAGGCACATTGTCACTGGATGTGTAACAAATCAGAAGGTTTCTGTTATGGTACGGCCAAATATAAAATGTATTAGTTCTAGTATTAGTTCTAGTAAACATGTTACACCTGGGTGCACTTCAGTGTATGACATTATAACAAGATGTCATCAATCAAGGGAATTAAATTGTTTACACTCTTCTGTAGAGAAAACAACTAGTTTTCTCTGCCACATCAATGTCACACCTAAACTGTCTTGACATTTCAGTAAATTCAGTGTTAAAACTTGTAGCAGAATAAAACTGTTGAGCTAGAATACTCTCGATAGGAGGCTAAAAGTAATTTATGAAAAAATGTCTCTAAGAGAGTGGGTTTTTCAGTGTTTCCTTGTATTTCATAATCACAAATTATCTGACAGAACACATTACACCTTTAATTTCATAGCATGTAAGATAATTTTTTTGCATTTACCTAAAGTTCATGCTGGGGAAGTTAACAATAACTGTTTTATTTTGTTATTATCAAGACATATTGCTAGGTTCAAATTCAAATAAAATCTACAATAGAATGTCTTTTTTCTTGCAATGACTGAGGTTTTTTTAAAAGTTCTTCTATACTTTCCTTCCAAAACTTGAAATTCATTTTGCAGATTCATTTTGCAGAATTCATTTTGCGGAAGAATAAAAAACATAAAACATCAGCACAATATAAGAACAATGAAACAGTAACACAATTGAAAACATTAAAAGTGCTGGTACAACAGTACACACTGACTATAGCATACAGTAAAGGGCCTATTCTATATAGAAAAAAAACTTCAACAACAAGAGCAGAAATAAGATAAAGTGCTTAAGCTGCACAGAGAGACAAGAAACAGTTTCTGGCGTATTAGAAGAAGGGTGTTTGTTGCAAAATGAATAAATGAAAACTTGAACCTGTAGCACCTAATTTTCAGAAACCTACATCTCTGACAAGAGGGGAGAAATAAATTGTACTTGAACCAGGATAATGGTTCACAGATGTTGTTGCCTTTGTGGGTTTGTGGTTGCAGGGATTATTCAGCATTTTGTTGCAATTTGTTTAGAACATCAGTCCCGGAGTTATTTACTAATTCAGTGTTCTTCATTCTGCAGCTTATTTTGTTTTTGTTTTTTAGCATTGATGTTTGGATCATTTCGACTCAAAGTTACAAATTAAACAAATTGAGAAGGGACTACACTTTATTCTCATAACAATTTGTTTCATGCCATTGCACAGTTGTGTAATTATCATTGTGGTAATTACTAATTAGGTAAAAGGGATCCACGACTGTTGATTGTTATTTGTCATCGAATGCACTAAAGGAAGAGTTGAAAAACAGTTGGATAAAATGTTCCAAGGTTTGTTTTCTACTTCGGCGTAGTTCTTGTCCTTGCCATTATGCAATTAGCTGACCCATAAAAATGCCTTATTATTCACAACTGCACATCTGTAATTGATGTTTGTCTTCACTGATGCCCCAACCAGTCCTCGTCAGAACATCATTGTGTACAGTGTGCACACTGTGAAGGAGAGGAGCCGAGTTCGAAGAAAGAGAGATACATAGAGAGGAGGGGCAGTAGCAACCAAAAGTGGGAAAAGAGGAGAGGTATTTTGATTGACAGTTGTCTGGCCTGGTGCCTGCTGAGGTTGTTCCCCCCGTCGACTGCTATTATCAACAGAAGGACTTCCCCATTGCCTTGGCAGCGACTATGTCACCCCTCTCCCCTGGAGGATGCTATCCCATTTGGGAGGAGATGAATAGGGGTCCCCTCACCCCGTATGAGGTCTCTGTGGACAGAATCTTTACAGAGGGAGCACAGTGGAGTAAACAGGCTTTATGTCAACACCAGCATCTCCGACATCTCTGTAAAAAACACATCGTCGCACCGCAACTACTGTTCCTCCAATAGTTATGTTTCCAGCCGGGCAACTTGAAGATGTTGTCTGTGATGTGAATACTGTGGAAGAGGGGCCCGTCCAAATTATTGTCCCTCACTTTAAAAAAAAAAAATTACAATTTTGTTCCGATTCAAATGTGGCATATTAAAATGTGACAAATACAGGTTTTTGATTCAAACAAGTGTTTGTGGTTTCTCCACCTGTGGAATTTCAACAACCCTATTGTTAGCTACAGTTCAGAACCAGAAATTACAACAGCTTTCTGTCAATATAAGGTTTAGCTAAGCTTAGAAAGTATGACATCTTGAAATTAATCTTAGAATTAAAGTGCAGTGGAGGGGTGTAACACAACACTATAGTAGAATAGCTCTGTGTTCAATTGTGTACTGAATGAATCATTGAGGTATACATTTAAAATCTTTTCAAAAAGTGGTCAGCATAAGTCACTGAGGTATGGTAATTAAAAACTATTTGAGTAATTTTGACGTGTAACTGATGGAACACTTTGTCACGACATTTGTCCCCACTTCAGCATTTAAAGCTGCGTGTCTAAGAGTATTTGAGGTGCATGGTTAATTTCTAAAGGAATGCAGACAGCTCACAGACAACACACAGACAGCTGCACCGTTGGGTGATTGGCATGTTCAATGTACCATGTGTAACAAAAGTTAATCCTTCTTTTAGGCAGGTGTGTGTGAAAGAGAGAGAGAGAGAAAGAGAAAGAAAGAAGAGATGCAGAGAGAGAGACAAAGTGTGTGTGCAGGTGTCATGGACAGATTTATTAAATTTTGTTCTTTTGACAACGTCCCTGCAGCGGTGGGTGTGGAGAGCCTCTTCATTCGCTCTTGAATTTACATGTGTTGTACTGTCCTACCCTTGGATCCACAGCAAACAGGCCATCAGGAGGCATCGTCTCAGGCAGGCTACAATTGAGAGCAGACGCTTGAAGTTTGAAGTCCATGTCTAATATCATCACACATATGATTTTGCTCCATTGAAGAACCATCTGGATAGATGGTAATGCTTTTATCTTGAGCATTGTGGCCAAATGTGGTTAGTGAGTGTGATAAATACAGATGACAGTATCTCTGTTGAGGAACTCTAGAGATGCATTGTGCATTTTATGTATACCAGGGCACCTGAACCCACTCACCTATGCTGTCATTCCAGCTTTGAGCCTGTAGCAGCCTATAGCTGACCGTATTTGGATCATGCAACAACCAATCTTCCTACATCCCCCTGCCCACCCCCCCCAACACACACAAGCGCACTTCACTTCTTCACTCTCAATTTAACCCTGGTGTGTGATGGGGCCCATGGTTAGTCTCCTTGCGGGTGTTAATGGCCAATGGAGCAGATATCGTAATGAGTGATCAATCTAGTTGCTTGCCGTCACAGCAACACATTAGCCATTCATACAGATTCAGTCCACTCGCCCAAGCAGAAGATCTGGATGCATATTTAATGTTTATCTTTTACAGATCTCGCTTAAGCAGACCTGTTCGCAAAGCAAAGTCTTTGAAAAGGTGGCAAAGTCCTTGTGAAACCAGAGCCTGCCTGACAGAATCAAACAAGTTTGTCCTGGATTCCTAAGAAGTGATACTCTTCTTTTTAATGAGGAAGAAGTAAATTCTGCCTCTGTGAATGATAATGAGGTTATTATCATGAACTGTTGAAACCATCTCACAATTACAGCCAAAGCTGGAAAAAGTTGCATTACATCAATTAAAGGGGACCAAAAGAATGTGCTGGGAGTTGAAAGAGAGCCGTTGCATACAGTATAATGTCAGGATAGAAACACATGAGGAGAATCACAGTGACCCTGGGAGATCAGGAGAGAGAGGGAGAGTTGTTGAGAGTGTCTGCTTTTAAGTACCTCAATCATGCACCTGTCAGTCCGTTTCTTCATGTAGACATCAGTGTTTACCTAAATGAAGCCTGACAGAAGACATCAGTACTAGTTTGTGTGCAAACAGCTTGTGTGGACAGCCTCATGGAGCCAGCCACTGCTCACATATTAATGCTTTTTTTTTAGGCTTTAAAATCATATGAGATCCCATTTTAGACTGTTTGAAGCGGGCAGGACTTTCAGGCAGTAATTTTGTGCTGAGACAGCAAGCGTGCAAGACATTATACATGTAGACTAATATGTTAAACAGTATCCCACCATGCCTTAGTGGCAGGCTAATTGTTATTGTTATCTCAGGCCGGTGAAATACAGTCATGAAACATATGTATCAAGTATCTCGGTATGTTAAAATAACCCCGAATACATTTGCAATGGAACCCCTATTTCTGAAAGCTCAGCAATTGCAGCATCATGCATCCCAAGTCACCCGAACAAAGTCTGAAAGCAGGTTTCAGGCAAGGCTGGTTCCAATTCAACTGTGATAAATGGGCAGATAAGACAATCAGTGCACACTGTGACATAGTGCAGTGTTAGCTGTCAGACCGGCACTCTACTGGGGAGTCCAGGTGCACCAACGGTCCTGCCGCCGAGAAAGGAGGGAAAAACAAGGGCACAAGGAGGTGTCTTGTAGCCTGTGTGTATAAATACCCAAACTACAGTATTAAAAGTGACTGTTAGTTTAAGCGGCAGATTCTTTGTATGTGCCGCGCTGTCAACCATATGCATGTTACTGAGGCCTGTAAACACAAAGATAGATCCTTTTGGAGAACTGAAACCAGAGTGTTCTCAGGACTGATTCAGGACACGCTGCTCGCGTTACAGGATGGAAACTGGGCCTGCAGTTAGGAAGCCTGTATCTGTGTGAATAGGTGAGTTGGCCAGATACTAAGATGCTATTTGCCAATGACTGACAAATGTAAAAAAATGTGTACTTGGCAGGATGAGGAGTGTATGACTGGGGCAGGCTGTTTGAAGTCCTTCTGGAGTATTGTCGTAAGAAATGTGTACATGTGTACACAATTCACTGTCTCCAAAGGGTGCCAAGTCGCGGCAGGGGATTGCCCGCGTTGCACTTCTCTCATCTCTAGGATACAATAATGAGTCTAATTGTGTGATGCTCACTTGTACACATTGTGCGGCTGTTATTGCCTCTCTTTCTAGCTGACTCTCAGTGTCGGAACAAGTGCTGCTTTGCATGCAAAGCTCCCACCGGCCCCGCACCAAAACACCTTACACTATATAACATGACAGAGAGCTGCGCATACACGGCACTAAAGCCTGACCATAATACACCCATATCGATGACTTCATCGTCGTGATGAAGCTGCTTTTATCGAGCTCAGCACTGTGGTGACTTTACCTTTGTGTCATGTACAGTAACTGCTGTGTCCTCACAAGCACCTGAAAATTATGTTTCACATTTAGATTTAATGGAAAGAGAGTAAAAGGTTTTTTGGTTTTTTTTTAAACAACTTTTTCAGATGGGCATTTCATTCAGACAATAATTGGTGATAAATTGCTAGAACACCGGTTTAAAAAAAAAAAAAAAAAAGATGCCCCCCACAGTTCAGTTGGTGTTAAGTTGAGGATTTTGCGTAAATATAGATTTTTCTGAACAAGACAACAGCACAGACTTTTATGCAGGATCAAATACACACAGAATGGCTTTGCGGCGACTTCTGTGAGATGGAATATTTTATGTAGTAAATATTTTGTGCAGCCTCGGGAGAGTGCAAGGTGGATCATCAACCTTTAGCGGCAGTCATAGTACTCAGATGAAGATTTGATTTTTTTTTTTTTTGTGGAGTTGTAAGAGCTGAAATATAGAGACACTGGTTTAAGAGGTTGAAATGACAATACTGCCACCTAGAGGCGTGGGGAGGAATGAGGCATGAGCACAGAGAAGTGTCTTCAACCTGTCAGTTTGCTACATTTGATGGCAAAGGCCAGTACTCTACTAAATACATGGGCAGCTTCCATTCCCGACTATTAATGCTACGGTACATCATCAATATAAGGCTGATGCTTTATTTTTGCATTTGTGCACTGGTGTGTTCACCTCTCTGATGTGGTTATCAAAAGGACAGGAAGAGGCATCTCTGGCTGCGTTATGGTTACATCAGGTGGGTCATCTACCGGACGTTATCTCCATTGAATCCCATCTGGCCTGCAGAAGTAACCCAGCACATGCTGACCTGCTCTCATTCGCAGTCAGAGAGACAGAGATGCGGGACATAACTGTATAGAAAAGGCGAAGCAGAGGAAGAGGAAGAGAGAGGGCTCACCTGTGAACCACAAATGCCCCGTTCAGGTGGGACCTGTTTTGACCTGTTGCCACGGGGACCCTAATGTAAGAGTTGTGTTTGTGTGTGTGTGTGTGTGGGGGGGGATGGCCATCTGGTACGTGTTTGTGAGTGTATGTGTGTGCTTTTGTTTATGTTTCTAATGTTTCTAAAGGTATTAATAGGCCAATGGATTTTTCCAACAGCTGTTACCATAAACAACATGAAAACATAATAATCAGTCTGAGGCATTGCCGTCTACAACACGGAAATTTGCTTTCATCAATGCATGACATAATGCATAGTACATACTGAACAGCAAATTAGAAAGTCTGCATTTGATCTATCTAATATATATTTAAAACTCATTCTACAATTAATGTAGTTTGGGATTTGAATCTGAAAGACTGCGTTGTAGTTTACAAACACAAAATACCTCACATCATTTTCTTACTCAGTATATTTGATAGATAAAATTCAGAAAAACTGAAACCAATTTTAGCTTTTCTGTGATGGAAGGTGAAGACTATGAAGTGTTTCAGCGGGGAGAATGTAAGTAAGGGAGCACAGATGTAAAGAAAAGCTGATGAGTTTGCCTCTTTTGCCTTGTGTTTTTTTATGCAACTCTGCTTGACGCCATGTACCACAGCAAATATGGTGTATCTATTTATTCTGTATGACATTTGCATTTAGGTAATATCCTGACAAGAGATGTGGGCACTACAGTAGTTAACAATTTAGTCGCCCAACATGTGTGTGTGTGTGTGTGTGTGTGTGTGTGTGTATGTGTGCATACATAACCTCTGGACTATCTTAGATGTTATTATTAACATTTTTTGCAAGAAAGATAAGAAATTTCAAAAATCCTCTGACAATGACAATAATGCAATCCTCTATTTTTTACAGTCAAAGGTCAGCTGCTTCTACGATTGTAACAATAACAGTCAAAACAAAATCACACACACTAATCGGAAGAATAACATACACCGACTCAGACAGGGAATGACCTTTGTTGTTTATACAGGGGAGCTGGTTGTCTGACAATCCGCATACATGCATGCCAACATACGCACAAGCATGCAGAAACATATACGGACACACACTCACCTCTTGAGACTATCTGAAAAATCTAATTGGGATTTAAATTGGAGAAGAGGCCTGGGGGCCTTGTTTGGCTGCATGGTTTATCTGTCTCCTGTTTCTTTCTCTCTAAGGTCATTTAGAAAGTGCTTGTTTAGGGATGAGTGATTAGCAGAGATGTCCAGGGGCTTCCTACTCATCTGAGGCTTCCTGGAAAGTCAGGGTAGACCTGCTACAGTGTCATAGCTGAACAGCGGAGGCCCCGGGGCTTTGCTATCCAATACAGAGGGGATTCTGCTGTGGTTATGAACTCATTGAATCAGTGTTATGGAGGCTTTTGTAATTGAATTGCATGTGTTGTTATAAGGTAACATTACCTACCAAAGTTGGGTTTTAGAATTTCTCAAGTTTAGGATATTTCAGCAGTGTTTTATTCTCTGACCCAGAACCCCTAATAGCAAGAGACAACATGTTACCACATTTAAACGATGGCCTTGAACACACTATTGCAGACGCGCATACACACACACGTTTATACACATGCAGGCTAACACGTGCACACAAATAGACAAGCATTTGATGTAACAAAGTCCTCTGTTGACCCTGACATCCAATTTAACAAACACCAGTTTAAAGTCCTGTTGACAAGAAGCAGGAAGCGAGAAGAGAAAGAGGATATGACATGAGGAGAAATCGGCTCCTTCTGTTCCTTGTCACTCCAGATTATTGAAGACTTACCCAACATGCACCTGGGGGAATCAGTGTCTGTCCACCCGAGTCTCTCTGTCTCATGTTGCTCTGCCCTCCTCTAAACGCACACACACACTCACACACACACACACACACACACATTCTCTCTCTTTGTCTTTCCTCTCGCCTTCTTTTCCTCCTTGTCTTAATCAAATGTACGCCTGCCATGCACCTTTTTTTTTTTGTTTTTTTACATTTGTTCCTTTTTTATTCTTTTTTTTAAAGTGTTTGGGCTCTAACGGGTCCAGTGTGGGCATGTATGTCAGCCTGTGTATGTTTATACATATGTGTACATGTGTGAGCAGATGTTTGCTCGGGGCAGTCTCGCATGTCCATCCCTGATAGCTCAATAGAAATGTGGGACAAACTTGAAATCACAAAAGAACTTTGCATTGAAATGTATTCAGCACAAACACTGAATAACTAATAGGACTGTGATCAGTTCGTCTCCATCAAATCATGCTGTCCTCATTTTTGGCCTGACTATTCATTATATGACAATTTATTATAATTTGCATTATTTCTACGTGTTCAAAGAGGAGGAAAAATACATCTGTTAATAGCGTGAATCCCTTGATAATGTCCCCACAGAATAGGCCTCTCCTCTCCATCTTATATTAATAGGTCTTAGAAACATAGCTATAGTTATTGCAGTTATTTATATATTTGACTTCACAAAGCCAGCATACTCCAGTGAACACCAAATATATTTTGTCAAACTCTTTAATGGTAATTCAATGAACCGTGACCTTTGGAGGACAATTAATGCCAGATGTATCTCCACAATGTTCATTTATTACTGGCTAATTTTACCTTGCCTGCATTTTCTCCTGTGCAGATATTCATGCAAGTCGTATTTAAATGAGCAGTTCATCATTAGTTAGCCTCACCAGGACAAAGACTTCCCTGTCCACTTCCTGGAACAGTGTTTGAAAATTTGGCTATCAATTCTTAATGAATATGTTTATGAAAAGCGGAGACTAATTTTTTAGCCTCCCTTTCATCATGAGTGACTTTGATGAAGATGATAAACCCAGATAGATGCATTCATTATTGGGGTACAAACAATCTAAAGATTGACTTTGAAAGGTGAATCACAAATCTTAAAAACCTTTGTTTATTGGAACATATGTTATTTTATTGATTATTTTATTGGCATGATTGATCCAGAACAAATCAACCTCATGAAGGGCTTTTAATTTATAAGCCTTATCATAAGTCTGGAACAGTTTTTTTTTTTTTTTTTTTTGGATCAAGTGAGACAGTCATCACAAGATCTCAGAAATATCTAGTTTCTACTTGCCCCCCCCCCCTTCTCACTAGGTTTCCAGTCTATCATACATCCCCCCCTTACTGGGATCAGTGGGGCCATCACGCGCGCACCTTTGATGTCTCCCAGAGTTAAGCTGGTTTTGAAGTCAGATTAGTGAATTGTAAACACCCTTTTAGACCTTCAGACTCTCTGCAGAATGAGAAGAGTGAGAGAGGGAGAGAAAGTGAAAGAGTTGTGGGATTAACCCATGCACTACAGCTCAAAGGTTAGCCGATCGAAAATCATGCCCCGTATTGCCATGTGCAAAAACATGAATTGAGGTGTTCAACTCATTTGTCATTTGCTTTTCTCCCCTGTCTGACCCTTTTTCATTTCTTTTCATTTTTTATTGGGGGAGTGCTATGGAAAAGGCTGGATTGAAGCAGACAGTAGATATGTGTAGGAGAAAGAATGCCCTCTCAACTCACACAAACACACACACACACACACACACACACACACACACACACACACACACACACACGCACAGGGACACACATAAACACACACATATATACACACGTGTACGGAGAGAGGGCAGTGTTTTTCAGACGAGAAGCCCGTCTGTCTCTTTCACATTCCATTAGTTCCTGGAGCTACATCAGAGGGCAGAGAGAGCACACAGACATTCCTGCAAGACGCAGATGTCAGGATCAAAAGTCAGACTGACTCCTGTACGCAGCAGGGGAGAAAGACAGAGAGGAAGAAAAGAGAGGGAGAGAGCAAAGGAAGAGAAAGAATTTATGCTGGGTATGGCTGCATCTTTCTGAACATCCTGTGTGTTGAAACCCAGAAATAATTGTACGCTCCTTCAACAAATTCTCCAATTTTCTGCAAACAAAGGCCTTATCCATTGCCATGTGATTCCATCTACACCTGTAATGCTCTGTGCATTTACTGTTCTCAGGGCTATTGTTGCTATTGTTACTTACTGCTCTCTCACTGCCAGGCTGATGGGAAACCATGCACCATGCTGCCTACATCTTGTGCCTTGTTTCAGTTATAAAAAGGCACGGGACCAGATGGTGTGTGTGTGTGTATGTGTGTGTGTGTCTGCGTGTGCGTGCATGTGGGTGTGTGCATGTGTGTGTGGTCTACACTTTGGCTCCAGGCTCTTCCAGAACTGGCACAAGCCCAACTGGGTCATCCATGCAAAGACTCTCTCTCCTCCTCACCAAGAGCGCATCTGTGTAGGCCTTTACATGGGATATGTGTGTGTGTGTGTGTGTGTGTGTGTGTGTGTGTGTGTGTGTGCGCGTGCTTTTACTAAAGATACAGTATGTGTTATAGAAGAGCTTGGGGTGCTGGGTGAAGTACGCCTGCTTCTCAGCAAAACATAAATTCTGTTCTGCATATGTCCATATCTCCTCCTGGGTCTCTCTCTTCCCTCTGTTTATTTTCCATCTCATTTGTTTTTTTTTATCTCTTCATTCCTCTCATCTCTAGCCAGCCGAGCATTCAGGTGAACACTCACTCAAGTGATCAAGTGATGCTGTTTTTGCAGTTTTCAACCATAGGAAGAGGGGAGAGACAGAGGAGAGAATAAAAGAGCACTGTGGAATTGGAAAGGGGAAAAAAGCAAGAGGGAGTTAAGGTGGGTAACAGCAAGCTGCAGACATATGTTCAGGGACACTGAAGTTAATGGCAGAGGATGGGAGAGTAAACACCTCAAACATCGGGCTGAGAAAAAGATAAAAGACAGAGGGAGTTAAGAAGTGCCATGGCCCTAGTAGGGCTGTCAAGATGGCCAGGGAGCCTCAGGACTTCAGACTGTCAGGAAACATTGTGTCCCTCCAAGAACAACCAGAACTTGTCTCAGCTCACAGTGCAGTTGTCATTTTACAAATGTTTAAGTAGTGCACCAGTATTCTAATACAGATTTTACTCAAATATGTACTGTATATGTTGCCTCCCAATTGAGATTGGGATTCAGCTCAGGGCTTTTCCACAGATCTTCTATCAATCATATTGTGAGTGTTACCGTTCTGAAACAAAGATTAAAACATTAGAAACAGGAGACTGCCTCTGTTTGCAACAAGTAGTGCTTTAACTCCCAGAAAAAAAAGAAAAGAATGTGATTTCTCCTCATATTTCTATCTAGAAAGCTGTCGCCTTCTCCATGTTCCCCCTCGTGTCCTCACCTTGCAAAATCCCATGTAGAAACTGTAAATATATGTCATCTATAAAGGATTCTCGGTGCTTCTCTCCTGCCTATTCTCCCACCTGTCTCACTGCTAATCTCGCCCTCCACCACCTGCCTCTCAGCCTGCGCAGGCAGAGGGCACTGATTACATTAGTCCTCAGAGGGTTGCCCAGATCGATATAGAGTCACTCCTCAATCCAATACAATCACAGCCACTCACTAATGAGAGCGAGGAAAATACAGACAGAGGAAGAAAGACAGGAAAACTGGTTAAGCTCTGTTCTGCTTTTTTCCTCATAGTGGAATTGTGTTATAGATTTGTCTTTTGAGAACCACAGATACAGAGAGCTTCGTTTTCCTTGATCAATACTGCATCATGATTTTGGCATTTACTGTAGCCCCACTGTGCCGATCTCCTTCTTTCATCCAACTGTGTGATTTTGTATGAAGTGTCTAGCTTCCATTCTGCCTGTCTCCGACAATCCTATTGTCTATCATGGGCTCTCTTTTTTTGGCTCCCTCTCTCTCGCTCTCTCTCGCACATTGCTGTTTAATGATGGTAATTTTCTACCCAGGTCCGAGTGTGAGCTGATGTGGCGAGGCCCTTGGCTCCCCGCTGTTCCTGATGAGGCATGATGGGAAATTACCCAGAGCTCTCTGTTGTCAGATTGTAACTCACTGTTTGGTTGTAATAAGAAGACAAACCCCTGCACGCGTGTTCACACACACACATACGCAGACACCTCTGATTGTGTGCATTAATTACACTGTGTGAGATCACCACGGTGACCACAGCTGTGTGGGCCACGCCTGGCTTTCCGGGTCACATGGGTCATCAACTCCCTCTAACAGCTACAGCACTGTTGCTTTCAGACACGGCATCAGATAATGAGAGTTCTCCTCGCTGCGCTTGCTGTTCAGACACGGGTGACACACTTCCTCCATCCATCTATTACTTCCTTTCTTTCACTTACTTTCCCTCTCTGTCCTGTCATTCCCCTGAACATTTCCAGGATGTCGATGATGTGTGTGTGTGTGTGTGTGTGTGTGTGTGTGGCCGCCTGTGGTTTATTGACTGACGTGGGCGAGGTACAGGGCTCACTGGGGCACCACCAGTGGGTGAGTGGATGGTGGTGAAGTGGTTGGGGGGGGGCTGCCCCTGTCACTGTGGTGTGTCACCTCCACAGCGGCACTGTCACCAACAAATGGAGCTGTAGTGGAACCCTGTAAAGAGAGTCCTGCTGTGGTACTGTTTGAATCAGCTTGGGGCCAGTGGGGGACTGCAGACTCTGTTTGATCAACATCAGCAGATGTTGGGAGGATGTCCACTGTCAGCTTAACTACAAATGACCATCTACAGTCAACACAGACAGTGGGTATTTATTATAGGTGGCTGTATATTTAAGTGAGGTTCAAGAGAATAGCACGTACTGTTCTAAGAATATTGGAATCAGAGGGTAAACTTAAAGACCTGTATCAAATTTTGTTTTTAATGTAAGAATAAAGGCAAAGCAGAGAAGATGACCAAGTACTTTTTAAACCATCCGTCAAGTTTCTGATGTGGTTTTTCCGCAAAGAAATTATCAATTTAAAATTCATTTTAGCAGCATCTGTGAGGTGTCAATTTTCAGTATGTGTGTGTGCTGGAGTTTTCAGGATTTCACATAATACCTGTTTAAGTCGCATTTTGGACGATGATTGGCGCCAAACCAGTTGTGATGTTTCAAAATCCTACATGTATTTACTTGTCATAAACTCAGATTTAAGTGAAACACAAGAAACTTTCCCTCTTCAGCAGATGAATGTGAAAACAGTCAAACTAACACATTCAGTAATTCTTCATAGTGAAGCTCAAACATCCAAGTGAATGAGAATAAGCAAAAACACATCTTTCAGTGGAAGGGGATTTTAAGTTAATTTTTTTTTCTCAATTGGATACGCCAAAAGTTACATGTAATTGAGATGTTTGTTGTTGCACCTCATTCCTGCTGGGTGCCATTGTTTTGTCATTACTGAACTGTCTATAATCCGTGTACTCCACACCAATCTATAGAGGGAAAGTTCAAAAAGACCAAATTATGGCTGAGTCTGAATCCAATACAACATATTCTAAAAACATGTCTACTCATGATGATTAAGTACTTTAGACATTTACTGACTTAAAAACACATTAGGCGCACCTCATGAGGCCCACTGATGAGGTTGATAAGGACTTTTTAACTTGCCAATTTCCCCAATTATGGTAAAACTATGAATGATAAATAAAGTGATAGAGACAAAGAGAAGAGGTTTTGTTTAATAATTAAAACCAATGGGTGGGTTTTTTAAAAGCAGCTGGATTATTAACAAGAAGAATATTTTGAATATTTAGAAAATGCATCTATTATTATGTACTGTACATTCAGTGAATTATGAGAAAAGATGATGGAATGATCACTTTCAGATTCTATTGTAATATCTCTGATGCACTGTGAATCTCCACATCATATCTCTGCTATATCTATGATATCTGTATCATATTGAGGACATAGTAATTAGGTTTCTCCCTGCGGCGCTGGCTTCCGTGCCCAGCACCTCCCTGCATTGCTGTGGAGATACTCCTCTAAGAGAGGCATAGCTAACGGTCAGCGTTACCACTATCACAGTGCCGCTGGCAGAATGCGGGCAAAATGGCAAGGCCCAGCTAAACTGGTGTGACTTAGAATGGTCTCAGATAGGGAAATATCAGTCCGCCGCATACATACACACACACACACACACACACACACACACAACCACACACACAACCACACACACAACCACACACACAACCACACACACCCAGGGGGCATGAGCTGACAGTAAATAAAACCAGAGTCCTTCCTTAATTAGCTCTTTGCCTGAGGGTGAAAACACAGAGAGAAAGTGTGTCAGTCTCTCCTCGTGTTGGACACTGAGCTGCCACCCCATCTCTCTGACCATGGAAGAGAGAACATGGCAATTCAGCAAACTGTTTTGTGCAGATGTACTTATGTGGGCTTTATTTACTTAAGTATGAGGGGCTTATTTTACGGTTGTTTTCCTCATTTTAATCTATTTATTGATAATTATTTATAATTATCAGTGCAAAAACTGCACAATAAACAATGACAGAAAAAAAATAGAAATTCAGACTTTGCTCTCTAATGGTATCTAATTAAACGTAGAAGTATGGTAAATTTAGATTTAGTCCAGAATGTCACGAGCTATCTGAACTCACTGAGGTGAATATTATAATTACTGATTAAATTTAACAATTACAAGGTAATGTCTGTCTTTACCTTTGTGCATCAGCGATGTCTCAGCCTCATAGTCTAACCTATGTTCATTATGATTTAAAAATAAGAGCGCTCCATTCCATGGCTGTCCATGGGTTACTGACCCTCATCCACATTTTTTGATAGGAGCATAAGCATGAAAATAATTAGTTTTAATGTTTTTTATTTATTTTGGAAAATTTCAACACATTTCTTGTCAAAATATAGCACCACTGTCCACTGTATGTGGAAAAAAGAAAAATATGTAACATGTTGTAAAAATATTTGATTTCTTCTAAATAATTATCCCATATGATTGGTTTAGTCTATATAAGGATGTGTTCAGCTGGTTCCTGAGAGGAAGCTCTTCAAGCTGGTGATAGTAGCCATTGATAGCAGTGCACTACTGACCCCTGCTGGTGTGAGATTCCCCGAAAGAAACAGGTAAACTATAGTCACTAAATAAAGCTAAATTATTTTTCCTTGACCTTATTTCTTGCTGTTTTGGGGATTTTCCAAGAGCTTATCAATTCCTTTTTCTAACTTAAATGGAAACTCTTGTATTCATGTACTGTACATTAAATTTGATATAGTATTTCCCAGCAAATAAAAATCCATATTATTCAATAAAATGGCTGCAACCTTGAAATGTGATACCTTTTTGTAGAACTTGGAGGATATATGAACAGTAATTTTTTTTTTAATTTTATCATTATATTATTTATAATATAATTTATTAAGTAAAAACTTTTTTTTTGGGGGGGGGGGTTGCCTTTATTTGATAATTGACCATACACGTACGTTGACGTGAAACATGGGGAGAGAAAGAGTGTTGTATCATGCAACAAAGGTCTGCAATTAAGCTTCTCAACTAGGCAACCAGGATTCCCCAAGTTAAATTTATTTAATCTTAACTTCCACAACACTAGAGTCATCAAAACAAATCTTTGCAGCACTTTGTGCATGCATGCTCTCAGCGCAAGTGGATGTACTATACTTTTCCCCTGCCAAACAGGCTTTTGTGTCACACCTGACTTAACTGTGGCATGGGCCTATAAGAGCAATGGATTTACACCCCATTGCCCATCCAGTGTCACTAAGCCATGGGTCAGAGGGAGGAGGAGAGTGCTTGTAAGTAAGACCTCTGGGGGAGAGCAAGTTCAGGAGGTTAAATCCATCTTGTAGTGGACAAAGGCTAAATCAGAAGGGGCACAGAGGGCACTTGTTACGACTCAGTTCATCATTCAGCAGCAGGAAGAGATCATCTTAAAACATGGATGGGATGAGGTGGAGTTGTACCTGCTTGAGAAGTATGGAAAACAGAAGCAAGGAGTTTCTCTCCTGCAGCTTGATGATATTTTTGACCATCTCCTTGAATGACCACAGCTTAATGTTGTCTGAGATGGATTCTTGCTAGAAAAGGCCAGCAACTGTATGAGATCAGACAAGCACAGGACACACGTCATTGACAGCACATGGCAGTGGCCCCGAAGCCATGACGGGCCATGAGTGGACTATCAGTTGCCACTGTAAGGAAAAGCCCAATTAAGAACATTAATTATGCTTCCTTGGCACTAACTCTATTACTCTCTTTTTAGCCTGGAGAGCATTTAAGTCTGAGGCTGTGGCTGCACACTCCCTCTCATGCTATAATCCAATCTAGTTGAGGAAGTTTGTCATGTTTGGCAGAACTGGACTTTCTGGGATGAGCTGGGATATCCAGATGGACAGGGTAGCAGAGTCAAGCTCCTCCACAGGGTAAGGATGTGAAGTCACACAGAAAATGTGGTGTGATCTCAAAGACTGATTCTACAAGGTTCTCCTAATGCACTATGAAAAACCTGTGAGGGAGGCAGATGCAACATGTTTCACATCAGCACGCCTCACAGCTCTTTACTGACACAGAAAATGCTGAACTGATACAGGCTTAATGTCAATTAGGACTTCTAAATACAGTGGGAGCGAGGAATGTGTGAAGTATTTCTCTGTATATACTGACGTTAATCATAGGGAGTGAAATGTGCTTTTACTGAAAAACAGCCCCATACTGCCAGAGGCAAGCTGCCTTTATATATAAAGGGTTTTATTGTGAGGGCTCTTTCTTCCCTCAGACTTAGTTCCCCTGCCCCTCTGTTCACTGATTAGTAACATAATCAGTTTACTAACTGTCATTTTTCTGTTGTCTGTTACAACAGAAAGGGCTCTATTTGTTTAACTGTGAAAAAAACCTTGCTGATTTTAGAGGGGTTTTTCTCAACAAGTAACTTATTTGCATTGAAATAACGAAATTTGAAAGATTGAAAAAAAAATTATCTCTGTAAGAGAGCAAATTACATTGCAATTAAGGACTTCCCCTCGAAACATAGTCATAATGACACAAAGGAGGTTCAGCATATGATTAAATTAAAACCATGTATGTGAGATCGATAGATGTGAAGAAAATCCCAGAATTGTTTTGGAGTAGCTTTGTTGCATGAGAAATGTTTATTTTGGGCCTAGGCAGCTGAGATTGTACGGCTCAAATAAGCATGTCCCATAGTGGGCCAAGAGTCTGTGAGTTTTCACTGCACTGTGTAGCTGATTTCACTCATCACTTCCTTCTCTCTGCCTCAAGTTATGGTAATCAGGAAATCAGCTGGTGTAGCGGTTAAAATGACAACCTCAAAACTCTCTGCCCTTCTTGGTTGTTCATTCCTGTAATACAGAACAGAGGAGAGAAAAATGCTGAGGGATCATGTATTTTTGGTCGCTGGGGCTGCTGTGCCTTTCATGAACTGAACTGACATGGTGTTTAATACCTACAGCCGTGACAGGCTGAATTCTTTGCAGTTTCACATACTGGGCAAGAAATGCTTAACAAAGGTGGGGAAAAAAGATCATTTATGATCACGGCCTGTATCTCAGATATCCCCTGGAACATGGGATTTTCTGTGTTGTTTCTCAGTCAGTTGATTTTATGTCCGGGCAGCCTGTCCACACTCACACAATCCAGGGCCAGTTCTAGCAATAGCTGCTTCAATGTTATGGACCCTCATCAACATTAGTCATTCTTTGCATGGAGCAGAGTTTCTCAGAACAGAATATTTCAAAACAGATTTTTCCCAAGAGTCACGTTCTCAGTGTTGAAAGTGGCTTCAGCACGAACACCCGCAACTGGCAAAGTGGTAACAGTTTGCAAGGGATCTTAAAATATGTAGGTGTAATTTTTTTGGCTGTTAAATGCGTCTCTCTGATCACATACACAAATTGTTTCTCCAAGTAAAAAAAAAAAATGATCAGTGGAGTTCACAAAGGATTTTTTAAATTTTTTTCCAGAAGTCTGTGCCAGGCAATGAATTGCTTGTAAATATATCGCTGTGGCAGAGTCGCTGTGGCAGAAGTGATGCACCAGTACAACTAAGATGAATACGCTGTGCTCTTGTGCTTTGGCATCCAAAGCTGACAATGATGCAAAGGTGATGCAAGTGTCATGCTACAGTTTTATCTTCAGTGCCTTTTTACAGGCTGGGTGACTCTTAACGTGGAAGCTTTTCAGAGATTAATCTACCAAAACACAATTTCAAGTTTGAATAGATCAAGCTAAAATACATGCATACATGTTTTGTTTTTGTTGTTGTTGTTGCTGTTTACTGTAAACCCATCTCTCTGCTCCTGTGACTGCAGACACTTGGACACCGTGTCTTCTGTTTTCAGAAACTAAAGTGGACTTCAAATTGTCCGTCTTTGTTAAAAGTACCGGGACAGTCACTGTAAAGCGGGATCATCCGCGTCCACCATCGCGGACCAGTCTATATAAACTTCACCGGTCCAGGCCACACACACGGCGGGAGGCCTACCGCGAAGAAAACTCGAGATCATTTTACGTCTGATTCAAAGTTCAAAAAAACCTTGTCCCTGCACCGGATCTCGACGTCCATCCCCGTCCCACCCTGCGGCTCCCCACCCGGAGCCCGACTCGGCGGTCCCGCTCCGGAGCGCTGCCGGATCACCAGACCGCAGTTTTCATGGCCAACAGAACATTAGCACGCTTGTCGCTCCCGCCGATTATCCTTCACCGTGTTACGGTACATTAGCGAACCGTGCGATCGGCCAACCCCCCCCCCGCCTGCGCAATCAACAGCGAGCGTGAATGAATGATGAGCCATTAGCAGGTCGGGTGTGAACTGTGAAAATGGGCTCTCACACCGATGACTGCGGGAGGCCCCTGATACGCCGTAGCCTAGCCTAGCCTCCCTGCTAGCGAGGCCCCTGCGCTTCGCGGGCGCTGCGGCGGGGCTTCGGCTAGCGTTAGCCCGCCCTGCCCAGCGTAATGCGCCGGAACACGGACTAGTGTAGCGTGCTGAAGCCCAGTCTAGTGGAGGGCTGTGTGCAAGATCATAGTAAGACTCCTTGCTAGCATATGCTTGTGTTTAATGCAGCGACCTGCTTCTGCATGGTGCGTTTACACATACCCTGCAGTGAAGGTAGCGTGTGTGTGTGTGTGTGTGTGTGTGTGCGTAATATCAGTAATCAGTGTACCTCAAACAGGCAGAGTATAACTAGGCCTGGTGTGGTGAGAGTGCTGCAGATCACTGCTCTGCCAGCTCAGGTTGCCTGTTTAAGCTTCTCTCTCTCCCTCCCTCTCTCTCTTTCTCTCTTTGTGTGTGTGTGTGTGTGTGTGTGTGCATGCATGCATGCATGCATGTGTGTGTGTGCATGCATGTTTGGTTATTGATACTAAAATTGGAGTTTCAACCCTTGATGCCACCAAGCAAGCCAGGGCCCAAAAGGTTAAGGTAAGAAAGAGAGGTGTGTGTGTGTGTGTGTGTGTGTGTGTGTGTCTGTGTGTGTGTTTGCTATTCAGTGAGTTTTTGTTTTTAGGAAGAAAATCTTCCTTTGGTGGAGGAAGATGTGGTTGTGGTTGTGTTTGTGTTCTTAAAATCCTTAATTCACCTGTGACCCCTGCGACATGCGTGTGTGTTCATGCGTGCGCACATGTTATTTTAATGCATTCATGATCTCTGCGCTGTGCACAAGAGACTATAAGAAAAGGGGGAAACGAGAGGAAATGTGTTACCAGTGTTTCAGAGAGGTTTTCAGTGACGTTTCAGTGTGTGCGTACGTCTCCGTGCGCGCGCGTGGATCAAGCAGTGTAGTTGTGGTCTCTGTGGATAGGATGCTATTAGAGCTGGCAGCATGAAGGCAGCAGCCTGTTGAGGGACTAAGCAGGATTTCAGATAGACAGAAAAAAATCTGAGAGAACATAGCTAAGGGATCCTCAATTGTAATTTGTCAAAGTAAGTGTAAAAATGACACAAAGTAATAAAGTGAGATACACTTAAAATGAAGTCAAAATGATATGTCTTTCAGCAGCGATGCAGGAGGTTTTTGTTATTTAATTAGTTGCATTCCCTTCATATTAGTTGCTCTGAAGTAACATAGAAAATGACAAGAAGAGTTAGAAATTAAGTTTGTCCCCGATTTTTTCAAACAACTTAATTATCCCTTTTTGAGTATAGCATGGCTGATATGTGATATGTGTATGGCTTAATAATTCAGGTTAGAGATAAAGGAAATAGTTTTATAAGACGCTAGAACCAAAGACGGCACATTAGTTACAACAAAGAAAACAAGATACTTCCGATTGTGGGCAATTTTCTTGACAGTGTTTGACAGTGTTGAGGCGTGTGAATGCGACGGGCGAGAGAGTGTGATACAGACTTTCCTCATGCTTATTTGGTTTTTCCACTTTCACACCCCAGTCTAATTTCACAGTACGGAATCCTGGCTGCACGATGGTTCGTTGTAGTCGCTCGAATCAGTGGACCAGAGTGGACCCGGGGCCTGCTGACTGAGCCAGTGGCTCACCGTTATCCGCTTAACATGCTGATGCCTGCATGTGCATGGGTAATTTGGTGACATTGTCGCTTATGTGTGTCCCAGTGGAACCAAGGCATATTGGTTTGCAGGCCAGGTTTTAGTTCCACTCACTAGTCTAAACATACACATGGAGGCTGATGTATGGTCCCATTATGCCGCTCCCTTCTTCAAGTGCAAAAACCCGAAACTCTTGTCCGAAACTGGCTTCATTAGTTTAGCACTTTTAGTTTGACTGATTGGGTTGATGAGGCCTGGGGGAGCAATTTTTGTGTTGGTTTTATTTTGCCCAAAAATTACCTTTTGGCACATGTATAATTTAAAAAAAAACTCACAAACACACACGCTGAACATAGTAAATTGGTATCTATTGGTATCTTTGACATTTTATAATGTATGAACTCATTACGTAGTAAAGTAAGTAAATAAAACCTGTTGGTGAACTTTTATGTTATCAAATTTGTTAATATTCTGTTCCTTATACGATGCAATAAGAATGATACATACGCAACTGATACAAAAAGTGAAAAAAAGTCTATCAAACTGACACAGAAAGTAAAAAACCTTATATTTCGCAGTTGAGTGCCTCTGTCTGTTCCAGTGCTGTTACTTAAACGATGACCTCTCTGTTCCCTGCCACTGAACAGCCTAAGGACCATCAAATCCTTATCCTACTCTTTCATATTCACATTACAGCTCTTATCCAGGCTCTCCCTTTCATCAACAGAAACAAACATTTCATTATTGCTTCAAGTCACTCGCAGATCACTAATTCAACCTTCACACACTTGCCTCCAGACACTTTTTTGAATAATAGCATCTAAAGTTCTTCCAAACATTAGCATCTCACATTCCTCCATCCCCAAGCCCTAATTGGGCCATTTCTGAGATGTGGTCAGTGGCTGTGTGATATGGACATTGTAAGCATAGTCAGCAAATAATGAGTAACCTTTAAAACCAATAATGGTTGAGCTTTACTATTAAACTCTCACACTAGGGATTTGTAGATTACTGTCGCTTTTTGATCTCATATCCTCGACTCGTTGATGTGGCATCATGGACGCTGTTGCCCTGATCTTCATGCAGACTTGGAGTCATGATAATGAGCAACAGGAATTGTGCAGCAAGGGACTGTGAGACAAATACTGGATGCATGTGCTTTAAAGTGTAAACACTCTTAACTGGATTCACCTGATTTGTGCCGGTTTATGCCCCGATGTGCTCAGCTGCGTTAGATATTCAGCACCCAGGCTCATTATAAGACCTAATTCAATTGACCTGGAGATGTAAACACATATTTGTGGATATAAGAGCGCCAATTAGGAGTGCTGCGACACTGAACTACAGTGATATGTTGTACCATGAGGATAATCACCAAAGAGTCTCGCAAGTAACAGTAAGTAACTAAGGCAATAGCACATTTTGTAGTTCCTTGTCAGACAGGGAGACAAAAAAAGAGAGAAAGAGAGGGGGGTTCGTGTAAGCCCAGCTAGTGTCCCATGCTTACTTGGGTGTAATGACCCATCAGTGGTGACATCTTGTTTCATCAACTTCTGCTTCCCTTCACTTGTCTATCTGTGCCCGGTCTCTCCCTTTCTCCTGCCCTTTTACCCTCCTGCCTGCTGAAATCCATCTTCCTCTCTTATGTTTTCCATTTCTGTCCTTCGGTAACTGCCTGCACGTGTCTAGTAAGATGTAAAGTATAACACTGAACCATAAACTAGAGGACACCTAGATTCATTAGGGGGTTAGCAATATGGTTGAAATCTGTATCACAATGTTAAGAATATTTTTTCATAGCAGTAGTTATTGCTTTATTGCGAATGTAAGTATTTATGCAAAATTGCATTTAAAATGACCAATTTGAAGTTCAAAAAAATGAACTGTTCCACTGTTATACTTTATATTAGACAAAACTCTTTTCACATGTAAAACAAAAACTTGAATCACTGATTTTGATTTTTTTTTAATTACAGTTTGCTGAGATCAGTAATTTGGGCAAGGAATTTTGTATAATGAAAACAAAATGATTATATCAAACTGTGATTTTAATTACTATAAGATAGATATACAATAAAATTGAGTTTTTTGCAGCCCTAACTGAAATTTTGTAGAGCACTAGGTCCTATTGCCATAATTTATTTATCTTTTATCACATTTAGCATTTAAATGTTCTCTATGGCCATTGTTAATTGCCTCGCAAGTTTATTTTCAATAGTTCAAAATAGGAAAGGACCTAAAGCCTGCTCGAAAAGTCAAAAAAAGTTGCTAGATGATGAAATATACTAATTACCATATTCTTGATGTAAACATATCATATTTGCATTCTGCCTAGTGTCAGCCAGTTACAGACCCTTATCTATTTGCGTATACACATGCAGTATTTTCATACAGCTGAATTCCCAATACAGTTGTTCTCATTTACAGTTAGGAACATAAGTGTTTTGACAGTGACAGAACTTTTGCAATTTTCCCTCTGTGCGCCACCACAATAGATTTGAAAAGAATGAAGTAGTTGAAGTGTAGATTTTCAGCTTTAATTTAGGGGTTTTACAAAGGTATTGCACAGTTTAGGAATTACACACATTTTTATACATAGTCCCTCATTTTCAGGAGCTCAGAAGTAAATGGATAATTGACCGACAGTCAGTTTCATCTCCAAGTGTGGCCGGTTCCCTGGTTATTTCATGACAAATTAAATGGAAAAAAGGTTGGTTCCAAGTGTTGAATTAGCATTTTGTAGCTGTTCATGGGAACTCTCAAGATGCATTCCAAAGTGGTGTTGATGTAAATGAAGGAGGCCATCATTTATGTTGAAAAAACAAAACAAACCTATCCGACAGTTGGCAGAAAATTTAGATCAACAACATAATTCATTCTTAAATAGAAGGAATGCATAGGCAAGCTCAGCAAAACCGAACGGCCTGGAAGACCACAGATGACAACTAACATGGATGATCACAGAATTCTTTTCTTGAGGAAGAAAAAGCCCTTCACAACATCTAGCCAGGTCAAGAACACTCTAAAGGAAGTAGGCACATAATAGTCAAAGTCTATGATCTAGAGACGCCTTTATGGATGTAAATACAGAGGATTTACCACAATGTGCAAACCACTGGTAACACTCATGAACAGAGAGGCCAGATTAGACTTCACCAACCAACATCTAAAAAAGCCTGAACAGTTCTGAAACAAGATGGGAAGAGAAGAGGATGGAGAAGGAAAGGAACAGCTCATGATCCAAAGCCACCACATCATCTGTCAAACACAGTGGAGGCAGTATTCTAACATGGGCATGTAATTGCTGCCAATGTACTGGGTCATTGGTATTTACTGATGATGTGACTGCTGATAGAAGTAGCAGTCACACATGAATTCTGAAATGTATAGGGCCTTACTATCTGCCAGATGCTGCAAAACTGATAGAATGAAGCTTCACAGATGGATGATGACCGAAAACATACGGTGAAGGCAACCAAGAGCTTCTCAAGGCAAAGAAGTGGAATATTCTTCAATGACAACGTCAGTCACCTGAGCTCGAACCATCTGATCTTGCTTTTCACTTACTGAAAACAAAACCGAGGGCAGAAAGACCACAGACAAGCAGCAACTGAAGATGGCTGCAGTAAAGGGCTGGGAAAACATCTCAAGGGAGGAAACTCAGCATTTGGTGATGTCCATGGTTTTCAGACCTCAGGCAGTTATTGACCACAAAGGATTTTCAACCAAGTATTAATCCTTATTTTTACAATTGTTGTTTTTTCCAGTTACCCCTCTGAAAAAGAGGGACTATATATAAAAATGTCTGTAATTCCTAAATGGTTAATGTAACATATTTGTTAAAGCCCTTGAATTAAATTTTAAAGTCGACACTTCAGTCACATCTTGATGCCTTAGTTTCAGATCCATCGTGCTGGTGAACAGAGGCAAAATTATGGGAAAAAGTGTCACTGTCCAAATACTTATATCTAATTGTGCATGTTTTTGTGTTCCGGTGGTCAGACCACGGCAAAGGTATGAAATACCCAGTTAGACAACACGTTTCCAAGCTGCTGCTCTGCATTGCTGAAATCCGAATGTTTTTAACTGCAACATCATTTGACAACAACACAATACACATAAGTTAAAGACTATGGATGAGCAATGATTACAACTATATTTACCTGTAAAATGATCATTCAGAGTTAAGGTTAGAAGCTCAATAAAGTCTGTGTCAGCTGCCATGCGATGAATTTAATGAGATGCATAGAGGTTGCGAAAAAGGCACTAAGTTGGCAACACTGCCTTTAAACACCCCCCATGACATAATAGAAACTGCAAATGCCAGTTAATATTGAAAGAACAACGACCAATGTGGAAACTCCAACACTTGCCCAGCTGACCAATGCTGTATCCCTATCACTCAGTCAGTCAGTCAGCGATGGACATTTGAGTTTATAGGGCTGGTCCCACTGTTGTGGTCCATTCAAAAACATAAAATATGAGAGTTGTATTTAAGGAAGATATAGTTCTATCCCAAAGGGAGAAAACAGAGATGATGGAAGTGGTGTGAACTGAAAATGCAGTCACTACTTTTTCTGTCATAGTTGTGTTTATGTGTGTGTGTGTGTGTGTGTGTGTACTTCTCTCTTTGTAAGAGGCACTTTGAGTTTTAGTCCTTGGAAGTGAGGACATTTTGGCCAGTCCTCACAACTTCTAAGGGCTGTTTGAGGGTTCAGGTTATAATTAGATTTAGGTTAGAGTTAGGTCAAGGGTTGGGGTTAGGCATCTATTTGTGAGGGTTAGGGTAAGGGGCTAGGGAATGCATTATGTCACTGAGTGTCCTAACAAAGATAGAGGTACAAGTGTGTGTGTGTGTGTGTGTGTGTGTATGTGTGTGTATGTGTGTGTGTGTGTGTGCGTGTGTGTGAGAAGAAGCAGGGGGCCCAGCTGACGAGGCCTCTCACTGGGACACTGGCAGGCCTTAGTCGCCGCAGGCCCAGCTCTCAGCTCCACCTCTGACAGGCTTCATACTTATTGCTCAATGACATTCGATGTTTTCCTTCAGTTTGCTGTAAGATTGATTTCCCAGATATGTTTGAAATATCTCCAGAGCCCTAGAGCAGGGTGACTGGCACAGTGGCACAGAGACAGAGAGGTGGGGGAGTAGGGGAGCAGGGGGGGAGCAGAGGAGGAGATGGTGTGTTCAGTGCAGAGGCCATGTAGTAAATATGGAAAGCAAATGTAGTTATCAAATCTACATAGGAGCTCTGTGTTACCTGCAAAATACTCGAGGTGCCTGCACTGTTTACAATAGTAGACTATTGCATTTAGCGTTGTAACCATTGATTCCATTATCTATTTCTCATCATCATTATCATTATCATCATCATTATCATCATCATTATCATCATCATCATCATTATTATTATCATTATTATTATTATTATTATTATTATTATTATTATTATTATTATTATTATTATTATTATTATTATTATTATTATTATTCATTAATAAATATTTATTCATTGGTCTATGAAAAGTCAGAAAGAAAGAAAAATGCCCATTATAATCCAATTCCAGAGCTCAAGTTAAAGGTGTGTTTCAGTTTTATTGTGAACAATCAAAAGTTAAAATTTTTGTTATGCACCAGTAACTGTATACTTGAAGTCAAATAAATACATTGACTAAATTTTCCTTCTCATAACATGCGCCACCACCTGTCAGGCATTGGAAACACATGAAACTGACGGCAGTACTGTTTATTGAATCACCTGCATGCTAATGCCCACCCATAAAAAGAATTGCTCTGTCGCACTTCTGGTGGTAAGAAAATCCACAGGCCACCTTTAAGGTCTCTGAATTTCTTATTTTGTCCAAGCAACTGTGTAAAACCAAAATATTTTTAGAATTACAATCATAAAAGACGGTAACACAGTAAACACTCACATTTGATTATTGCCTCAAATGTAGTCCCTAGCTACGTTTGTGGTGACTAGCTACTCACATTTTTTTTTCTTTTTTTATTGATAAATGGCTGAAATTACTAAGTGATTTGAAAATTTCTTGATTAATTCTGTGTTGCTCCGAAAGTTCACTTCCGGCTTATATTGAACTTTCAGTGTTCTCAGATTCACCCTGCTCTTCACTCTGGGGATAAAGTGAATATAGTTAGTTCAAAATAAATCGGGACATATTGATGCCTGATCCACAGAGGCCCTTTGCGTGACTCTTGTTGTTGCAGTTCAGGACCCTTTCCTGAGGTGTTTATCACGATTGGATAAGGCCTCATGATGAAATTTTCCCCTTTGTGAAAATGCATTCTCAGTGCATATTACATTATGTCACATCTCGTCATTGAGCATTTGAATGGATTTACTGCTTTGTTTTCTCGGGAATGGAGGGGGGGCACAGATCCACTGTTTTAAACTCTTTATTCTGTTCACGTTTCATTGGGGTCCTTTACGTGTGAAATTGCAGAGTCGAGCCTAGCCTGAGCGACATGGCACAGCAGCGGCAGGGTCACACCGAAGCGCCAGATGTGGGAGGGAGAGCGAAATTAATTGCTACACATTGTTCACTGGGTGTGTGCGCACCTCCAGTGAATTAACTACTCTCAGGGTGTGACTGTTTGAATAACGGGAATTAGGTATGAGGCCTCTCACTCACAGCTGAAGCCAAGTGCAGCAATTGTATCCAATTAGCTTATCTGGCCCCAAATTCACATGCTTAACTTGTCGTTTGTTAGTGCGTAAAGAAGGAAAACATTTCTGCAAACAACACATCGCATGTAGTTGTTATTCTACGGTTCTCTGTACAGTTGTCGGGCATACAATGTACCTCTCTCGACTCTTATGTTAAAATCTGTTTTCAAAACTTTCAAGACAAGAAATTATTTCATTTAAAGGTAATTGGACATTACAGATTATTGCAAGAATCATTAAGGGCCAGCCAGTTCATTCAAGTGACATATTCAGATTGACAGTTTTAATAGTGATGACCTAAAAGCAATGCATATGTTGAAAATGGCAAACCAATTAGACAGACCGTCAGTGTGTGCCCATTAATGTGAATCTTAATGTTGTCTGTTCAGCCTTGTATTGCTATCAGATCAGACTTCACAATGAGGTTGAGAGCAGAGGTAATGCACATTAATGACAGTTGGATGGCAGACATCAGGAGCATATGGTGCTCTACTATGGCCATTACCACGTTCATACCATCCCTTCACCCATATGGAGGACGACAAGAAAATCAAATCCATTTTAAATACGTTGTGGTTCTTACAATGTCTAGACAATGCATCGTTTTTGTTTTTTTTTATTATTGCAGTCCACACCGAGAACTATAGTATCAGCAGTAGCGGTGCATCATCATATTCCTCGGAGGTCTACAATTACCATCTAAGCAGCTCATACTGACCCTAAGCCTGCAGCCAGCATCATCTATATCATGGGAACCAACAGTAGCATGCCCACCCTAATCGTGACCCTGGTGTAGTCTCCGGTGTGGGGAGCTTCTTGTAGCCTAGCTCATTGGAATCGAGCACATCCTCCCTCCACCTGCCCCCGCCATCTCTCAATTTTCCTGGGCAATAGCAGGGTGGAGGGATGGGGGAGGTGGTGGTGGTGTTGTTGGGGGGCACTCTGCTTCCCCTGGGGCTGCTTGCTGGAGCGAGGTGACCCAGCTTGTCGCTCGGTGACCTGTGAGAGGGACATTATGAAGTGTGAGTGGCTGTCACCCTAACCGCTTGTGACAGCATGGCTCCCGGCACAGCTGTGCCAGCCTGCCCCAGCCAGAGACCAAGGGCCCATGGAGAAGGGGGCGGGAGAGAGACCACTTTGGAGAAGGTGCGGGCTGGGGTGTTCACAGAGAGTCTGTGGTGGGGCAGGAGGGTAGAACTAGATGGAGATAGGTGGTGAGGTGGTTCAGGGCCTTTGCTCTTACTGGTGTAATGACTTCACCATTGAAGTCATTGATTCCGGTGCTTAAGGGACGGCCCTGTGGCTACACAATGTCAAAGTCAGCACAGTCAGGCTTTAAGCTGCAGGATGACATGCAGATGTGATAGTAGGTGTAAAGGACCAGCTGTTATTCTTCGAGTCAGCGGGGGTCACGTATATGTACAGTAAATTGGCATTGTATATATTGTGCCAAAAAGAACTTTCAAACTTGTCTTTCCTTGTTGTCACTTTTTCTTCTCTCAGTTAGAAGTGGTTCCACCTTGTCTTTGAACACACTATCTCACATGGGTGAGATATTTAATTTCTTTAAGATCTTCAGCGTATCGTTTATTCACAGAAATGTTTTGGTCCCCATGACCTTCCTCAGGTATGCATAGAAAGCAGATGACACCACAATACATGGCAGTCTTTGTTCTCTAATTGTCTTGCAAACTCTTCTTCCTAATGTTTCATTATGCAGAACCTCAGCAGGATTTTGTTCTTTTTAGTCCTCAGAAATCTCACAGGTTAACGCTTAAGTGAAAGGGTCAGAGACCTTTGCCATGCCTGTGTTGTTGTTTCTCACTGTGTTAGTTTCTGAACTGACTACGGGGACAGGAGTTCTGGTGTCTAAATCCCGATAAGGGTCATTAAGCTAGTTTCCCTCCTGTTCGTTTTCTTTTTTCATCCTCCTCTGATACTTCAGGTGCAAACTTTACCATATCTTCTTCCACTTTTAAGCAATATCAATACTTGACCTTTGAAATGTCCCCTTTGGACGTGGGTTTAAGTCTTTAAGGCTGCTTTTTTAATGGACTTTAGCAGTGGAAATAGTATACTAGTTCACAAGTCTAATTTAAAAACATGGGACCTCATGGCCACCCTGGGATCACACCAAGTTGTTACCTGCAAGTAAAGTCTATCACAACACCACAAGAGATAACACGGATGACATGTAGGAAATTAGTTATATATATACTAAAACTTAAAAAAATATGTGTCTGTACAAATTAAGTTCTGGGCTGATTCTGACCCAAAGAAGGAAGATTGAAATAGTCTTAGAAAAGATACATTTACTATAACTCATGCCAACTTGGTTCACTAATCAACTCAAGCAATTTTTTTCTGAAACCCTAGTCAAATAAATGTCACTCCAACCTTAACCACGATCTAATCTCAATGTAATAAATTTGAAAATGGTTTAATCAGTGTGAGCTGTTTTCCTGTGATTGAGGAGAATCATATTCATTAAATTCTGAGTAAATTTCTCATCTCACAAAATTTTTTGTGGCTGTGTAAGATTCATTTTCAGTTTGTGTCTCTCCCATGTGATTGTATAGTAGCAGTTAGTTAGTGTAGTGTGGATTGCAAACCATACTAACTTTAGAAGACACACTGTTAAGAAGTCCTTTTTTATGTTTTTGTATTGCATATGTTGAGCTATTAGGGACATAAAATTGTTCAAAAAATCTGCAATCTTAGAATGTAGGGCACAACATCCTGGACGTGGTTCAGGCTTGTGAGATTGAACTGTATCTGGCAGTGTTTGTTAGACTTCTTTGATAAACAGAGTGAAAAGTGCAAATGCAGGTTGGCTCCTCTTGAGGTGTTCGCAGGCATGAAATGAGCTCATATGTTTTACTTTACTTTCATTTTTTAAATAATTTGAAAATAGCAGAATGGAGCAGCAGCTTTCCTATTTCTGTAACAGTTTAAAAAATTTAAATCCAGTGGGAGAAGTAGTAGTTTACATCCGCTGTTGAAAAGACAACTTGCGCCACATTTGTCCCACCTCATGGCAGAGCGCAAGAAGACCACAGATATGCAAACAGAAGAATATCTATATACCTATATCTATATATCTGTCTTTCCGTCTGTCTGTCTATCTATCTCTCTGTCTCTCTCGTTCTCATGTATATATATATATATATATATATATATATACATATCTATATATCTCAACTGCAGTCCTGTGTTTCTAAGAGATTTATTTTTTCACTTTCATGCCATCTTTCTTTACTTTGAATTCCATCCCTTAATAACTTGCCTCTCCAATTTTGTTTTTATCCCTCCTTTTTATCTCAACCTGCAACTTTTCTCCATGTGTCTCTCTCTCTCTCTCTCTCTCTCTCTCTCTCTCTCTGTCCCTCTGTCACGGCTGACCTGTGTCCTCTCTCTGCAGGGCCTCTCCTGGTAGCGCCCAGCTGGCACACTGCGAATCGGCTGGGCAGAGGCAGGAGGCAGTGCCAGCTCTACTGGTGCAGAAAGGGGCACACCAGGCAGACAGGCCCAGTGTCTGCAGCAGCAGCAGCATGCTATCCCCCTGGCTGCCACGTTCACAATGCGCACATATGCCTGCGTATATACTGCTGCAACCCAAACACATGCACACCAGCATCAGCGGACCAATGCCAAATAGGTTTGGTCCGACTGGGACCTAGTTAACTGGGACAAAACATTTGTTTACACACTAGACAAGTGCAAAAAACCTCACAGACACACTCATCTGCACACACATTCTCATGTGAGTAGATGTAGAGGCAAACTAGATAGCTATATATATTGTATTCATTGCAGACTACTAACTGATGAGCGTGACTTTTTAGCCAGCCTGAGGCCTGTTATCCCCTGAAGGAGTCTGAGCTGCATGAAGCATGTAATAGAGCCCATATTGAACGGCATCCACGTTATTGGCTTGTATTTGTCCTTAGGGTCAACACTGGAAGCTCCTTGTAATTAAGAAGATTGAGACTAGGCCTCCAGCCTGCAGTTAGCCCTTGAAGTCTTCAGCCCTGGGTATTTCTGTCCTCTCTCTGTCTACCACTTCAATTTGACCTTCTTCTAGCAGCAACTATATTAACCCATGTAAAACCCTGCTGCCCTGAGATCAGACCTAGAGTAATTAAGATCAGCGGGGAGAGAAAAGAGCGTATTGCACCTAGGCTAACATAATTTTAAAACTGGTGAACTCAGGTGGCTTAAATTTAAATGTCAGGAAATATACAATCTAATGCAACAATAATGTAATGTATAAGTTATATGAATTTCAATAGCTTACATAGTGTGACTTATTCTACCTCGGAAATTCATATGGGAATTGTCTGTCTCCATAGAAGAAGCAACTTGCTAATTTACATACTGTTTGATTATTGGAGTCTTGAGTATTCAACTGAACTTCCTTATTTGTGTTTGGGCCTGTGTTTGTGTTTGTGTTTGTGTATGTATGTGTGTGTGTGTGTGTGTGTGTGTGTGTGTGTGTGTGTGTGTGTGTGTGTGTGTGTGTGTGTGTGTGTGTGTGTCTGTGTGTTTTGACCTCTTTCATACAGGAAGAACCCCAATTGTGCTCCAGTAGCCAGTTGAGCTCAGTGAAGCAGAACCTATATGCTCATTGGCATTTCACACACCCAAACGTGTGCATGTAAACACACATGAATATCATTTATCCAGCTGGGGTCCCATGCGACGCAAACACACACACACACACACACACACACACAAACACACACACAAACACACACACAACACTCAGCTTAGAAAGGAAAATAATGGTTGGGGTCTTATCACCTAATGTACCCCTTGCCTAGCACCTCTCTGCAGCAGAAAACCTCCCAGCCATATCTCCACTGTTGTCTTCTTGACGTTTGTTTCACTCAGCAGGTCAGCCCACCCTTGGCCATACCCAGGATGTGAGGCACACTTCCGCCTTAAAAGTTGTACACCACTACCTTTGATAATCAAGACAGAACCTAATTGAGCTCACTGATGCAGAAGATGTGCTTGCCTCTTCGTGCACACACACTTTTTGAGGAGATGGCGGTCTATACTGTTTCAGCTCATCCGACTGTGAGATTCTCCTTTCCCCTTTCCAGGCCTGCCATCATCTCACTAATGGTGTTTCTATCTCTTCTCCATAGGAGGTAAATGAAGCTTTTAGGCAGGGCGGAGGGAGGGGGGGCACTGAAAAGATTAATTGACTTTCTGCAGAGCTTCACTTATCCTCCGCTGGCACCTTTGACTTGTGAGTGTATTTGTGTTTGATTACATGATTATATCACTATTATTGCAGCAGTTTGTAGTTTGTTCAAAGCAGTGTCAGGAAATATCAAACCGTGTCCCATCAACCATTTCATCCACAGTGGCCGCTTGGTACCTTTATGCAATTAGAATGAATATTGGTTGCATTCTTTGTAAAATATGTTCTGATTATAAATTATTTATGTTTTGAAGGAAATTCAGAACTCATCAGACTTTGTAGATTTACAAATTTACAGTCACAGTGAAACCGATTAGTTAGACATTATGTATAATAATGCATTTTTGTGTGTGTGCATGAACTTTGGATTGTTTTTATCTCTTAATTTTGTCTGCCCCTTGTCATTCTCTTGATATTTGTGAAATACCTAATTATGAGGAACCAAATTACTAGCCAAATGGACAAAACATGCTCGGATGAAGAAAACATCCTCACCACTTTGGCAATCCATGTATCGAATAAAAAAAATAAATTAAAAAAAATGAAAAAAAATAAATACACTTCCCGCAAATATAGAAACAACAAGCATTTAAAAATGCTGCAAGTTGAACACAACAAAAGAAGTTTCCTCGGACCAATTAAAAAACTGTGAACACTTATTATACTTATACTTATTATACTACATGCCAGGATACTAAGGCTAACATGAACCGGTCAGGAATGATGTTAGAATATGAGATAAAAGATAATAATTTGTTATATTACTGGAGAAATCGTCTATAAATCTAATGACATCTAATGATATCTAGCTTGCTCATTAGTGCTGTAAAATTGGTGACTGAGTTATGTTTAATATCTGTTCTTGATGTAAATTAATAGCATATTTTGAAATAGTCTTTGATAGAAATAGACTTATTTGTTGTTGTTTTTTTTTAAATTAAAGTTGCAGTGCATTGACCTCCCTTGGCCACTGTAACTACAACTGACTAGATGAACAGCAGTAGCAGCAACAGGAAATTCAGCAGCAACCTGAATATTTCTCCACATAGCTGTTGTAAAGCTTTTTAGAAATATTTAGACTGTCCGCAGCAGAGCCAGCTCAAGAAGTGCTACGTAAACAGCAGAAATGTTGCAGCAGACACAAACCTCTCATCCAGTGTCAGTGTTCATGTTTGTATGTTCGTGGTCCTAATGTCTGTCAGACCACGCGCATGCATTCATGGACACACTGATAGGCTTGCAGTACATATGCAGGTGTAGGGTGTAAAGACTGACGTTCCTTGGACTCTGAATCCTGTATGGTGAGAGGGTAGGGCCAAATGTGCGAATGTCAAAGAGTTCGCTCCCCACCCCCATCAACCCGCTGTAAACTCCACCACCCACAGCTGCACACACTTCTCCTGTCACGGTGATAATCTCTTTGTCAGGAGCCGTCTGTTAGAGATTTGTCCGTCTGATTCGGTGAACGTCCGAGTGGCAGGTCTAGCTGCAGTGCCACAGGCTGTCCGAGAGTCTGTGTGTGTGTGTGCGCACCCAGTGCCATAGGTGGTGGGATCTGCGTCCTTGTCAGAGTGTGTATGTTGCTTGTCTTCAGACCTCTGTTTTGTGACGGAAGAGGAGAGTCGAGCAGAGGAGATGCAGATATAGCTTCACAAAACACTGTTGTAATTTGTCTGTAACATTTCATATCCACTTTAATATCATGTGCTTCTCTTTTGTTTGTTTGCACCCGTCCATGTCTTTCCTCATCTCCACGACAATATGATTAGACACACATCACTGGTCTGTGTCATCTGTATTGAATATGACATGAGAAGTTTGTTATAATTCCCTTGAATTTGAAATATCTCTCCACTAGATGGCTCTGCTTTCATTAATGCTTTGCTCCTAAAGTAAATTTTCAAGCAGCTTTGAAATCACAAAAAGATCCTTTTAAAATGTCAAATAAAATTCCTGCAAACTCGTGGACCACTGGGGCCAATAACATTGTTTCCACCAATAATCTCACAATAGAGTCAACAACAGTTTGCAACATTTTCATTTATCATTATATACAAATGTTTTACAGTCCTGCGATTATTTCAGAATAAACATCATCTGTTTAGCCAGTAGTCCTGAAAATATAACATGATGTACACCAATTTTGTAGTATCCTCCAGCTCAGTGTTTTGTATATTGTGGACTGGAAATTGTCAGATGCTGTAAATCTTAACATCTTTTCACTTTCTGTTTATAGGAAGGTCAGAGGTCAAATCCTGTTTCAAACAACACTCCAGACTGTATCTTACTGAAGGTCACTTCGGTAGTTTGGTTTCACAGGAACCTGAACCATGGCTGTTTGGGTAAAGGACGATCAGGCACAAAGCAGGTTTCCTACTCATGATTTTAATGAATTTCACTTGTCTGTGGTTTCATTTATGGAACACAAAAGACCATAATCTGAAAGTTGAACAATTGGATTGTATGTCAATTTAAGATTAAATTATTCAGTTCTACAGTTCTACAAATTATTCAGTTATACAGTTCTGGAGATCTGAACTTGCAGCAAGAAGTTGTGAAGATGTGAAAATCCTGTTATTTAAATAAATTCTAAGCTCTCCCTTTATAAAGGATAATATAAATTCTGAAAAAGCTGTAATTGTTGGGTTGAGTTATTGTTTCTCAGAGTTCTTTTTCTTTCTCTGCCTTTCATCTCTTCCCCTCCCGACATGGTCTCCTTCCTCTATCTGTTGTTTGGTCTCCTCTTGTCACTCCACTGCAATCATCTTTGCAGGGGGGCTTGTCATCTGTATCTACTCATATCCTGCAATCCCTTTTGCTCTGAGCACTACTGCACTTAAATGTCAGGGCTGATGAGCCTGCCACACCCACCTGACACATCAGCTCAGCACCTGCTAAAAGCTTTTATGGAACAGAGTGTGAGCCTGGTGGTTGATATAAATTAAAGAGTTTTTTCTTCTTTTAAGAATTATGGCTCTAAAGCGACAAGTTCTGGCAAGAAATGGAAAGAGAGAGTGAAAGCATAGGCTATGATTGGTTGCCATCTAATGGCTCTAACAAGTGCTTACTGCCACACTATTATGGACAGAGATAGAGGTTTGATACTGTAGCTCTCACAAGCTAAAACTATATTACATTTAATCCTGAACAAATGAAAAGTGAATGATTAATAATAAAAAAATTTGCTTTGGTGTTATGAACTTATTCAAAATTTTTATATTTCTCACATTGAATGTATTTGATACATATCGATTCCTTGTTTTAACTGTAAAGTATTGAACATGTTTTAATATCTAAAACTTTGTGTTTTAGTGTTTTGCAGGTGAATCATTTTTCTCCCTGTAATGCTGCCAAATAAAATCTATTCATATTAGGAAACAGTCTCTTTTGGGTGTAACCCTGCGTGCTGAATATAAAACTACTCTGACACGAAAAGGCAGTGACTGGTCTGAGGTAGGGTTGGCAATACCTTTCATGGATTTTTAACATATTCCGATATGCCTGATTTGAAATCTTTGAAACTTCTTAAATGAGATGAATATCAAGTGTGAGGTGTATTATGTTATGTTTTAGAACAGAAATTTTAAAGCACAAAATTTGACCTACTAGTTTATTTTATGGTAATGAAAGGTTGCATTATCTGTATTTTTCTTCTTGTTTGCCCCTGTTCAGAACTCTAACTCTTCAACTTGTTTCCTTGCCTCACAACGTCCCTAAGGATTTCTTTAATGCATTTTGAAAAATGTTAAACCATAAACAAGGACACCGAGAGGGGGTAACATAAAAAAATATTTTAAAAACTGCAGCTGGTCATTCAGACATGGCCATGAGGACATGTCCTTCCAGAGTTACAAATACAAAAATCATGTTACAGGAAAGTTGGATGGAAAATTTTGTAGAACTGAAAAAGCTTTCAGTCTCCATTGGCTTGGGTTATTAGTGATTATCAAAAATTTCTTCGGGAAAGTCAGACTGAAATGAAGAGATAGTGACATCTAAAAATACAATACAGATGTATCCGACATTCACTTTATCACATGCTTATCCCATGATCAAACAGTCTGACTGCATCTTACCAGCTTTGTCTTTGCTTTATGATTTAAGCAGTTCCAAACAAAAGATTGTGGCATCGCTTTGCCCCAAAGGTTTTCTCTTTTTTGGGGGGTTGTAATTTTGACTTGCACTGTTCTATTCAGTGCTAGTTCTGTTCACAAATGTTTCTGTAATTCACTTCAGGTAGATGCCTACCATGTACCCACACACATAGTGGCATATATGATTATAAACACTTTTACTCTTTTCATAGCCATTTCTGTTCTTTTCCTTTATTTGTAAAACTTGGCATTCTAGCCAATAATTTCAATGATTGGCCAGGTATAGACAGTATGTACACTGAGCAATGGATGCACAACACAGTATTATATGTACAATCTCAATGTATCTGCAAACACAATATGTACACTATTACTGCTTGCCAATTATTATACAGCACTATATATATATATATATATATATATATATATATATATATATATATATATATATATATATATATATATATAATCTAACCCCTTTACTGTTGGTTTTACATGATAGTATGTACAATCTAGATTAGTTAACAATACAGTATTTACAGCTTTACCTCGACCTTATGGTGGTAAACACAATATCTACAGCCTTATCTGCATACTCATAGTTGCATCAGTCCCAACTCCTCCTCTTAAATGTTGTGCAGTGTAATACAACACATACATTTTAGATATCAGCAAAAATAATATGTACAGAAGTAAAGTATTGTTGCTACAATGCTTATTGGTCACACATCACAATATATTTTGTTTTACCTCTGACCAGTAAAATGTGTGTATTAGTTAATCTACATTCCTACTGGTAAAATGCACAGTATAACAGCGTAACTGTACCATACAAACTGTGTCATTCATATCTGCAAAACACGCTGTTCAGTCTTACCTTGTATTTGTGATTGTACAACTCATTATATACAATCAGGGCAGCAACAGTAGACACTATATACAAGTCAGTGGATCACAGTGGAGCATAAACGTTTTGGCTTTCAGACAGTAGCAGCAAACTGAAGCTGAATGGCAGCTACCGCACACATACACAGAATACACAGAATGATGAACTCACTGAATGCTGACTCAATAATAATACAAAGTAGTATAGGCTGAAGAGTTTTGCTATGAGTGAGCCATGTACGAGAGAGCCATACAGTATGATGCTCTCCAGTTTTGTGCCTACTCTAAAGCCACATAACATTTTGAATATGTTATGGAAAAAACACAAGAAACCATGTTCCACATCAATATCTTCATACCAAACTGTTCCATCTGATCTTGGAAGTGCAGTAGTGACACATTTAACAATATTTTTTATGAGGCAAAAGCTCTTTATGTAAAACAACAATAGATAGCAAAATGATTAAGCATATTATGAACAGTAATACTTTAATGGTTAACTTAAGAAATAATTCCCTTTGTAGAATATTTACATTTTTGACATGCATAACTGCAGGATTCAAGAGATCGACCAAAAAAATATAATAATCTGAGTGTCACTGCCTCATTCAAATATATGCAAAAAACTGCCACAATGGTTCTGTCCTTTTATGGCGTAACCTCACTCTTATGTGTAGTGAATATTGTTTATTTGATCTGCCAAATTCAGTTTATAGGCCTACAAGCACTTTGGAACCAGGTTTGTGCTTTTCAAAATGAGAGTACATCATCTTTAATTATTGGGCCTAGAGTTAATTTCCTTTGAGTTTCAGTCACGTTGTTGAGGCTACTCCTTCTCTTTAGGCTCTGAGTGAACTTTAGGGCTCCCCAGTTTCCTCATCCCTCTCCGCTGAGCCAGGCTGGAGGACTGAACTGGCTCCAGGACCGGAGCAGGAGCACAGCGCCTCAAAGCGGAATAGGTGGCAGCCAGTGCCCCCTGGTGGAATAAAAAAAAGCACATATGCTCTATATCATTATATCTAGACTGTCCAACAACTCAATAAGTGGCAGACAGCTCCATCTGATGGGCACTCAGTGAAACAAACGGCAGTATATTACACGACAGTACATTTAACTGGCGTTAACATGGACTTTGCCTTGGACTGGCTATATTAATGGGTTGCACACCTCTCAAAATCCTTGCAAATTAGAATGTTTTAACAATCAGTATATTTAAAACAAGATAGATACAAACATTGAAAGTGTCAGGGGTGAAGCTTTTTTTTTTTAAATGATCTCAAAGCTCAATCTCTGCTTTCAAGTTTCAAATATATAAATACATTTTAAAAATATCCATGTTTTGTAACTACATTGTACATAAAGCTTTTAGGCAGCAGCCCTCTCTCTGCTCAACTACTTATTTTTCTGAATCTATATTGATAAGATATGAATACAGAGATTAATATGCTTGTCTTTATGGTAATACACACACACTCACACACACACCCATGTTTGTAACCCTTAAAACCAAGTCCCTTACCATCAAACAGCATTGAAGTTAGGAAGGGCCACCCAAAAATGTCCTCACTCCAGTGGTTTAAAACTAAAATTAGTCTTACTATATCTGGATAACTATACAAGTACACACACACACACACACAAACAAACACGAATATACACTAGGGGCTGACCTTGACAGTGACTAAATCTTGTCTGGTGAGAGCTTTGTCAGACAGCTGGTCTCTCTCTACAATCCAGGGGTGACGAAGAACCTGTAAAGCATCACAGTGATGATGATTTAATAATGTATTGTTTCAACAATTAACCCTAACAAGTTGGATAAGGTACGCTAAGTGAAAACAGGGACTAACAATACCTGGGGAGCAGTCAGGCGCTGGTGAGGGTCCACATGGAGCATCTTAATCACAATGTCCTATCAAACATACGCAGACCCATTCGGGCACACTCAGTACATTTAGACAGTAACGATGCTATGATAACAACAACATAACCATTTTATGCGTATCCTTCTTCAAAAGTAAATGTAAAAATATAACCTTGGCAGCATCTGACACCAGGTCCCAGTTCCCTCCTGTGATAAAGATTTTCCCGCTGCCAATTTGAGCCAGAATTTCCTCTGCTTTGTCCTCAGCACTGCTGGCAAAAGGGCTGAAACTGGGCAATGAGAATATGATTTAGAGAGTGCAAAGCTGTGGGAATTACAACAGAGAATGAATCAAAGCCCTAGAAAGCCTTCTGAAATCTACAACTGGTGTGAAGAATGCATGATAAATTAGAAACCTCTGCCATTTTAAAATGAAAAGGGTATAAAACACACTGCAGAGAAGATAAAAAGAGATCCTAAGGGAGTTTATTTAGAAAAAATCCTGTTTACAGCAGTAAGGGGAGCATTTGCAGAAAATTGCAACATTACATTCTGTTTACACATTCACAATAAATCACTAAACTATGCTGCACAGTCTCTCAAAGCTGGGAGTTTTAAGTGCTTTAAAATGCTTTAAACTGACCCAGCTATCATGGTGTAAAGCAGGATCCCCAGGCTCCAGATGTCACAGGCTGCATCATAACCCTGCTTCCTAAGAACCTGCACACACACACACACAAGCACACAGTAGTCATTGAAAAAGAATGCAAAGTGAGATTAGTTTCTCTGAGTCATTATTTTGAGAATTTATTTTCAATGACACATTCATAATTTGTGTAACTGTTGGTGAGATATTGGAGACTTTTTATGAGTAGGATTACTGATATACCTCAGGGGCCATGAACGTGGCTGTGTAACAAGGTGTCATCAACAAGCCATTTTCAGCTCTGAGCTGTTTGGCAAATCCAAAATCACAAATTCTGATGCATTCTGGCCTCCCACTGTCATCAGCATAGCGAATGTTGCTGGGCTTCAGGTCTCGATGTACAACCTGAAAAAAGGGAAAGACATAATCAGACAAAAATGCACTCATGATTAGAAGATTAATATATGACTGCTTTAACAGCATAGCACAACTTTTTACTGCAACCATTTGAGATTTTTTTTTTGTAGATGTCTCAATGTTTCATCTCTTTCTCCCCCTTTTTTTTTAAAGGGACATATGACTGATTATACAAAAAAGGTCTTTCAAACCGCTGCTAAATCTTCAAAACCAAACACAGACACACAGTATTTTGAAAGTAAGTGTCAACATTCAGATATAATGATGAGGTCCTGTGGTAACTAATGTCTTTTTGCCTTCTGTCCTCCTGTCTCACCCCAAGTGAGTGCAAATATTCCACAGTCTTGGCCAGTGTGCAGATGATGTCTGATGCATCTCTCTCTGTGAAATTTGGTACTGTCAGAGCTGTGTCCAATAGCTCGCTGCCTCTCAGTAAATCCTGCACCAGGAACACACACTGGCCATCGTCAAACACCTGCAGGTAGAAACACACACAAAGGAATGAGACACATGGACGAAAATGGCTTATTAAAAATAGTTATAAAGCGGCTGACGGATAATTCGGATTCTAGCAAGCATCAACTTTTGCTTTGGTCTGCTACTTCATGACGTAGTAAACATTCAACACAATGTTTTGTTGTGGGAGGGGCAGGTGTGTTACACTTACGTCCTTCAGGTTAATAATATTTGGATGCTGTCCATATCTCAACAGAATCTCAATTTCTTCTGATGGATCTTTCCTCGCTCTGTCAATAATCTGACAAAAACGCAGACACACACAGGACATATTATGAAAGACACACAATTGCAATTTCTAAATCTCTAAATTGACACCGTCAGTAGTCAAGATGCATAAAGGATGTTGTTTGGGGGGTTTCATTATATAATCAAAGGTTTTCCCATATTGCATCACTCATCCAGCATATGCAGTTACCAGTTATTGATGATTACAACGTTCTATTAGGTGAGTGATGTGTTTTATGTCAGACATTACATGTGATCTTTGTTGCACATTGTGGACACCAAGTACCTCCAAATAGTCAACTTTTTATGAGGTACGAAAAAAAGCCCTGTTTACACTTTTGTGACAATGCATATTTCTGATAATT
The DNA here is from genome assembly GCA_016859345.1 of Istiophorus platypterus. Classification (NCBI taxonomy): domain Eukaryota; kingdom Metazoa; phylum Chordata; class Actinopteri; order Istiophoriformes; family Istiophoridae; genus Istiophorus; species Istiophorus platypterus. The sequence continues at coordinate 18,483,595 of CM029118.1, forward strand.
TAGTGGCCTTTAAATGGTTTATTTACCCTAAGAAATAAAAGAGATTAATCCTTCAATTTCACCAAAAAGTTCCAAATCACCAAAGTTTAAGATAAATGGTTTTCACAGGACAGTGATGTATATTAACAGTATTATAGAATATTACTGTTGAGTTAATATCCACAATAAGTTAATATCCTAACAGCACCAAATTAATGCATTCACTGACCTAAACTGAAAAGCTTAGAGTATCTGCACACTTTGTGTTCAGGTTTGGTGTCCACTACCTTCACTGAGTACTCCACAGCAGTAACTCTGTGCAGACATCTTCTGCAGACAGAGGTCCCAGTCTGTCCAACTTCCTCCTTAAGCTCATAAACATCAGTGAAGGCCACATCACCATGGATATGCTACAGGGAACATAAATCAACAGATGCACACTCACATTTTAACCATTATATTTCACATATATATCAAGAGTCATATATTATTTGCCTGAGTAACTGCTTTGTTCAGTCAGTTGCTTGAGTAACGTAGTAGCTGAGAGTGATTCGTGAGGATAATGTTTAGAACAGCCAGCATCATTAGATAGGCAATCGTTTAGTGACTTAGTTTGTTTATGTGCCAGTTAAAAGTGGATTAGCTGTGGAAGTCAGGACATGAGCTGTTTTCTTAAAGACATATACCTGTGCCATGGGGTTGATGTTGGTCACCTCCTGACGAGAAGGCGCCACAGTAGCAACAGTGGGCTCCTGATTTTGATTAGTTGCAACAAAGCTGAAACCACGAAACAACTGGTGTGTGTTTGCGCTGGGAGGGATGCCTGGTGAGTCTGGATATGCAAGGTCACAAAGATACACACATTAACACAACAGTTTTCTTTAATTCCTAGTGTATGAAAAATTACACTTTGTTTCTCATTCATTCCTCTTGATACACTTCATTTCTGCATGTAATCTTATGTATCAATATGTACTGTATGTTTTAGTTACCAGTAGGTGTTCTGGAGGTAAACTCAGGGTCAAAATGAAAAGTGTCTTCAGGTCTTCCAACAGTGGGTTTGAAAGGAGGCCTCACCTCCTTCCTGTACAACTTCTATGGAAAACAACAAAAACAAGAGTTGGAGAAAATTTACAAAACAACTAAGAGTTGTGATCATAGTATTATTTTGTGAAAAGACTTTGTTTTCTTTCTGTTAAATAGCTCTCATACAGCCTGATAATTAGGAGGTCAAAGAACACAGCAGCTTATTAGAAGTAATGGATTATAATAGAAGAGGATAAAATATAGAGTATGGACATCCAAACTAGACAGGTAAATAATGATTGGCCTGTTTGAATAATGACAAAGCCATCATTTTACAGACAATGATGAAAAAGAACAAATTTATTATATGTAATATAATGTGATGCTAGCTGAAAACAGTCTTATGCTCATCACATAACAATACACAGAGAATGCTCATAACATATTTTTTATTTCCGTCAGTGTGTTACCAAGTGTGGTCTGCAGGTGTCACCTTTGCAATGTTATTTGTTAACACAATAAAAGTAACAGAGGCCACCAGTGTTGGAGGAAAACAGGCTGTTAATGCTTTATTTATGGTCACAACTAATGCACACTCTTATTTTTTCTTTGACCTGCTATTTGATTTGCAACTGTTATTCACTGTGGTGCAGAGCTACTAAGTGGATGAGGTTTCCAGTTTTGTCAGATTTGTTGGATTTATGAGGGAATTGTATTGAAGATCAAAACATAAAAGACTGGTGTATCACAGAAAAAAAAAAATCAAATGAGAGTCTGATGAACATCATGATGATGGCGTTGATGCTGATGCACATAGAAATTGTTCTGCCTGATGCAGAACAGTGATTTAATTAGCATCGTGTGGAGGAAAATGTAAGCCTCTTACTGATAGCTTGCCACATCAAGCCAGCAACACCATCTGTAAATAGGAAAAACGCAATGTTTGGCAGGAAGTGAGTAGGTAGTAATGTATGAGGAGTATAGCAAGAGCAAGTGGTGAGGGAAGAGATTAGTGAGCATGTAAAGCAGATAATAGTGGATTTTGTTAAAAAATGAGAGCGTCACTACTCATAGCAGCAGATAAACAAGAATCACAAGCCTTTTGAACATCTCTGGCAAAAAAGAACGGGTGTGACAGTGTGACAATGAGTACTGAAAATATTTTGTTGTTCAGTTTAGTTGCTATAAAGTATGTAGGGGGCATGGTTGTAATCAGTGAAAAAAAAATCAATGATTACTTTACTGAGATTTCTGGCCATCAAAACTGATTTCATAGAAAAAAGAACCTTTGTCTGTGCTCTGGCAAAGTCGTGATTTTGTGTACATCTAAGTTAGATAAAGCTACACGTGAGGGGTCGATCTTCCTCACTCCTTCAAGGTTAGCAAACATAAGACATACTCCTGACCACTTGAATTTTCTAACCATGCATTCTTCCCATGCACATTTATGTTACAGTGGTATACTGTAAAACATGATCTTGATTGTTTCAATAAGATTACATAAGCCTGTAAAATATAAATGCGCGTCAGAACAATAAAGTACTATCTTCTCCTGTTGCATCTTCTTTTGTCTTTGTAGACAAAACAACGCCACAAATTGTGCGCCGCAGGACAAGTTCCCTCACACCCCACACTGTTCCCACTCACACTTTTTGTATGTACAGTACATAATGTACGTATGATTTTCCTCTAGAAAGCAATGTCTGTTATTGTGATATTGATTAATAAATGAATAATGAATAAAACCCTGAAACTATCCTGTATAGGATATACAGTATTTACATAAGTGCTTAGCACTGAGTTGCTTCTAACTGCTCCTGTTGAGATTATGCAGTAGAAGGCCTCTGCAGCATGAATATCATTCACATGTTACCCAGGGGCTGCAAGAACTGCTTTCAAGTTTGAAAAAAACAAATGGAGTTTCAGAGCATGATTCAGTGACATTTGACAGGCTTCCTAGAAGCTCTGGGCAAGAGAGATTTGAGTTGAAAGTATGATCCTTTTTAAGCAGTGCACGTCCAAAGAGAAAGTCAAGGTTAGATTATGATAGCACAGGTAATGTTTGTAACCAGAACATTTGCACATGAGCAAAATTTCTTTGAGAAAGGCTATTAAAGATAAGAGGATTAGTTACAATAAAGTTGTGCAAGACATGCAGGAAGGGAAGTAAGGGATTTTGCCCATAAGCAAAATCTCATGCTCAGGATGTTTAATGATTCATGATTGCGGGGATCTCTCGAGGAAGCGGATGAACAGCTGCAGGGTTTCGATGACACGACACAACAGCTATAGTCACCACGATGTGATTCAGGTGTGTCCGTAACCAGGGAGCAGCTGTTGGTATTAGGAGGGGATATTTCCCTCCATACCTTTACAACAACTCTGGCTGGCATACAGTTCATGCATATGATACAGGTCCAGAGCTGTTCTCTCTGTGTCTAACAGTGTGACCAAGCTAACTTGTTTCATTTCAAAGAAAAGTCTGTGGTCACTTTTTTGTGTAATTCCAATGCATATACAAGTGTATGATACAAGTTAATAGTACCATTGTGAAAAACCATCCTTCCCTGAAAAAGCACTGGACAGCTTAAAATTATTTAGAGTGCAGAATATTCTCTTCTTTTATAAACTGTACTTACATTCCAGTCTATGGATGCCACTGGACAGCTTAAAATTATTTAGAGTGCAGAATATTCTCTTCTTTTATAAACTGTACTTACATTCCAGTCTATGGATGCAAAAAAGCGATGTCTTTTTATTTCTTCCACTCCATCGGGTCCTGCACCTATCAGTCAAACAGATAGAGGAAAAAAAAGACCTTTTATTTAAAAACTGAATCAAACATACAGGAAGCAAGAACAGGAGAGAGAGTTCTTATTTCTGATGGACGTCCATGATGGTTTGGCTGTTTGGACATGTGTGACACAAATGGTATCACTTCACATTATTGGCATACTATTGATAGCCTGTGGCAGCTGTGAAACTTGTGGTGTAGCCTCAGTTTTGCTATTTAGTTTGAAAACCTCACTGCTTTCTGTGATCAGACCTGATATGTTAAAAATAATTTTACCAAACCAGGGTGAGGGTTTGTGGTATTAGCTCCCCAGGTTTTTATTATGCCCCATGTTAGCTGAATCAACTGTTTATCAAAATGTTCAAAATTCATTTAAGGTAGCTGCTATCATGTGCAACCTTATTGTCCATTATACTGGTTGTCCCTCCAGGAAAGAGCTGACTGAAATAACTACTAATCCAAAGAGGCAAAAAAAAAAAAAAATAAGTATGTAGATGCACTACCTTTACTCTGCAAACATATTTGCTTGTCAGTTTCCAAGGTTTATGTATGCAGTACCTAGTCGATTAGCAGGGTTCCTCTTGAAGAGTGCTCTTAATAAACTCTGCACTTCAGGACTGAGGAACTGTGGCATTCCCAGCTTAGCCCTTTACAGACAGCACAAGAAAAAGGTTTATGAACACAGGGATATTTGATAATGCTGTGATATATCAACATAATTTCTAGTAACAAAAACTGTAAAAACTGTTACAGTTTAGTAATGACTATATTATTATGTTTACTAAAGTATGGTTGAATATTTTGAGATCAATATTGAAGGGTAATATGAGAAGCGTATTTTGAATGACGCTTAACTGAGAACTGAATTAATATTCAGAATATTGTGAGACATAATATAGAAAACAAAAATGCAGCTGCACAGGGAAATAGGAGGCTGATTGGAAAATATGAGGAAACATGTTACATCACATAGAAACAAGAACAAGATATGAATGAAACATCAATAACAAAACAGGAAAAAAGATATATATTGTTAAACAACAAACAAATTTAGCAACTTAAAAAATGTGTATCCAGACCATTAAGAGCTGGTCACAAATAAAAGGCTCTGAGAATCATTATAAATGATAACAGTTTGAATTGGTCTTACTTTAGAATAAGTGCCATTGTTTCCTTACGATCTTTTCCTTGGAATGGTAATGATCCTGTCAACATCTCAAACTGAAAAACAGATGATAACAGCTGTCAGGACACATGTCATCTGACCAATGGAAGCTGCTATAGAGATGGATTGTTCCAAACTTTTATGCTCGATGCAGTTGTTTGAATAAGACTTTCTTTGAACTGGTAAAGCTGACATTAGAAACTGGAACATTAAAGCTTTGCCTTAATACTTTGTTTAAATGAGTGCACTATTGTATGAGCTCAGTCATATTATCAGACTGTGTCTGTACTAATGTTGCTAGTGGACACATTTTATTATTACTGAAATGAAATAAACACATCAAAATGTCCAGTACTTTATACTGTGTTACAACATACATAAACAGACATTTATAAATCTGTGACCTTAATTAACCTTATTGACTTGTCAAAACTACAACAACTTCAGGTTATCGTTTTAATCACCCGCATGTCTCCACAACATCCACAACCAGACCGACCCCCCTCGTAATGAGCAGTAAAGTCATATTTTCACAGCAATTATGATCAAAGAGAAAAAATACATTAGAGAAAATAGTGGATCTAGTTTTGGATCATTATGCTTTTTGCAAATAGTCTAAAGTCCAAAACAGAGAACCACTGTCCCAACTAGCAAAAAGCTAAATAATCAGTGCATTATACACTGATACATTTTCTGATGGGGAATAACATCATTAGATATAGATTGGACATGTAGATAGGAAACATACATTATAAAAATATCAGAAAATAGAAGTAAAATCAAGATGCACAAAAAGGGAAAAACTTGTTCTGCTGAAGATTAATGGAGCACATTAAAGTTTTATGAGTGGCAACAAATCTGCCAAAACCTCTGACATGCCAATTCTCTCTGGCAATGTTTTTAATAGAATTGCCACTCTCAAAGATTATGGTACAATATTTTAAGTTAAATCTAATCATAATTATGGACTTATTCATAGATGCCGTTTTAATGTATACAATGTGCTCCTTCCACAAATATCTTTAGTTTTCAAAATTCTGTTTAGTTCAGAGGTAGTATGTTTGAAATGTTTGGCTTTGTTTTTCATTTGTTTGTTTTAATATTTTGTAGATTCATAAGACTTGCCAAGGGCAGATAGGGGTGATATAGTTCCCTGGTGCCATGATGTAGCTGCAGGCTGTCAGTGAATGCTAACCTCTCTTTCAATATTAGTAAAATAGGCTAACAAAACAAGAGAATCAAGCAGATGCACGATCACTGAAAGTGATAGGGGCTAGTCTGCCTGATACTGTAATTGAGCGTTTTCACTGCAAGATAAAAGTAAAAGTATGAAACCAGTACACTGGCACATTTTCAAAGAACTGAGTCCTTGGCTCATGAGATGCTGTATAGTAAGCGCATGCCTTCTGTTTTTGACAGCATGATTAGATAAAAAATGCAAGTCAGAGAGCAAAATAACAATATATTCAGTGGAAACATTAAAAATGCATGCTAAAAGTGAAAATGGACCCTTGAAATGAAAGAATGTTTAAAGATAAAGCAATTCTTACCATGAGCACCCCAAATGACCACCAGTCAGCACTTTGTGTGTGCCCTCTCCTGTTTACAACTTCTGGAGCCATGTACTCTATTGTTCCACAGAAGGAATATGCTCTTTTATCATGGTCAATGGCTTCTTTACTCAAGCCAAAGTCTGAACAGAGAGAGACAGAGTGAAAGGGGGGGTAAAGTGAGAAAAAGACAAAAAACACAGAACAACAGAAAAAAAATATAGATTATTTGCAGCTGGATGCACTGACCAGTTATCTTAATATGTCCTTCTTCATCCAGAAGAATACTGTTGGGAAAAATGAATATTAAAATCAGTTGTAAAAACAATTTCGTATAATAAATGGATACACAAGAGGGAACCTTTATGAGAGGGTACTTTTCAGGCTTGAGGTCCCTGTAGATGATGCCCAGACTGTGTAGATGGTCCAAGGCCAGGGCCAACTCAGCAAGGTAAAACTTCACATCCTCCTCTGTAAACATTACCTAGAACAAATAAAGATGTGGACAAGAAGTAATATTTAACAACAAAGAAGGAATAAAAGAATAACTGAAAACAAACTGGTAAAACAGATCACACATCAGAAAAAGACATTAGCAAAATAATGAAATGTGTTTAAAAAGCAACAGGATGGTTAATGTTGCATCTGGCTTTCAGTAATCTAACTCTCACTTTTCCAAATTTTCATGTCCAAAAATCTCAAAATTGACTTTAAACTTAATCCTCATTCCTGATTCTTTCTTTCCTTTTCTTCACTTTAGAATCAGATTTTCTGATTTCCAAGAAGTTGTATACACAGGTACAATAAAATGACAGCTTGTCAGTGCAGAAAAATTACTGACTTGTCTTAATGAGAAATTAAAATGAAACTGCACTTATCTTTTACAAACTTTATCCAGCAAAACACATCTCAACGCCCCTGTTTGGTCTTTGTTTACTGATAGGATAATGCATCAACATGAAAGTAGTAGAGGTGGGAGTCGCATCAACACAGCATTGACAAGGAGTGTGATGGGATCTGCATCGGTGTTACACAAACTACAACAGACCTTGAAAAATAAAGGCCTGTAATTTTTTCTTAGTGCAGATGGGGAGAGAGCCAAGGAGCCTATCAGTATTAAACCTACCTCCTTTGACAGACGAGTGAAAAGGTCTCCTCCTCGGAGGAAGTCTAGGATCAGATAGAGCTTCCCTTCTGTCTGGAAGGCTACACACATACACACACACACACAGACACAGACACAGACATAAACACAGACACACACATACACACATACACAGGAGTTACACAGCAAATACTGTATTGCATCCTGTTATTTTGAAGATATATATAAATAAGAAAAGGTCGGAAACTGTGCATATCCACCCTCAATAGGGCACAGGTGTTGGAAATATCAGCACGAAAACAGAATTTCTCACATTCAGTATGAGTACTTCTCTGTTCCTCCTCATCTTGATTTTTCCAATCCATGTCCATGATTTTTTTTTCCATTTTTACATTTCCTGATGTGTTTTCTGTGTGTAACGGTAGCTCAGAGCAGCGACTAATGAACCAAGGCAACAACTCAGGATGCCCCACAGCCAAAAGTTAAGTTTGCACAGATAACTTATTTGAATGTTAAGCAAGAGGTTGCAACCCTATGGATTGAGGTCTTCTCAGTTCACATCCAACCCCCAAAAATGGTGTGTTATTTTTTTATAAAATGAAATAGCAGAATTCAGCCGTTACATTTTCCATTTATTTCTCAAAAGACTTCCCTTAAAAACATAATTTCAACTCATATATAGACAGGTTGGGCATTGCAAAGTTACCACATCCTCTTTTTCTGATTTACTCATGACCAAAAGAGAGGATCTAGTTTGTTACATATGGGGATGCATGATTTCAGAGAGGATATGTCAGCAAATCATCAGACTCACCATAGTGCAGTTTAACTATAAATGGATGGTTCACTTCTGCCAGAATGTCTCTTTCCATCTTAGACCGTACACGATCCCGAACTAGACAGGAGATAATAAGGAGAGAGCAATCTGTAGAACACTACTGCATCCAGCTCCATCTATCTTAATACAGATAAATCATGACAAGACTTAAATACCATGAGTATGTTTTATTTTGGATGAATACTGCAATTAATTCATTGAAAAAATGTCAATGGAATTAGACCACTCCCATAATGTTGTCTGTTTTGCAGTGAAAACTGCAAGGACAGTGTTATTACAGCATCTGTATCCTTGACAGGATGAGACCATAACTATTTAAACTCCGGGGGTGCAGGTTAAGAGGATTTAGGCTTGTATATAGACACTAAATCAACACTTGAGATCTCAACCTGCTTTTACAGTACATCCTCCTTTACAATAATCAAATTCAATGCAAACCAGTTTAACTGAATCAAAAGCACAAACTAATCTCTTTTACATAGTACCCTCCTGAATATAGGGGCACTCTGAGAACTCTGGCAATAATATATCTATTATAATTCCTTTGCAAAACCAGTTATAACCTTAACAAATTACTGCTCAGAGCCCAATAAAAACCAGGACTGTAATTACAGTGTAATGCGTGTCAACCAAGTTTAAATGATTTATTCCATTTTTGGATGCTACAGGCACACAAATAAAAGTATTATAATAAACAAAAGTACAATTTTATCCTGGTATAAGAGTCATAAACATCACAAGAAAAGCATCCTCTAAGGAAACTGCTTAAAGTTTTTTTGTTTTTCTTTTTATTATTTCCAATATTTAAACTTTGTTCCTTAATCAAAGCATCAGTAATTTAACTTACTGCTGCTTTCATTTCAGCTTTTAATGTTTACCTTTCAGTGTGGCTTTCTTCAAGACCTTCATGGCGTATAGTTGTCCTCTGTCCACTCCTCTGATCTTTCTCACTAGAAACACCTGAAAAATCATCACCGTCATCCCTGACTGCCATCATCATGCTTACCAAAATAGACTATTTTGTAAGAATCTTTTAACAATTTAAAACATGAGGGCAATATTTCAAATGACGCTTTGTAGCAGCATTAGATAAAAATTAAAACACTAATTAAGGAGTAGGTTAATATTCATGTGATTCAGTTGGTGCTGGTAGAGGAACATTTTTCAGTAATAAACTTTAATACATTACACAGCCTCCCCCCCCAAACACACACACACACACACACACACACACACACACACACACACACACACACACACAACCTGTTTTTAAGACCAGCCCACCTGCTGTCCCTTCTCATTTCCTCAAATGCTACTCTTACAATCCTCTGCAATATGTCGGCTACTGAGCTGAAGTAACCATCAGTTACCTTCATGTTTCTTCAATGCTGTTTGACTATGACAGAGACAACAGCTATGCATTACACAAGGTTGCCAAACTGTAATAAAGCGCGTGTATAGCATGCTATGCAAACATGCTATCCAGGCCACACTGTAACTTTTAACCTGCCTTCACTTGCATGCCTCTGGCCTTGGAAAATTAACCCAACTATAAACATCTGCTCTGGTGTCACGTCTGCCTCATTTAGACCTCTAATCTACAATAGCTCTAATAATTACATGGACCTTACCTACTTCAAATAAACTTAGTGGTCTGTGGCATGATTGACTTGTCATACTGCTAATCTAGAAATAAATGAAAATGGACGGCTTACCATTAGCAAATGATGAGTGGTAAAACAATCAGTTCCAGCACTGACAATACACACACACACACACACACACACACACACACACACACACACACACACACACACACACACACACACACACACACACACACACACACACACACACACACACACGCAGTAATTGTCCAAATGTAATCACACACCAAATTCTTATGTGTAATCTTGGTTTTGGGCTGTATTACCTCAGTGTCTGAGGTAACTGATGCCCTTGTGCCTGAATGGGAGTACCCTGCAGTAAGGTTCAAAACTATCATAGAAAGACTTCCCAGTTATGTACAGGCCTTTGTAGAGGCATGAAAATTTCCATGGCTTTTCAATGAGATGTTAAAAAATTGCACAAGTGTCCACATACTTTTGGCAGAGTGTATGTGTGAAGTGTGTGAGATGTTCAAGTGCAACCGTCGTGATCTAATCTCCCAGACGATCCAAGTGGTGTTAATACTTTAATATACTTAATAGAGAAAGCCTGCAGGTAGCCGTCAGCTTTAGGCCTGGTGGGTTACTTTTGGTCTGGTTGTGTGAAGACTGACCTCATCACTCTTTCTGTGAGATCCATGTCCTAGCATTCTGATAAGATGTGGTTTGAGGTATTTAGTTCTCAGTGGCTAAGGGGGGTATACTGTACCTTTCCATAGGAGCCCTGTCCCAGCACTTTCAGCAACTGGAACTGAGAGGGGTCAGCTTTCTCACAGCCCTCCTTAACATGGTGGCTGATATCAATCTCTTTCAGTATGCTGTCATCCTAAAGGAAAGAGAGTAGAAGTCACAATTTGTATGTTATATACTAATTTACAAAAGGAGAACAGTGCCACATAAGCAAGAAAGAACAGAGAGAAAAACACTGAGACATGAACAAGGTGGTGAGTTAAAGACATCAAAGAATGAGTGCATCTAAACACTTTGGTCCCTACTGTCAGTCTAACAGCTATGCAGATTGAAAAAAGACAAGAATACATACAGAAAGAGAGCTGGTTATTTATGAGCTACTATACTATTTGCCTGATAGGTATGGGCTGAGGTCACTGGCAGTGATGCATAGTGAAAGCTTCCTTTTCAGCCTATTCAGTCTGCTCAGCCAGGCAAATGATCAACTGCCAATCTGAGGAACAGCTCAGACTGGTCAGTGTGACGATATACTGTAATTCTGTAAAGCTAAAGCTGTCAGTGTCATTTAGATGTCAAGAGCTTTACACCCACTTTCAATCAAATATGAAGTGCTAACAGGAGTTGGTAAACACAGAAAACAAGTCTTGTTATTTGTAGATTTTGTGGTACTGCCCTCCCTGAGGTGAAATGCGTGTTAATACATGTCACATCTACATAAATGCGTATTCTGTGGTTTGACCTGTCTGTTGAGGTTGAATAGTCACATGGAAACAAAAGGAACTGGGACATTTTTTTCCTATGAACAGTGAAACAGAAAGGTCCATATTCTGTTTTTTTATGTTTGTATGTTGGGTATTGTCAGAATTTGTTCAGAATTTTTGAATTGTAAATATTCACATTTTTCATGTGCCGAAAAAAATTCTGACTTTCCATAGCAGGTATATGCTACTGTCAGAGATCTTTTTAAGATCAATCCCATCAACGGTATACAATGTTTTGATAATGGAATGAGAACCATCCCTCCTTTGTGAGTAATTTCTAAGACTCAGAGTCCACATAAAGCTAAAAATAATCAAACCATCACAAGTTCTTTGATGCTATCTCTGTAATGAGAGTGTTGAGACTGAGTGAATAACACAGCGCATTTTTTCCTATTTCAGTTTACCCTAATCAAAAGCATGCAGCAAGGCAAGTCACGGGGCTTAAATTCAGCCTACAAGATTTATTTTTATTAGAAGAAAAAAATCTGCTAGTGGGAGTGATATTTCCAATTGTTCCAAAGAAGTTTCCCTTGCTTCAGGAATTTTTTTTCAGAAATTAGAGTGAATTTCCAGGTTGATGCATTTGCTACAAGAAAATGACACATGGTTCATGGCAACACTTAAAATACAAACAGATTTATGTTCGAAACAAGTGAAATGGTCACACTCTGATGCCAATTCCTTTTGCTATTCAATACAGTGATACGTAATTACTAAAACTGAGATTTTTTTTGCAGTCTAGATCCTAAAGGGAGTGTAGAACCAAGATGACCCACACATGCATTCTCATTGAAACAACAGAGGAATCAAACCCGAAGGCATATCAACTGCTGACATGACAGCATAGCAACAGTGCAGATCCACACCCTACATTGAAAAATCGGTGATGTCAGAGATGGCAAAGTTACATTTTTTTTTTTACGCTCGCTTAACTCACTTCTCCCAGTTTCCGATATGCAAAATGCCATCCTTTTAATCTGAGCATCATGTAAATGGGATAATACATCATGCATAAAGTTGATTAAGGTAAACAGCATTTGAACAGTGTTAACATGAGTTGACTGTATTCTAAGCACTGAGCGTTAGGGTGTGTTTGGGGTTTAAATTCAATTTAGCTCTTTGAATTAAGAGTTTTGTACATTTTAACTCTAAATTCAAAGTTACCTTATGGTAATATAAGTGTATGTATGTAATATTTACTGTAGTTTGCAAATAGCAATCGCCCACTGTAATGTCACTGATTGGGGTGTGGCTCAAAGTATAAAAAGTTTCAGCCTGTAGAGAGTAACTGGAGTAGACTTTTGCTTTATGGGATTAATAGCTGCTTTGTTCTTTAAACACTGCAGCAGGAGTGACGTCCATCAACCAGAAGGAAACAGGTTCAAGGCCCCAACATCAGCTCCAGGGATGCCTATCTGTAGCCCAACATGAACTCAGACCTTCCCGTGAAGGGGAGGGTAAAGTGAAAAGAGTGCTTCCCTGCATGGGGCATCAAAGAGTCTCGCTACAGATACGGACAGTCGGCCAAACAGATAAACAAACACAGGCAGACAGACAATTGCCAGCCAAAGCCCAGACAGACAGACGGATTGCCTGGCAAGTAGATTCATCAGCACTTGATCACAATAACAAAACAGTAGAAGGGGAGGGGGAGTTTCTTTTCTATTTATATCCCAGAAATGCAGGTAGATGCACTGAAAACTGCTTCCTGCCTCTCTCTCTCTCTCCCCAGTGGTTTGTTTGGGCTATAAATAGACCTCCATCACTGCCCTGGCCGTCCACAGAATCAATCTGTCTGTATCCATTTATCTATCAACCATGCCTGCCTCGCTGCTCGTCTGCCCAGCGGCGTCTCTGTCTGTCCGACCGCGTTTCCATAAAACCTCCCTCCGTCTCCCTCTCTCTGTCAAACCACGTTGTCTGTCCGCCCCTCTCTGCTTTCTGGATTCTTGACAGGCAGACAGGCAGAGCAACAGCTGCTGTAGCGATGCTGCAATGACTCCACAACCAACCACTCCACAACAATCCAAATAACACATTCCTCCCACACCCATTCACATGTGCCTGCAGACTCGTCTCACACACGCACGCACGCAGGCTCACACACACACACACACACACACACATGCACACGCACACACACACATGCACACGCACACGCACGCCGTCATCTACCACTGATATGACATGGCTGCTGTTTTTGTTTACTTCTTGGGGTCCGGGCCTTTATATTCATGCAATCGCAGGCATGGTGCAACCGTGATGCGCCCTCCTCCTCCTCCTCCTCCTCCTCCTCCTCCTCCTCCTCCCTAGGTCCTCATGTCTACTCAGCAGAAGTTTGCCACCGTCAAACACACCGACCAACCTCTAGCTGACAGAATCCGGCGCTGTTCTTGTTCCTCGCCGCCTTGTTCTTCAGGTAGATGGAGAACCATCTCCGCACCGTGAATTTACGCGTGTTGGTATCCATAGCGACGGGCAGACCTTTTGCATCTATCCCATAATGGTGAACATCTCCCCGCAGGGGGGGGGAGGCTCCTAAGGTGGAGATGCAGAGACGGAGCTTTTTTATCGGGTCTCTATTCGTCCCGCGGTTTCTCCATCGGCCCATCCTCGGTGCGGTCGTCGCTCTTGAGTTTCCCCATCATTCACGTTCGCCGCTCGTCTTCTCCGGTGGGTTTGAGAATGTCGTCCCCTGCCTCCTCCTCCTCCTCCTCCTCCTCCTCCTCCTCCTCTCCTCCTCCTCCTCCCTCCCTCCCTCCCCTCCCGGCCCTCAGCTCCGTCTCTCAGCTGCAGCGGACGCCGGTAAACACGCAGTGGGAGCAGTGAGAGAGCGTTAATCTGCTCAGACAGACGGGCGGGATGACGGACGCGGCAGGTGCTGCCGGGTTTGGGATCGTCCCCCTGCGCTGCAGCGGGGGCGCTGCGTCGTCACGTCGAGGTGACGGATAAATCTGTTCCGCTGAATCAGGAGAGATGTGTGTGTGAGTGTGTGTGTGTGTGTGAGTGTGTGTGAGTGTGTGTGTGTCTGTGTGTGTGTGCTCTCTATAAACATCTCCCCCCCCCCCCCCCATATGTCACAGGTTACCATCGTGCTCCCCCCCTCCCCCTCTCACTTTTTTCTCCCTCCCTCCTGCCCTCCTACTCCCTCTTCTCTTTTCTTTCTCGGCATACAGCAACAGCTGGCCAGTGTGTGTGTGTGTGTGTGTGAGTGTGTGTGAGTGTGTGTGTGTCTGTGTGTGTGTGCTCTCTCCTCTCATCCCCCCCCCCCAATAAATATAATTGGTGTCACCTTACATCTCGTGCCTCCTCCTCTCCTCCCTCCCTTTTTTTTTCCTCTCCTGCCCTCTCCCTCCTCCTCTTCTCTTTCTCCCGCCGGCATACAGCAACAGCTGGCGAGGTCACATGGTGTAACCCACCTCTCTCTCTCTGTCTGTCTGTCTCTGTCTGTCTCCCTCTGCCTCTGTCCCTTCTCTCTTTGCTCCTGCGTGACACCCAATGACACCCAGATGCAGGCAGAATAATAAATCGAAATAAAAAGGCTGGGAAATGACAAAAAATAATAATAATAATAATTAAAGGAAGCAGCATAATAGTAGGTGGGAAAATAGACACCGTGGCTCAGATTCAGAGACACTGCATCAGGTTTCTGTGACAAACTGAGACAGCAAACTAACGATGACAGAGGAAGGGACAGCGGTCACTGAGGGTGCAGCGTGATCTGGTTGATCACTGGTCATGGGTGTGTGAGTGTGTGTAGGTATTTGGATCTGTCACATCAGCAGCTTTGCAGAACTGCAGTGTTACATAACCGGAGAGAGAGAGAGAGAGAGAGAGAGAGAGAGAGAGAGACAGACAGACAGACAGACATGAAAGTGGAGACCATGGGAAGTGAGGACAGACAGGAGAGCTTTATTAGATGAAAGCAGGGGGGAAATCAGGACTGCTCCACTACTTGGGTCAAGCATCCCTGGCTGACCTTGGCTTTATTATTTATTTATGATAAAATATGGTTTCAAATTCTTCCACCAGGGTAAATACTAGAACTGTGAACCCATAAACTTTGAAAGTCACTACAGAGCTCATAGTGCACTTGTGTGTGTGTTTGACAGGATTTGGATCACATTTAGCATATAGCTGGCACATAGTTTCAGGGCATTTTGGCATTATTGAAAATGTAATCACGTGTTTAGTCAGTCTACTGTGCCGTGCTGTGCTGTGGGGGGAGATTCAGGATTATGGACTGGTGTCTTTTTCCTGGTAGGATTAAGGCTCTGTAAGGAGATCACAACATTAATATTCATACAAACTGACACTGAAGATATGGACAGAGAGAAAGACAGACTGAAATATACAGTAATACTGTGTACTATATTATACTACATATATAGACAGACAGACAGACTTTGAGATGCCTGTCAATACCATCCTATTACCACTGTTTTGTGGCAGATGGTCTGTCTATATTCATTCACCAATCTTTATTTTTGGGTTGAATTCACTTTCAATTACATACTTTTTCAATGCAGAGAGATACACTTCATCGATACTGCATGTTACATAATGACTAAACACAGGGCAGACTGACTAGACATTGAATGTTTTATTGACATTAAAAAAGTACAAATGATTTTCTCAGTAAGTACAGAAAAAAATGAATCATTCATTCTACACCCCTTCTACAATATTTTCTTTATAGTCAAAAAAGACTGGTCATAAGCTCAATTGTGTGATTAACAGTACTCTTTCATAAAAACAGACCTAAGTAGGTCTTTGGAGCAACACTTAATAATGGCTTATGTATGTGGAAAACATCAAAGGGTAGCTGATGATAACCACCTCTTGCTGATAATGCTTGATGTAGATGTTGTTGCAAGGCAGCAGTGTGGGTTTAACAATCATGACTTTTTTGACAAAAGCCCTCAGAAATGCATATTTTACCAAATATTTATTGTGTTGTGTTTTAACAATAGCGAAAACTAGCTATTTTGATGTATTAGAGGAATTTAATTATCATAATGCTGAAAAGGCATTTATGTAGCAGGTGGATTCCAATCAACTTCGGAAGAAAAAGATGAGAATTAACAGGTGGCACATAAGCACACAAATGTGGTATAAATTTCAGCCAGGAGAGTCACAACAACCACAACAGTCTGACATCTACTCAGCTGCAGATACAACCAAAATACACATACCAAATATTGCTACACTGATTTGCCACCAAAGATACAGTACATAAACTGCCCATCTGCCCTTCTGCCTTGACCTGAACTTACCATGATGCCTCCTGTTGTGTCCTGGAGAAACATGCTGTGCACAGTTGGACTCATCTACCAGTAAGGGTCAGGAAGGGACATAATTCCATTAAAGGACTAGGTAGTAGTGGAGTGGGTGTCTGTTTGCCCTGGTTTTTGAAGGATATAAAAAGAACTATGCCCTTAAAGGAGTTTTTTTTCAAGCACTTGTCCTAGCCAGCATTTTCATGAAGTTAAAAAACATTTTCATCCTACACTGGTTGTGTAAGGCTATTTTTGACATACATTACCATTAAAGCTACAATGATCATTGTAAAACCTACTGTTGACTGGTAAACAAAGAATGCATTTGTTTTTATATCTTTGTGCAAATGTATGTTAATGTAGGGTTGTAGTGAGTTGCTGCATTTCAGTTTGCATGAGTATGTGTTTCATTTTAGAGGTGGGTAGTAAACTGGCATATTGTGGTCACACACACTTAACCCAGAAGACTTATCAACAGCCATGTGATTGTCTCCATGCCTATCACAGTCCATGAGGTCGAAGTCAGGACTAAAGCAGATCTCAATCTGCCCCAAAATCTGGATATCAGCAATCTGTCAAGAACAACAATATACCATTTACCAATCCAACAGACTTTCAGAAACACACCTTAGATAAAGTTGTACAGTATATGAGACAAAATGAGCACAAACATTTCGAAAAGTTGGACCATGTAAAACACAAGCAAAAATATGACTTCATTATCTCAGTAAAATTAGGTGCTTATACCTCTGACGAGTGGACACACTGGATCTTAGGTTTAACATGGTAGAAGGTCTCTATGACTCCCTCAATTTGTGACAACTACAAACAAACACATTAAGAACAGAGAGAGGGGGCAAAAGTGAGAGCCAAAAGATTCCACATTATTATTATGTGACACTTTAATGCCACAGATTAATTCTGACATTAGACTATTTTCTGAGAGCTCAATATACTATAATTTGATGTTTAAAATATAAATAGACCTACTGCATAGTATTTTTCTGAAGGGATGATGTTAAACTTCGTCAGGACGCTAAAATAAAAGAAACACAAATTTCCATTTGAAGCTTTGAGGTGTTGGTGCTTTTCTCAAAAGTGACTTAAAATAAGTATGCAAAAGTAGTCAGTTTATGTGAACTGCACTGTGGGTGGCTAAACTGCACAGGGTTGACAGGTATCACAAACATCAAGGCAATACTCAGAACTAGAAAATGAGACAATGATGTGTGGTGTGCGCATGTGCACATGTACATGCGCATGGTCGGTACCTATTCAAATCCATCTTATGGTATAGTTCCAGAGTCTTGCTGAAGTATTTATGTTGACTATTCAGAGATGCTGCTTTGGCTGCACATGTACCATGTTTGTGCCACTCGTACTTCCTGTTGATACAGACAAACAAGCCGCAAGAAGTTTTACTATTATGACGTGCAAATTTAAGACAGGAACACACTACAAAATATGAAAGGCAGAGGTATCTTGACTTCACAAATCATGGTGGATTTTCATGATCATGGAGCATCTCCACTAGAAGTGTCAGTCTATTTTCCAGCTTTAGAGAGAGATAAGTTTATTACTGTCAACTACTACAATATTACTAAAATAGTACTAGCTATGTCACTATGTTATATTACTTTCATATCCAAATCTACTAGAGGATGCATTGACAAAACAGACAACCAATCAATGCAGCAGAAGTCATGTAAGATAATACTGATGTGATAGTAGTAGCGCAGAACACACCCAACTAAAAAAGACAGACAAGAAAATGGAAGCATTGATTGATACAATACCAGAAGCCAGTAGACATGGGGTGAAGCAAGTCAGGCCAACTTTTCTTCATGTCAGGGAGCAGGTCCTGAAAAAACAAACCCAAAACATAATTGTTTTGTCCATCGGTGGTTGTTTTACCATAACTCAACTGAAGAAATACATGTCTTTACCCACCCAAATTCTGTTTGTCATTTGACTGTATGTCTTGGTTTTGTCTGCCTTAGATTAAATGAAATTTTCAACTAACTATTCTGCAGAATTGAGTATTCTGCCTCTTCACCATTCTGCTAAAAGCTTTATCTCACTGATATAAACTGGTGTCTGTTTATGTTTGTTTTCGATTAATTAAAATGACTACAGATCACACTACAGTTTAAACATACTAGAGGAAGAAGCTACAGTAAGAGACATTTCTGAATTTTACAAACAATCATAAAGACATGCTCATTCTGACAACCATTATACCTCTATTTCAGAAGCGTTGAAATGCCAAGATGAGTTGCACTCCAATCCTTTATCTGGCCTGGAAAAAAGATTTGCATTATTATATATCACTGCAGCATTTAACAATAAAAGCAACAATGACTTATTCAAAGTGATGTTCCTTCGTGCATTTCTCTCCCCAAGTAATGTATAACTAGACTGACTTTATATAGTCGGTGTCCTAAATAAGTTACTGGCAAACATGTAATGGATCAGTGTCGTCATTTTTTAAATTACTGAGCTGATTTTGTTTCCTATGACCTATATGTGTAACATGTTGTAATAACAAAAGCTTTCAGTTGGTACATTTACTCATAACCGCTTTCCTAAAGTTGTAATACCCAACAGGTAGTTATAGAACTATCATTTGCCATGCAGATGAAGAAAAGAACACATTCTAATTTGATTAAAACACACAAACACAGACACACATAGACACATGTGCACACAAGCGCAAACACACTCTTACTTACCAGAGTCCATGTATTAACCAGTAGCTAATGTTGGGATGACAGGATTCAATCTAAAATTTACAAAAAAATGAATAAATAAATAAATAAAATACAATAAAAAAATTCCATCTTAACATATAACTTAACACTTATTTCTGTTACAAGTAATTATTTTTCCCTAACACTCAGGTAGCTGTAATACAAATATCTTTTAAAATCTCAATGAAGGTGCAAGAATAAAAAAAAAAGGTTGTTATGAAATCAAAGATGATTTTGCTCGTTTTTTCTGACAGAGAAAAAAAGTATTTACTTCACAATATAGGGAAACAGACTTGGCAGCACTTTTTTAGAAGCTGTAACCATCATTTTTGTACTCAACGATCAACTTAAGCATCGGATGAACAATCACTTTGATATTATAGTAGGTTTTGCATATTGTATTTATATTGCCAACTACCTAAAATAAAAAAAGAAATTCTTCCTGTTCCCACTGAGACATTTTATAATGCTGAGTGGACAGGGGAAGTGCTGCAGTCTTGTGACTTTGCAGTAGAGGTTCTACATATAAAACACTTCAGCTGAATGTTTGTGTACAGTTTAGTATCTCTACAGCCTAAATACCTTAGAATTTCTTCCCCAAAATGCCATGGTAGAATTTCCAGAAAGTTAAAAAGGGTGCTCAAGCACAAGATAAAGTATGTACTGTAGGTTTTGTGTTGTGACTTACGGAAAAGTTAAAAGTGCACATTCTTGTGACACTGAACCAAATGTTTCCTGATCAAACCAGACTGCTGACACACAACCAGTCTCGTGACTCAGTCAAAGACAACACACAGTATTTAAGGATTAAAAGTTGAGATTGGATTCCTTCTGGGGCAATAAAATAGTCTTAGGAATGGATACCATGTTATTAAATAACTAATCATAATTATTGGATAAATTGTTATTTATCTACACTGATCTCAATTCATCACAGCATATAATAGGCTAACTCTTCATCTAAACCTTCACAAAGTAGTATAGAGACAATAAGTAATTACTTTTTAAAAATGTGTTTTCACAGTGGCATACAGCGTTTTAATCCATGGTTAACCTGCTTTGGTGCAGGGAATATTCATCTTTGCTGTTGCAGAAATAGACCTAACTACCAGACATGGGCAAAAAACTTTGTCCAGGCAGAAAGATATGGTTAATGCTAGATGAAGAATCCTGAACATGTAAACCCTAAAGATTAGCATAGTGAACGATGAGGCTCCAGGGACAACTGTGACTGTGACAACCAAAACCTGACTAATGATATTATCATGAGAAACTGAAGACCGCCTTTGACAACGAATATTGAACTGACACGTGACTTGTCAAATTGTGACCTGTGAAAAGGCTGATACTATCTTTAAAAGGTCAATATGTTTTTAAATCAATAATCAATTAAAAATAAAAGTCAGGAAGACACTCACAACACAGAATGTGACGGGCCAGTGGTGGGTTAGGATCAGTTTGGTCCACATGTGTCTGAAAATACACACACATATTTTCTTTTCTTAGTCCATTTTGTTTAATATCATTTAAATAGTGTGACAATGACAAAACATTATCTACTTTCTGCTGTTTGTCAATTTAATAGACATACAAATACAAGAAAATAGCAGGGCTCATCAGACTATCTGCAATCATATTAATCTATACATATAATATTTTGCTGTACATACGGGGTTGAAATCACAACAGTAGTGGACAGGGCTGCTGCCACGCAGAGCAGAAGATGTACGCAGAGCCGCATGTCTGCCTGCAAAAAAGATGATAGTTTTGTCAATAGATAGCCGCTTTCATCCAGAACTCAGCAGTGAACCTAAGAATAACCCCAGATTTCAGTTAAAGATCCACGTTAAAACCACATCCAGAGTGTAGCATGAGTAAAACATTTGTGTCTGCAGAGAACTGTGTGCATTAATGTCAAAGTAAATTTTGTTTGCCTGGTTCTCAAAGAAAGAACAGGAAGGAGCACACGACGACCGTCATGAGAATAATAGATAGTGGCTTTAAACAGAGGAAGTGAGCCCTAAGAGGACTTCATGTGAACACTTAATGAGGCAATCCAGAAACAAAACCCCAAAATACTTTAATTAGGCCATCCCTCTTTCAAATACACAAACAATAATATAACACGTATTTGTAACTTCGTGCCTGTACACGATCCCTGGGCCATTTTTAGCCGAATTTACTGACAAAACGATGCTGCAGTAAAAATGACACAATTCTGAAACTGGCGATTGATTACTACGGAATAGAAGACTCTGGGAGACGTGCCCTGCAAAAAGCAACAGAGTCAGCAACGATGCCCGAGATGTATTTATCAGCTCCCTCAACACCGCAGGACAGTTCACAGTGCAGCAGACTAACACGCTGTTTTCACTACGACTTACAAGTTTATGGGACTGTTTAAAAAGACGACACTTAATGGAAAAGTCTGCGCTGCCCTGGTCGGCGAAGCGCATAGAAACTGAGCCGTAACTTCAGTCAACAAACGGGCAACCTTGAGGTCAATGGGCAGGCACTTGTAATGGACACCTTTCACTGGAGTTAACATAGATACTATCTTAAGCTAACTTACATAACTAAATTCGTTTAAAAAAGGGGGAAAAAGAAGAAAACAAACCACTAAACCGAGATAAAAACTTGAAATAGCATCGACGGTTGGACGTTTGAACGTTAGCGAGCCGAACCACCGACTTTTGAGTCGGAGCAAACCCCGCTGATAAAAAAAACAAAAAAAACAAACCCGGTCCTCGGCTGGTTTTAACTTTCGGTCGATTTTTAACGCGTTGTTTAATCCGGCCTCACCTTTGTACCGGGTCGGTGCAGCGGGCGTCGGGACGTCGCGTAGCCTCCCCGCCGTTAAGCTAACCTCTCCGCCGGGCTACTCGGGGACGGCGACCGGGCGCCGAGGCTTGTTTACCTCGGACGGACGCTTCGCTACCTGCCCGTCGGCTCAGCCAATCGGGAGCGCCGCGGACGCGCCGCGTCATCACGTTGGAAACGTGAACGGGTCGCTCGATTTACTGCTCGGGTCCCACCGGCCGCTCCGCGTCCCGAGGCTCTTGGTGGGCATCGGGAGGAAGGTTCGGTGATGAAACGTTGTACAATCGCCCCTTTCGGCGCGTGAGACGAAAATCTCGTCTTTTAAAAAATGGTCGTCACCTTTTGTTTCATGCAACAGAGGGAAAAATGATCAGAAATTATTAGAGGATAATCAGCTCTGGAAAAGTGGTAACTCAGATTTGACAGAAATATGGATTCTTTTGCAGAACTTGATTCTTTTAATGATTTGAAAAGAATATACTTGATGAAAACAGGCTTTATGAAGCAGTGTTCATAGCGTCAGCAGAGAATGTCAGCTTGACAATGTGTGCACCAAAAGTGGCTTAATTAACCCGTAGCCACCAGGGCGTTCATCAAGCAAATCACACGAAATAAAAAAGATTGTGGTTTAGAATTTTTATGTAGTTTCTGGATTACTTTGTAAAATAAGTTCTATTCGACTCCTGTAATATTTGGTAAGTTCATGTCCTCTATGCCTCTAAGTTCAACGGAAAATCCAAGATCAAAATATTTCTTATGTCCATAATGAGTACAGCTCATGATAGTTTTTTGGCAGAAGTTGATCTATTCTATCATATATGGACTATATGGTCATATGTATATATATATATATATATATATATATATATATATATATATATACATATATGTATATGTATATGGTTGTGTACAGAAACAGTCAAATAAATCCTCCAATTCATTTTTCAGTCTGACATTTCACTTGATAAAGCACTGTGCACTAATGATTCTTAATTTAAAGTTAATCGGACAGGTCTTACTCATTAAATGTGAAGTGCCCAAAGTTTCTTTTTAAATAATGAATCGTTATAAGCTGGTTTTTTAGTTTAAGCATGTGAGGACAGTAAAATTAGAGAATAATATATCTAGGACCTGTAGTTTCAGCCTCTATTGCCTGAAGTAATCAACATTTCATAAAATCAGATTGGATGGAGCAGATATTGATCATACAACAAAACAGTACATATATTTTAGTTCAAAAAATAGGTTTTCTTTTTTTTTTAATTTTTGCTATGATATTCCTACCACTCTCAGCTCGCTGAAAATTACCAGCATATCACTGTTAGCTAGAAACACAATGGGCTTTGGTTACATCGTATAGTGCCAACAGAGGGCTCTTTCTGACCACAGACAGTTGTCAGTCCTGTTTTACAACACACACACACACACACACATACATACACACACACGCACACACACATTTTCAAAGAGAGAAAACAAAGATTACAATAGTGCACATAAGTACAATGACTCTTACATGGACTGACTGAAGTTTATAAACCTTGTGTGAGACATTCACTATTTATTAAGGCATAATTAATCATTCATGACCGAGACAATTTGTCTATATAGTTTTTATTATAGGGCCCAACTGAATCTTGATGACCTGTCCCTCTCTTATTTTAACTACTCAATAAAATGTTAACCTCCTGCTTTTTAATAAACTTTGTACTCCTAATTTATTAAAAATGTTTTAAAATTGTTGTTTTCATTCATATATGACATTATTTGGAATTTAATCTTGCTCAGGTAAAAATTTCTAATAAGGTGATGGGAATGTCACCTTGTGAGTCAAAAACTGAGGATTCCTGAGTTTTGTTACTATTATAGTTCAGCTTCTGTGGAATTTGGCCTCTGTATTTAATTTCGGTTCTGTAAAAGGTGCTGTTGATGTTGAATTTGACAGAAAAAATGATCATTTTTTACTGCAAAAATTTGTTCCTCTTTGTTGCCAAAATAATCTATTTCACCCATATTTTGTGTATGGGCATGGTGCATGATCGTGCTCTTACTGGAGAGAGCCACATGTTTCTGTCAAAGTGCAGACAGCTGCTCTTTCCAGTTTTAAAGAAAACATCTGCCACCTATTCTTTTTCTTTGTCTTGTCTTTTGCCTTTTTGGTTGCGCTCTTCATACTTTTCTCTCTGTCTACATCACTGATACATCACTCAGTCCTCCCCCATTCTTTAACCTGCCACTCTCTCTCTTTCCTCTTCTCAAATGTAACTCCATGTTTTCCCATCATATGATTTCCCCTCAGATGTGAAATGTGTTCTACAGCTCCTCAACTGTGTCAGGAATAGTTTAGCTGTAACTGTAGCTAGTCTTATAAATAGGCTCTGGCCAAAGTTCAGCATGCGACACAGTGTCTCAAGACGTTTCTGAGTGCAGATGGAGAAAGCTCATAGAGAGGAACTTTCAGTACTGTCTAAAGTGTAGCTAGATTGCAGTGCCTTATACTGTAACTATGTGGTGCTGCTGAATTGTATTGTATTATACAAAGAGGTGTTTTCTATTATTTTGTCCTCTGCTTTAATCTTAATGAGCTAAACTAAATAACAGAAACACCTCTCTGTATAATACAGTTCAGTTCAGCAGCACCACAAAGTACATCCTCCAAAACCTTACAGCTGAATCAACATCTCCCTAAAACAATTTTAATGAGAAACTGATCATTACAGCCTTCATGAATGTAGTATTAATTGCAGGCCTGTTGTATTACACTGCATTAATTTGGTTTAGGTGTAACTAATAAACTGTCACTTGAGTATGTGTTTCCATTGCAACCTTGAATTTGAAACTGATTTTCAGAGTTTGAAGCTATATGTTGTTTAAGCTTTGAAATGCTCTCAAAACATGTTTTATTATTTAATTACTATGCAATTGCGGTTCAGAATAAATTGCTGTGACCAGCCCACCTTTAAACTGGTACTTGAAAAAGCTCAACATATTGTTGCCTATTCCGTAAAACTAAAAATGATACTTGAAAGTGACTCAACCCCCATAACATTACCATGGTCGGATTCTTTGCATTGTCTAGATCAGCTGGTATAATTGAGTAACGAGCTGGTTGGAAATAGTTGTTAAGATAACATGCCAGAAACCAGCAGTTCTGCTAACACAGATTCAACTAAAAACTGGAATGGGTAAATTGTGTTAATCAAATAGTGTACTAGTTGTAGCAGCCCCAAGTCTTGAAGGATACTGGTTATATATAGGCAGTTCTCTCTCCTTATAAGGCCTCAAGGAGAGGTAGGTGGGGGTCGGTTGGAGACGGCTGGTGGTTTTGTTGGCCTGTTACTTCGTTTAGGCTGACTCCCTGTGGATTCAGGCTGTCAACCGAAGTCACTGCAAAGGGGATCTCAAGGGGTAAGAACATTTTTTTTCTGTTGCTATACCTTCTGTATCCTAAGCTTTTTTCATCAATCCCAAGTGAAGCAGGTGGAATCAGTGGGATGGGGGTTAACAGAGCAGATTAGGGCATGACCAGGGATGTATGGCTCCTTACAGAGCAGATAATGCTCAAAGTGATGAAAGAAAGGATTTATGAATTATGAAGGATTTTCAGCAAATCAACTGGAATAAATGAGTTAACCAGTGCTTTGATTATAAAGACAGTATGTCTGAGACAAAATAGATGGTCAGCAGGTCTGCGTGTGTTTATCACACTAACACCCATTGGTTAAAATGGACTCGAGCAAGACAGTCAAATTTGGTAGGGGCATTTGGGACTGCTTCATTATCAATCTGATTTAAACTTGACATTATGCATATGTTCACTGACAAATATTTCATATTAGATTAAGAAACTTTAGTAAAAAATTATTGTTGAATTGTTTCAACTTTGTTATGAGTTAGAGCACAAACAATTGGAATAACAGCTGTTTATGGTCAAGCTACAGAATTTTAAGAGATTTGCATGGTTATGGTTAAGAAGTTTACAGGTTTACTGTTGCAGAGCGAGAGGCTCAGGTGTCATTTGGCAGTCCTCAGCTTCTGTCAGTCCAGTATTGGCCGGACTCACAGAGGCTGAGGACTGCCATTGGGGTGGAGGTGTAGGACGGCTGGGACTAGAATATGACCTGTCTGCAGAGATCACTTGCCTGAGGTCATTGGAGTTTAATGCTCATTTTCTTTTGAAGCACAGTGTCTTCTTTTGTGTGTTGGTTTGATTGTCGATTGTAAAACAATTTGTATTTTAGCTGTTCAACTTCTCAGTGACAACTATTAATGCATGTGACATAGTATGAACTTGAAGATATAAAAAACTAATCAAATTATTTAAACCTAAACTCTTCTACTGGATGATCAAATGCTAGAACCACAAATTTAACAGTTGTTATTGACCTCAGGGGTCTGAAGATAGAGGTCAGGGGTTTTGGGCATTATCATGTCATCCAACTGCTTGACTGGCTGCTCGATTGACAGTTTTGGGGCATTAGAAGTGATTGAAACATGGCTGTTTGTGCTAGTTAGGGTGAACCTGAAGCTGGGGTGAGTGTTTCAAAGATGCGGAGGTAGGAATGTCTTTTGCCATTCCAGCATGTCCCAGTAGCTTTGAGGGTGAGGTTTGGCAGGAGAAATTAATTCATGCCTCATGTCTCTAAGACTTAGGTGATACAATGCAATTATTTATCACTATGTTTGCATGGTGTATGTATGTTGTATGTCTGTTGCTTTGGTGTCTCAACAGTAAGACAAATTTTTTCAGCTAGTAAGAAAGAGTACGATCACTGGGAAAGAGAATGCTGTCATCAGCTCAAAGTAAACTTCTAACTAATCTTGATTTTCATTACATAGGGATCTACTGTTTTATTATGAAGATGCCTCTCTATGGATACACAGAGTGTATATACACAATATAAAGACACAGCAATGTAATCAAAATGTACATGAATGATTCTGGCATGAGCAAATTAAGATGGTCTTGGAGAGTGAGTTTGACACTGGGGAGTAAAATAGAGACTGGGCTGCCAGTGTGGCATTTCACCTTATAAATTTGGAGATGTTTATATACTTTCATGTATGTGGTGCAAATTAAGATGGATACATTTTATATCTATGAAACACTGCGAAAATGAAATGAAAGATGCACTTTCTCAAATGGTTAGTGAGACACTCTAAAGACAGCCCTTTTGCGGAGTAATTTAGTTTGTTGATATTTGATATTTTTATTAGACTGCACTGCTTGTGAGATAGGCAGGTGTCTTTGATGACACTTTGGAGGAAACTGTGAAAAACTGTGGAAAATGACAATATTTATAGTCCACCACTATTCAGGAATTATGTTTTAACTGCTAGTGCTGAATGTAGAGCTGTCAAACTGAAGGACAATCTTTGGTGCAGCTTTACTGTCAAATGCTGTTGATATACATTACTGGTCAAAATATAGTCTATATCCATGTCTTTTGTTTATGCATATGTTCATGTGTGTCTATGTTGCTGGTATCTTTAAATCAATGTAATGTCACCTTGTCATTGATGAAGCTACCAGTAACAATGTTGTGTGTGTGTGTGAATGTGTGCGACAGCTACATGTGTCCAAATTCCAGGAGTGCTTTCCCTTTTGTAGGGGACAAGTATCAAAACAACAGTAAAACTAATATATTCATCATTATTGTTGCCACACATTGTTTCAATGTCAGAACCATTAACACAGAAAGGAAAACATCTTTGCTGCCAAATGCCCCAAATACTCCTCTACATAATTAACCATCTCTTTCCTGCTTTCCTGAGTTCAAAATCCTTCAGGGTTTGTAAACTTCATGTACGTGCATATGTGTTTTGGTATCACTGTTGCTGGTTTGACTTGATGGTGACTATATATTGTACTTTATTACCATGTCAGTATTTACTTGTGTGTGTGTGTGTGAATGTGTGTGTGTGTTTGTGTCCGTGTGTGTGTGTTTGTGTTTGTGTGTGCGTGTGTGTATGTGTCCGCGCATGTTTGTGTGTTACTGTTCCAACAGGCCAGTACCTACAGTGTCACCATGTCAATGTGGATCAAACGTGGTCACTACAACCATGAATACCACCACAAACAAAGCCGATATGTGGTTAAAGAATACAGCAGGTACAGGATAGACTCTAATGCTACAGTAATTACAACTAAAACATCAAGCTAATGCAGCACTTTATACTTCTAATATCCTTACTAATAGTAGTATTGTAACAGCAGTCACTGCTAAACCTGCAAATTCACACGTCAGAGTAAATATAACAAAAACCCTCAAAAAAACCCGGCCGAGGCCAAACTAGAGAAAAACTGCTGTGGATTTGCAATTGAATTTTATCATCTCTAATACTTAAGAGAGGGTGTCCAAATTTTAAGGCCGTAAAGGGTCTTAAACTGATGCCTTTTCCAAAGACACATTACAACACATTACACTTCTTTTGCTAACAGTAACTGTGTTTAATGTTTGTGTATGTGTTTGTTAGTGTGATTTAAGAGGAATACCATAAGGTATTTTGGCTGCTGTGTTTCATGCTGTGTTACACGTCTACTTACCACTTCAAACATTTTATTCTTGCTGCTGCTCACCTTTTCTTGCTTCTCTTATAATTTCACTAATAGGCAGCTAACCAGCAGAAAAGTCTGACCTTTGTTAAATGAGGACCACTTAATAGATTTAACAAAGTGTTCAATGGCAAGAGTTGCATTCTTTTTTTTCCCATTGTACTTGCAGTGCTCTTGTCCCATAGAACTTACTTCCTAACCAATCTTTTATTTCAAAATCAGGTAAGTTAAAGCTTGTGTATCTAAATTTCCTTGAACAATTACCAAGTGATTTTCTGATCAAATATCATATATCAAAAGTTCACTCTTTAAATTTTTTTTCTTCACTTGACAATACTCCACGCACATATATACAAACCACAAGAGATTAAAAAAAGTTGCCTCATCTACATGCTTTCCTAGGTGTTTAGGTGACAAAACATATGGATATGTGACAAAACGTGTTCTTTTCACATACTATAGGTTACTCCCTTCTATTCTCCATAGCAGCACACTTAAATTTGCCTTTTCTCCATATCCAAACCTGGTATCCACTTGCAAAACAAATCTTTTGACAATTTCTTTTGGTCAAGAATTGCCTCATGTTCCTCAACATGCAATATTGCCCCTCCTGCCACCTTTCCTGCTGAGTTTCTGGACTGCAGGGCGCTCTGTTCTTTTTTCTGGTGGCAGTGGCGGCATTACTTCTGGCCTGAATGCTTTACGGACAACAGTGATGAAAGACTCAGTGCTTCCCACTACTTACTGCATCTCTCCTGTCGATAATCTCCAGCTCTCAGGCAGCAGGCCAGATGGCAGCTCCGGAGCAGCCATTAATGGTTTGGGCCTTCAGTAGAATACTATGCAGAATATGGGATTTGGCTACGCGCAAAAGAGATTGTGTGTAGCAGCAAAACAACGGGGACGTGTTAATCATTCTCCTTGCATTTCTGTTCTCCCATCCTCTAAGCAGGTGTCAGTCACAGTGGTTCATGACAAAAATGGCTTTCCAAATGGACAACAGTTGGTTTTCCATCCCATGTTTCAGCAAGTACTATGTGGGATTGGTGCATCAGTACTTAAGAGCAAGTTATAGTGCACTGCTCAGCAGAGAACAGCAGAGATTACTAGAGGCCTGTCTTTGCTCATAGAACTGGGATTGTAATGGACTTTGATTTTTTTAAACTCTTTCAATTAGAAGTATTTTCGTAACTATGTAATAGGAGATAAAGTATGTGGTGTTATATTGCTAGCTCTGTCAGGCACTGGACACTGACAGCATACAGTTATCTGGACTTGCAGGCACCTGCATAACTGCTATTCACATACATCATATATCCTCAACCAAAATACTCAGAGGCTGGCATTGTTCTCACACACACACACACACACACACACACACACACACACACACACACACACACACACACACACACACACACACACACACACACATCTATATTATCTATATGTTATATATTATAACACTTTTTAACAAAGGTTATATATTAAGTAGGTACACACATCACATATTTTTAAGAAGATTTTCAGTCTGTGTACAAGGTAAACATTGTTTTCCTCAAACTAACTTAACGTTTGTCTTTAGCTCTGATGCGATGGAGGAAAGATATGAGCACAGAACAAAAACTCGCATCCAGGAAGTGGTAAGACTATGAAATCACACTATCCACACTTGCATATAAACAATTGGATGGAATACATTAAAGTAAAAATAATAATGATGATAATGCTGATGATATTGATAATAATGATAAAAAAAACAAAAACAACAACAACAACAACAATAATAATAATAATGATGATAATGATAATAATGTGATAAGCCAATAGTGTGAAGTGTGTCAGTAGTATTATACTATTTTTTGATATTATTTGGTATTCCTGCTTACCCTTTTAAGGTAAGGACAAAGATGGCAGACAAATATGTGCATGAGGAGCCCATGATCAGGGGACCACAGTTCCTGGTCAGACTCAGATCTCACACTGTGTTTGAAAACACTGCAATCAAACTCTACTGTACTGTTGAGGGCTTCCCCATGCCAATTGTAAAATGGTGAGTAAGAATCTAAAACTTTTTTACCTGGTAATTTATACTAAAATTAATAAATTATAAAATGTGAATGGAAAGCATATTTTTGCAGTTGCAAAACTTTACAGTATATCATGAAGTAAATTTGACAACTATGTGTTTTTTCTTAGATATAGTATTATTGATCTTATTAATTATTGTAAGACACTTTTCTATTAAGGCTCTACATGTCTTAATGCTAGTGAGCTGTAATTTTCCTCTATTTTAGGTATAAAGATGGTTTGCTCCTGGACATGTCTTCTGGAAGGTACCTGGTTGAAACTAAAGGTGGGATCCATACTCTGGAGATTGCAAGGTATTGTAAATTTAAACACAGACTTTTAAATTATTTAATACAGTTTCCTGTAGAGGTATTGACCACTTGATGAGTAGGTTTTCATATTAAAAAGGGAACTCAGATTTTTTTAAAAAGGGATTTTACTCAGAAAGGTCAGTATGTATGTCAGAACAGGCAGAAATGACGCCATAGGGTTGCAATACATGAATTGCAGGGACATTCATTTTATAAATTTGACCCATAGTAAGGATTAAACATCAGGATAATCTCAAAATCTGTTGCCCAGATTGTATTTTGTTTTATACTATGTTCACACAAGCTTTCAGGGAATATGTTACACATTTTTTCCAACTACAGTTTGTAGTGGTACGATGCATTATTAAAGATAGCAATGCACTGAAAAAAGAGATTGAAAAAGAAGACAACAAGCTGATGTAAGCAATGCAGGTGTATAAAAATTTAAAACAAAAGTTTTCCAAACAGTAATACATTGAATGTTTGTTTGGCCTGAAGGGTGCAATTAACTTTTGTGAGAAACTATGCATTTTGTACAATGCATTTGTATAGTGAACATTTTAGATAATACTGTCCATTTACTCCTTTTACTAGGTTTGTAATTCATGACAAACCACTACACATAACTTATTCATAATTCTTGCTGACTTGCCCACATGATTCTGGCTCAAGACTATGTAATAAACCATCAGAAAATCTGTCCTGCCAGTCACAGCATGAGCTGCACACAAATTGAGACTAGAGTAATAAGGTCTGAGTTAGCTGACTGACTGTGTGGGTAGACTGTGTAGTTACATACTGTATATGGGACAAGAGCCTATCACGCTCTCCCTCGAGTCTTAGGAAGCTCAGCTGTTCAAGTGCTGACCTCAGTGCCACATGATACTCCAGGATTCTCTCATTCATCACTCCTTCCTTGGATCCAATCACTGCTAGTTCCCTCTGTCTGTTACTTACATGCAGTTCAACCCACAATAAAACTCACTGCATTATTTCTTATACAGTTTAATTAATGCTCCTCAGCTACATGAGAATATCTTTGGAAATAAATGCAGAATAACCAATTTTGTGTAATCAGAATATTTACTAAAATGTACGGTTACAGAATAACAACAAATACACTTTAATATAGTTAAATAAAAAAAAATAGGAAAAATATAATATGTGCTCAACACCCTTTCTTTTTGATGAATATATGAGTTCCTCAAACAAAATAAAAAACAAATAACACCCACCTGTGCTTAATTTTCAGTCTCCTCATTACCATAATTAACCACTAGAATGATGGTTTCATTCTATAAAAAGGGGCTGATTGTTTCAAGTTTCCTCTTTCACAATGGCAAAGACAAGAGAGCCGTCTGAGTGCATCAGAAATACTATTATCGAAAATCATAACAATTCCCAAGGCTACAGGGCAGTTGCCAAAGATCTTTAAATGCCTGTTTCAACAGTTCGTAATGTTTTCAAGAAGTTTCACAGACACAAAATTGCTAAGACGCTTCCAGTATGTGGTGCTAGGAAGGAAGTCAATGAGATTCAAAATTCAAGAGTGCAAATAATTTTAACCAGGACCATATATAACTGTTAGTTAGATTAACAATAAATGTGAATGTTTATGTTTTTTAAAAGGGTCAAACTGATTAAAGGCTTGGGATGATATATTTAAAGCAGTCTGGAAGACTTTAAAGGATAAATGTCTTTAGAATTTTATAGCAGCTTGTGGAACTTTAAAGCCAGACTCAAGACAAAAAGCGAAACTGCAGAATCCCTACCCCCAACCTGTCAATCATGGGTCCACAGACCATGACATTCCTGTGCACCCCCCCCCCGACCCTCACCTACACATACACACACACACACACACACACACACACACACACACACACACACACACACACACACACACACACACACACACACACACACACACACACACACACACACACACACACACCCACACACATAGTTGCACCAGTACACATTTGTCTTTGCACTTGAAGTATTTAGTGTATGTTATAATTCAAGATAAGAATATATTTGCTATTCTCACACAGCTCACTGCTCCAACTCACTGCAATCACGTCCACTAATGATGTCAAAGTCACCTCCATATGACTTCACCAGCCTGTGCATTCTACATGGGTTGAAATTCCCATCGGAGAGAAGTGCATCAGAGTTAGAGTGAGATTCAGGGGGGATCAAAAGATGATGATACTGGATGATAAAAAGAGAATTAAAGACGATACAGTTTAAACTGAGAAGTTGGTTTCTTCAAACCATGAATGTAGAGCGTATCATGTCTGTGAGAAAGGAACATGAGTTTAGAGAGTTAGAGGTCAAAACCAATACCTTCACCAGATAACTGAACCCAGCAGTGTTGCAGGTTGTACTTTATTTGTGATTAGAGGCTTTTATCAATCTCTGCTGTGCCTTCTCAGCTGCTGATTATCCCTGGCAATACGTTCATGTGAAAAATTATTGCTCATTTGGTGCATTAGATTCACACACCTTGTAAAAGCAAATCCACACTTGCATCACATTAGCAGCTTACAATTAGCCCTGTTAGAGCAGAACCTCATGGTTATACAGTATATCTGGTCTTTAGGCAATTTCAATTTCCAACCTTTTGATCAAAATAAAATGAGAGTCTGTTAGAATCCTGATGGGTTTATTGACCTGAAATACCTGTGCTTTCTTGTTTTTTTACAGATGCGCGACAGAAGATACAGCCCTTTACACTGCTGTTGCTGGTAACATCCATGGACAGGCCTCCACTCAGGCCTCCATCATTGTCAAGAGTGAGTCCATCCATCCAGTTATCTGCTACCTGATGTTTTTTGTGTGATTTTTATCATCTAGTTAAACTACGTTACTTAACATACATTCTATAACTGTGCTTTACTGGTGTCAGTTTGTTCATTACCACCGTCCGTTACCATCTGTCTGCTTGTTCACTAATTTCTTTGTTTTTGGTATTACAGCTGGCTTCTGCTAAATATGGATAACTTTGGAATGTTTGTTTATTAATCATGCAGGATTCAGGGAGGAGGAAGAGTCCTGTTCATATGCTTGGTTGCCATTCACAGGTAAGCATCATGATTACCTCCATCTCCTTCTAGGTATGTCCAGAAACTGCAAGATCATTAATACTGCTAGGCAATAAAATATGTCTCTCTTTTTGAAGGGAAGCAACAAATTGTGACCACCAGCCCTATTCCCATCAATCTCTTAATCTCTGCCCCCCCTGTCTCTCAGCTGCTATGCTGCCCAAGGTCCACTACACTAAAATCCACATTACTTTTCTGGAGATGTTCGGACCAGTGTTTGCTGCTGAAGGACAATCTGCCACTCTGTCTGCTACCATG
The DNA here is from genome assembly GCA_016859345.1 of Istiophorus platypterus. NCBI lineage: Eukaryota > Metazoa > Chordata > Actinopteri > Istiophoriformes > Istiophoridae > Istiophorus > Istiophorus platypterus. The sequence goes on from CM029118.1 coordinate 18,518,321, forward strand.
ACCCTGAACCCCAACCTGGCCAACCTGCAGCCTGAGGCACAGTGGTATAGAGATGGTAATAGTTATAAAAGTAGTTATAGTTACACCGTAATTGCAAGTAACACATTACTGGTGAGGATGGCCAATACCCAAGCCAGTCTAGTCAGTATGCAACCAAAGATAGAGCCAAGGAAAAATGGGAAAACTGCCACTATTTTTACTGAAAATGAAGATACTGAAAGTAGTTAAATGGGCTGCAGTAATATATGAACAGTCTTTGGATGTCTCAATTTGCTCTGTGTGTATCTGTAGATGTTACACAAAGGTGCCATATGGTTAAAAAGCAAATTGTAATAGGTTAAGCTTTAACATTCGAAATGGTTATATGCAGATAAATCTAATAATTTGTAGAAATATGGAGCATTAGCGATTTTGAATAGAGGCTTGTAAGAGTTATTAATTTAGGATCCTGTCTCTTTTCTAGACACTCGTCTATTTGACTCTAAATGGGTGAAGATTGTTACTGGCAGAGGAGTCACCACCTTGACTCTTCCTCACCTCTACAAAGATGATGAAGGACTCTACACACTACGTATGGTCACTAAAGGAGGCACTGCAGCGCACAGTGCATTTGTGTCTGTTGCAGGTGAGGTGTGCTGGATGATTGGACAGTCCAAGGGGAGTTGATAACTTTAAATCCAACATTTATGTCGAAGAAAGGGCCAGTGGTTCAGATTTGGCCCTTTGAATTTGAATCACACTGGGGTTTTTCTCTCATGGTTATTGATCTGTTGTCATCGTGATATTTGCCTCTTTTATTGATTTTATACAACTCTCTTTCTATATTTATTTCAAATACTATTACTTACTAATAACATTACATTACATAACATGATTATTAAAACAATGTCACCCTATCACCTCCTATGTAGATGGTCCTCCCCCAGTCCCTGGTGCACCTGGTGCTCCTATGGACATGAAGATCCATGATGCCAATAGAGACTATGTCATTGTATCATGGAAGCCTCCTAATACCACCATAGAGGGTCCAATCCTGGGATACTTTGTGGACAAGTAGGAGCCACTGATTTGAACACTATAAATAGATAAACTGAACAACATAAAGATAAACTGATTATTGTAAGTCATTACATTGAGTTTTCTTGACTATCTGAACCAATGATGGGGTTACTGCCCCTTCCATTTTCTCTATACCACTCTACTTGCTCATTCCTCTTATAATTTTCTCTTAGTTTTTTACACCTAAGCTAAATTTTTGCTTATTTCATCCCTCACATTTAACCCAATACAACCTCAAACTTGGATAATTACTGTACAATATACAGGAGCCCAAACTTTGTATCATTTGCTAGCTAGCATTGTTTTCATATCTTCTAAACACAACAACACACTTTATTTGATTAAACTAGTTTCCTAGTTTTTTATTCTTTCCAAGTGTGGTAATGGATGAAAAAATGATCTCAGTTTAGCTAATTTTTCCCTGGAGTCATTGTAGTATTGTGGTGTGATGGATTAATCACTATCATTATTTAATCATCATCATCCACTGAAAATATTTTGCCAGATTTTCTGCATTATGCCTGTGCTGTCAAATCAATTGTGCTGTCAAATCAATTGTTGCAATCATCATTAGTTTCCACAACTTTTGTGTAAGACCCTTTTGAAAATCTCCCAAGCAAGTTCACACTCTACTACCTAAAAACTTTAATTGTACCTTTCAGTTATTCAATATCTGCAATTGCATGGTGACATGATACCTGTCACTAATCATCAATATTGTGGTAATCAAAACCCTGCATGCAACTTGCTTTCTTCTCGTCCTTTAAACCCCACTTCTCGTTTCTCCTTTTTTTCTTTTATTCTTAATTTTGTAGATGTGAGGTTGGTACTGAAAACTGGATCCAATGCAATGATCACCCCATTAAGATCTGTAAATACCCAGTGTCTGGGCTGTTCGAAGGACACTCCTACTACTTCAGAGTCAGAGCTGTCAACTCCCATGGAATCAGCAAACCGTCCCGCATGTCTGATCCTATTGCCGCACTGGACCCCACTGAGTTTGAGAGGCTCCATGGTGGGTTTAAATGGATTAGTAGAGAGAAACTTTCTTCTTTGCCTTTTATGATACATAATTTGAAAACTTGATAATTATCTTCTGTAGTCAGTGACCTGCCAAATGTTAGCGATGTTTTGGGATATTTCGGTGAATTTAAAGTTATGATTTCTGACATTATTATATTTAAAATGTCTGCTTTGCTACTTTCTTTCACTGACTTAAATCAGTCTATCATATAGCCACTTAATGGATGTATTCACATATTATTCAAAACAATCACAGATTTTTGTTTGCTTCCTCCCGAAAAATCAAAAATCAAATATTTGACAAACAGGAAATAAAAGGTTCCTCTTACTTGTTTTATTGTGATATAATGTTTTCGTTGTACATTATTATTATCTGTTGATATGTAATCACGAGATAGACTGCCTGTCTTGCGCTGCCATTTTGGCAGTAAATTGTAATTTATCTACATAATGCAATGAAAGACAATGTTATCATCCTAGTGTGTATGTGTGTGAACCACAGATTAAGACCCACAGAACTCAATTTATCCAAATTTCTGTCTGAAATCTACTTGAAGTAACTTCATCATCAACTTGAAGCAGATTGATGATCATGTCTTTTCTCTTTTTTTCTGTAGCCAAAAAGCTTGGAGGAAAACATCATGTTGTGTCTTACCATGATGAGGTTGAAGGTGGGCTTTTAATTAAAGTTAACATATATTATATTATTATTAAATACTATAAGGTATAGTATAATAATATTGATATTAGAATTTTGTATATAAAGCAATCTATATCTGTGTGTGTTTCTGTGTAGCTGAGGGAAAGCCCCCAGGTGTTCCATCAGGAATTTATGCCTCAGAAACAGATAGGACATATGTTGTTCTGAGCTGGAAAGCTCCTGCATATTCCAGCAAGGCTCCCATGTGGTACTACGTGGAAAAGGTGACTGTACATACCACTTTTGCTCCGCCTAGTATTTTAAGAATGCAAGTTCATGGTAATTGTATGGCTTTCCTCTCTCTCCTCAGAAATCTAGCGGCCAACAACCAGGATTTCATAATCAAAAAGCATTTAAAAAGTGTATTAGAATGGCCTAAGTAAGCTACTGACACAAATACAATGTGCTCTGTACACTGTCGTGTTTGGTCAAACAAAATTCTAATTTACTTTCTGAAACTGAAAGAAAAATTGCATTGATACATCCTTTATGTTAAACACTACAATTTTTGTTTCACGGAAACTGTATCCGAAGTTGACCAGGTCATATTATTAATAAAACTGCTCTTGTGACACAACAACTTTCTGTACACAACAGTATAAACAGTATACACTACTGCCATCACAGCTCTGTAGCATATGTGTTTTATTTGATATTAATACAGCTTTTTTTTTCTTTTTTTTCTCCACTCTAGATCAGAAAAGACTAATGTGAACTGGTTATATTATTCTAAACAACTACTAAAGATCTGTAGGAAACCCAGCTTATGACTACAACATATCATTTTGTGTGTTGACATACAGTTACAGAAGGCATGCTTTCTCTGTCCATTTCTCTCTATCTGTGTCTCCACAGTGCATGGCAGACAGCGAGGCATGGCATCGTGTTAACACTCAGGTCCCTATCCGATCCCCACGTTATGCCGTCTTTGACCTGGAAGAGGGTAAAGAATATAAATTCAGAGTTTTGTCTGCCAATATCTATGGAACCAGTGAGCCATCAGAGCCGACAGGACCTATCCAGACTCAGGAACTCAAGGGTGAGTTTCTTTCTGTTTCACCTGTGTGTCAACTTGATCATTCTACAAGTGTTGAATAAATCTACATTTTGTAAATTTTAAAAGCAGCTGTACTTTTTCAAATCATTATTACTTTTGTTATGATTGTTCATTGCTATTTTTTTTATTCTTATTCTGCTGTCTACAGGTGTGCCATCAGCTCCTGGTCAGGTGATTGCTACAAGGGAAACAGACACCTCCGTCCTCATCCAGTGGGCTCCTCCAAAGGAACCCAACAATCTGATTGGCTACTACATCGACCAGTGCGTGCACGGATCCAAAGACTGGAAATCGGCCAATCACAAGCCTCACAAGAGCACCAGGTATGTTTTCAACCAAACAAAAACACACTGTGTTGCTCAAAAATATGAATGTTGTATGTAGCAAATGGAATAGATCCTCAGTTGTTTTTTGTTTTTTGTCCCAGGTTTGTGGTTAGCGGTCTGACCAAAGGAGAAACCTATGTGTTCCGTGTCCAGGCCATTAATGAGCTGGGTCTCAGTGAAGAATCTCAGGAGTCTGCACCTCTGACTGTCAAAGCTGCCCTCAGTCAGTACTGGCATATTTTTGGTTGTTATTATTGATGATGGCGCTAATGACGATTACCTGCTTTGTACCATCTCTTTTGATGAATGTGAAGTAATATTATTGTAATTATAAGAATTACAATTCAGCACTACCTTTTTAGAATCCCCCTCTGCCCCTTACGGCGTTGCTTTGTTGAGCTGTGATGGCCATTCAATGGTTCTGAACTGGCAGAAGCCTCATCACTCTGGAGGAGCAAAGATCAAGGATTATTATGTGGACAAAAGACGCAGTGGCACAACCATGTGGAGGGAGGTTCATATCCCACCACTCACAGAAAGACTTTATAAGGTACAATAATGTCTGTGATTAAACTCACCATAAAACATCCAAACAAACCAAGGAAGGGGCTACAATTTTAGCATAAACTAGTTGTTCTCTTATAGCACAGCAAAGCTTAAAGTCACATACTTAGTTTGTTTTGTTTAAAACATGACTTGGTTTGGTTTTCAACATACTAAGAAAGATTTCTGGGTCAGTTTGAATAACAGAATAACTTTTCCACCAAGAACTCATTTTCTACATCCATCCACTATTTGGTGCATCTTCGTAACCATGGTAACATTTTATTGACAGGTGGAGGGCCTGACAGAGGGAGCAGTCTATCAGTTCCAGGTTCATGCAGCGAACTTGGCCGGCCTCGGACCAGCGTCCGAACATTCGGCCGACTTCACTTGTAAGCCCTGGACTATGCCGGAACCTGGTTAGTACATGACATCTTTCTGACAAACTTGATCGCCGTCCCTGACAAACACTTATACTTACCCAAAACACATGAAGCCTATTAAAGTTTATGGGAATCATGCTCCCATCTACCAAATAGCCTTGGGAATTAGGAGGAAGGGAACTAACAAATGTATGCACATGCGCAAATGTAAAGTGTGTTCGTGTTTTTTCTCCTCTTACTCATTGTGTCCTCAAGGTCCTGCCTATGACCTGACAACCTGTGAACTGAGAGATCATTCTGTGGTGGTTGAGTGGCAGAAGCCGGTCTATACTGGTTCTGGACCAGTCACAGGCTATCACGTTGAATATGCCAAGAAGGGAACTCATGAGTGGACCACAGCCAATGAGACGGCTGTCAGTCACCGCTTCCACAAGGTGAGAGCGTTTCTAAAGGCTCCTAAGGAGTCCCTGTGGATTTTTTTTTTTTTTTACTTCTAGTAGTTCTAGTTTTCTGTTTTTCTCCATTAGACATTTTTCACAAATTGCAAAAAATTTCTAAAACAGAGTAAAAAATAACTATAACTCTCGCACACCAAGGAACATATAACTTAATTTATCTTTGTAAATAAATTTAATGATTAAAATATTGTCTTGGAGAAATTGGAATCCTGGTGTTAAATGTCATTACTGCTGAGACACATTACAACTATTGCAAATTGTTCTTCTGATGCTACGATGTATGTCACTGAATGTTATTAAGTTATTCAGCACTTCTAAACTTTTGTTTAATTCTTTATTCATTCTAATGGTTCCTAATAGCTACACTATTGTTTTCAAGCTTCCATACATTCACCCTTTAGTTCTTTATTCACCCTATTGTACAATGTTGTACAACTGTAGTACCTACATACACAACTGTATGATGCTGACACCTAGTGGATAAAGTAAACAATTACTGGGCTTGGTACTGTTAAAAAAGAAATGCAAGCTACTGGATATACTTAGTTTTAGAATGAAAAGTAGTAGCAAATAGGCAACTCATCTCGTATTTGACACCAACAACTCAGTCAAGAAATTAACATTATATGCATTTGACTGATTACAGTATAATGAAAAGAGTATTATTGGTCTAAAAAAAATGTGGGCTGCATTACATTACAGATTAAATATGAATGAATAAAAATTAGGTTAGGTAATTTGTTACCAAAGAAAAAAAAAATGGATCTGGGTATTTGAATAGGACAAAAAAAAGTCACATTTAATAGCTACAGTAACTGCTGGGTCTTAGAATTTTCTATTAGTGTCACTATATCATCTGTCAAATAAGAAACTGGGTTATTTACCTGCAACAGTTTCTGATGTTATGGACAAATTGCTAAAATGTTAAAGTCATAGTTACTGTGCCTGGCAGATTTGCCCAGAATGGCGGTTAACACACCTTTGTGTCAAAGTCCATTGCTCTCCTCTTCTTTCCAACACAGAGATGCTTCCTTGTCTGTTTGTTTCCTAGGTAACAGGCCTGGAGGAGGGCACTAGTTATGTGTTCAGAGTGCGTGCGGTCAATGATGCAGGAGTGGGTATGGCCTCAATGGCCTCTGATTCTGTGACAGCCAAGGCTGTGGCAGGTAACATTTCACCACAGACAATGGGAGATTAACAATTTCATTGCATTCAAATTCTGAAATATTGATTCTGCAAATGCCTCTTTATATTTAAACTGCTACAGAATGGCAATGCTTTGCTGGAATCATATAGTCTTTTTGAAAGTCCTGAGGCAGAATGAAAGATATTAAAAAAAGAGATCAAGTATAAAAAAATATATAATTAATCTAATTTAAAAAACGCTGGAAAATAAATTCTATCTAGTATATTCTGTGCCATATTTATTGACTGACAATGATCACTTTGTTGCTCTGTGTGTCTGTCACTGTGTATTGAAGGTTCCCAGGAGGTGTCCTGTGTGGTGGATAGCAAGTCTGGTGACATTGTTCTTTCATTTGAGTCCTGCCAAATGAATGAGGGTTCTCATTTCATCTGGAAAAAAGATTATAAAGAAATCACAGATTTCTCCAAAGGAGTGGTGATTAAGACTGAAGGCAACCAGTAAGACCAAAGACACACACACAACTGCACATATATTGGTGTGTCACATGCAAATAGATAAAAATGTATAAAGTATGACATAAAATATGTATTCTGAAATCTTATGTGTGTAACATCTCGACATCTGTCTGTATCTTTCTCACGTTCTGCATTCTAGCTCTAAGCTGATCTTTAAGAGCCCAGATAAAGAGGACTTTGGGACCTTCTCTGTTTCTGTCACCAACACAGACGGAGTTTCATCAAGCTATAAGATCTCTTCTGAAGGTAGGATTTACCTGTCACTGTATGGCCCAGCCAAACTCTAGTAACAGGAATCTAATATCGAATAAACATTCTATCTGCAATCTAAACTGTTGCAATCTACTCTGTTACACTTAGTTACAGCCTAGATTGACAGTTTATTTATTTCTTTTGACATACTGTTCCTTATATTTTGCCATTATTATCCTCATCTCCTTAGCATTCACATTAAATCGAATTAAATTAAATTTTCATCTCCTCCATCTGTTAAAGTAGTGCATGCAAAAATCTTTCATGCCTTGAAAATGAAAATTTGAACAGCCGTACAGAAACATCCAGTTCAATCAAAAGTACAGGCTTAAACAAGCTAAATAAAATTACGTGTTTAAGACCTGAAGCTCTGTGCGGGATGGAGTACGGATGGAATCAGAGAGACTGCACTCAAAAACTATTGCACTGCCATGTAGGCGCCAAACAATTTCATTACACACCTGATGAATACAAGTATAGCACATTGCTCACATTATTTCTCAAAGCTTGGGGCAGTATGTGTATTTTAAAAACCACATTTTCATGGCGAAGAACTTTGTGACAGAAGGTTTCCCAATATTTTTCTTGCTATTACACCACCACGCTACACGGCCCTAATATGTTATTCAGTGTGCTGCACACCGATCGCATCCCGTTTTTTCAGCCTAATTCATAATAATTTCTAAACTCATAGTATATAAGCTTTCATTTATTTCACCTATATCCAAGATACTAGGGAAGGTGCTGATGATTTAATATACTACCTCTGAATGCAGTTTGTCAGAGGAGATTCAGAGTGAGCCTTTGGGTCTAGTTCTAAGGTTAAAAAACACTGAGTCATAATGTATAGTCTTCCCTATAGCTATATTCACATTTATTATTTCGCATTTATCTGCCTTTGCCTGTTAAATACAATTTGAGTAGAGTCTTCTCCAACTCCAAACTTGTTACTTGAATAACCCCTTCAAAGTGCATGGTAAAATTACATCTATGTATAAAGTGTAAACCTCTTTGTGCCCATAGCTGAATGAAATGAATAAGTTGTCTCTTTATGTTTCAGAGTTGGCAAAGATGCTGGCACTGAGCTATGATATCAGACACCCAAGTAGGTACCTCTGGCCGATTATTTCAATCTCTCATAATCTCTCTCTTTGTCCCTTTTAATCTCTCTTCTCTTACGCTTTTTTTCTGCTGTGACTTTAATCTGTTTTACCCACTCTCTCTCTGTCGCTCAGTGTCTACCTTTTTTTTGCTTTGTTCTGACTGGCTTTGAACATTTCAGATTTCTTTTTTCTTTTAGGAGCACATTTCTCTTTTATATTTGATCCAAAAATCTCTTACCTGCTTTTGCATCACCTGTCTAACCACTAACTCCTCTCCTCTTTTCTCCTCTACTCGCCTCTCCTCTCCTCTTTTTCTACTAGTAAAATAATAACAATTTGGTTCATTTGTAAGTAAGTAAGTGCAATAATATCTTTTAATCCAAAACCTTATTTTTTTCTCTCCTCTTCTACTCTAGTCATCCCACTGAAGTCAGAGCTGGCCTACAAGATTTTGGAGAGAGGAAGAATGATGTTCTGGCTGCAAGCTGAAGAGATTTCTTCCAATGTCACCTACAAATTCTTTGCAAACAACAAAGAAATGTCTGGAGCTGATGTAAGATACAAACTGATGTAGGGAGAGATGCAAATGACTTTATGGCTTCAAGAGGAACAAATTGTCTGTCTGCCTGTCTGATGATTCAGCTCATGTTGCGACATTACAGCTACAATCACAGTTTAAAAAAAAAATCAAAATCAAAAAGTGTGTCGTTGAGTGCAATTTTTTTTTTCTTTTTTACAAAAACCAAATCTATTTTTTGCAGCCCAACAAGATGGGTCATGACGTCTCTACAGGTATCATTGAGTTCATCATGGACCATTTCACTGTAGAGAATGAGGGGACATATACCTGCCAGATCACAGATGGAGGTGGCAAAGCACAGAGCTCCCTGGTTCTGATTGGAGATGGTAAGAGATGCCAGGTCTGATTTCTCACTATCAATATCTCTGCTGTCTTTCTAAACTAGTCAAACCATGTAAAGGCCATGTCAGAACGGACTAAAATCTGCTAACTAAATAACAGTGAACATCAAAAGTTACTGAGGCAGGAATGACAAAAAGAAATTAAAAAAAATTCCATTGCAGCTGCTGCTGTAACTTGTTGAAGAAAAGTGAACAAAGCCTACTGAGACCTTTGTAGTGTAAGTGTGTGAGTGAGTGTATGTATGCATGTGTGGAGGAAACTGTTTCTGATCCAAATAAAGATGCTGGATTTCATAAATTTTGCCTCTACCGTCGCACAGGACTCCATTAGCTGGATAATCCACTGAGGGATCAATTGCAGCTACTGGCAACAATTTGTTCTTTTAATTATTCTGTGCTTATGTGTTATGTATACGTGCACACAGCTTTCAAGGCAGCATTGGCTGAGGCTGAATACCAGAGGAGAGAGTACATCAGAGTCAAGGAGGGTAAGAAACCAAACATCATTCACTTTTAAGCTTGAATGAGTTTTACACTATTTGGTCTGAGACCAGAACACCACTACGTTGCTTGGGAGACAACTAATAGAATAAGTAAGTACACAGGAAAGAAGTGGACCAGCATTACTTAAAATGGGAGATGGAACCTGTAAACTCAAAATGGACCCATTTCAAACAGCTCTGTACATTTCAAAATAATTTCCAAAATTTGAAATACATAGATCTGTATAGCAGTATATACAGATACTATGGGTGAACATGAAGATTCCACATTGGTATTTTGTATTACCAATTTCAAAACCATACTAAACTTAAGCCTGAGGCAATTAATAGAGCTCAAACAAAGGTCCACAAGTAATTTATTTTTAATTTATTTTAGACTCATGTCCTATCCCTGGGCCTTTCTCTCCTGCCTTTATCCACCACAGGTCCCCACTTCAGTGAGTTCCTGTCACTTCACATTGGAGATGACTGCTCTGTCACTTTGGTCTGCAAGGTAAACATACCCAAACTCAATATTTATCGAATATTTACACTCCAAACAAATGGGAGGCTGACTTGTGGATAGCAAATGAGCCATTGTTTGGAGAGCAGGATAACTCAGCAATGCTGTTTAGTAATATGGTCCAAGTTGAAAATAGCCAGATTTCAACAGTTTTGTCCTGGGCTTGTTAGTGTGAAGAATATAATCAAGAAATTTTTTAAAGTTAAGGATTATTATATAACTGCTCCACACAATCTGAAGCTGACGTCTGTTTAATCTGTTTGTCTGCTTAGCCCAAAGGCATATTTGGCATGTGATGTAGAAACACAGCAAAATGCGTATGCAGTAAATTGAATGGGTGAATTCGTGGATTTGATCATCAGCCACGTTGCACAATTGGCTGTTTCTAGTTGTTGTGTGAGCATAACTTTCATTGCAGGTTGCTAACTTGAAGAAGGAATCAGAGTTCCACTGGTACAGAGAAGACACAGAAATCATCCCTGATGTAAAGCCTGATCTTGGATCGGGAGTCTGTAAACTGGCAATTAAACTGGTAATGACCCTTTGGTACTGTTAATCTTCTGAATGCTAAAAAAATCTTGTACAATTCAACCATTTCTATACACAAAATACACGACATATCAGGATGTAGTGTAATGTTGTTTAGTGGCAATACTAAATCAATATTTTGCTCAGTGATTTGGCCATTTACAAAAATGCTGTACATTTTAGTGTATCTCTGAAGATCCAAAAAACAAGGACACTTACAAAAAAGAAAAAAAAACCCTCACATTTTATGATTCAGAATACTGTATTCCCTATACCCCCTACCTTATTTTATATGTTTCTTATCTTGTTTCTCCAGTTTTCACTGAAGACAGCAGGAGTTTATAAGGCCACCATCAGTGATGACAGAGGAAAAGACATGAGCCAAATTGACATCTCTGGAAAAGGTAAAAATATCTGTCTTACTTAATTTATCTTACTGGTTGATTACGGGAGTAATTCACTGACTGGCCAGTGGGCTTGCTGTCTAACTGAGCAAGAATAAATAATAATCTACAGTATAATAATGGCCTGTGAAAAGAGAATGAGTGAAAAAAAGCTTGGCGCTCATTAAAAAGAGAGACGGGAAAAAAACCACGATCCAAATGTATACACTGTAACTGCACGTGGCAAACTAATGAGTTTTTAACAAACCCTCCAACCCCGGCCTTGTTTTTCTAACTACTGCATGAACTTAGCTGTTGCTTTGTGACAGCTTGCCTACCTGCTGGCTGTATTTGTTCCTGAGAAACTCCTTTTAAATTTTTTCCTAAAGGTTTGTGTGGTGCCAACTTAAGCTGGTAAGCTGTAGTCCTTTAAGCTTGTACTTGCTTTTCGTTGGCAAGACTGAGCATTAACATCCTTCTCAGTATATTTTAATACACTTTTAATTGTATTATTTTATCCTTAAGGGAGAGATTAGCAGACAGATACACCTTATCATACATTTTTACTATTTTATTTAAGTTGAGACCATCAAAGAATAGAAATATTCACTTAATTGGTTTATTAATGTCACAGGTAAGGGGACACTTTCTCTTAGATATAATTTAACTCTACAACCAGGGTGTAGCAAAAACACCAACTACTACAGAAACTCTCATATTCAATTCAACATTTCCTTTTTTAGCTTTGAATGCAGCCACCAGAGGGCAACATTGTGAGTTCCATTGTTTTGGTGCTTTCCCTGACGACATGTTTGTTAATCTCTCTTCTAGTCTTTGACGATGCCATAAATAAGATCACCCGGCTGGCTGGTAGGTATCTGTCTTTTACACAAACACACACACACACACACACACACACACACACACACACACACACACACACACACACACACACACACACACACACACACACACACATGCACAGATGCACAGAGGTGAATACATAGACATCTATTATCTGACAAACTGATGTCCATATTAAAAACAGTACTAAACATCACCATCATCATCATTCTCTAACCACTGAAGGGATCAAATGCAAATTATCTAAATTTACGATGGCACAATCACAATGCTAAAAACACACAAACACACTTCTCAGCGGTTGGCAGCATGTGTCATGCTGGAAGCATTGGGCAGTCATGCCATCATGTAGAGAAATCACTTTAAATCTCCACTTGCGCTGTCATAGTGACAGTGTGGAGGAACATCTTACTCCTATTTTAAGAGGCAGTCACTTGACAGCTCTGCAGCCACTGTTACAACAGTGGTTGCAGAAGAGAAGAGGGTTCATCACTGTGATAATTGGAAACCATGGTGATGTGACCAGGTGGATGACACAGTTGTACAGTTGTAGTCCCACACAGACATAGTATAGTATAAAATTCCTGTAGTAGTGTAGTATAAAATTCCTTTTAGATACAACAGCCTAAAAAAATTTAATAAAAACCCTGGTGGTTGAAGTGTGTTACTGAATGCAACAAATAAACAGTGTGCAACTCTGCTTCATTAGGTCAAATCTGCTCTCCAAGCTGGATAAAGTTTAAAAATGGAACATAAAAATGGAAGCCTTAAAATGGATGCTGCAAATGGCTGAAACTAGAAGTTTGATTTTATTTGATTGATTCTGGAGGAAAACGTCTATCCTCTAGCTATCACTGCAGATAGAGTTCAGGTTATCCAGCAGCAGTATCTGATTTTGATTTCAAATTTTCCCTCAACAAACTCTGTCTCTTCCGTCATCCCCTCTAGGAGCCAGTGCAGGTGAGCTGGTGATTAACTGCACAGCAACAGGCATTCAGCTACAGTGTCACATGAAGTATTACACCTCCGAGATGAACATCACTTGGTATCATGGGTAAGAAATTAAATTCATAATACTAATACTAATAACATTACTACTATTACCGCTACTATTATGAACACAAAAACAACAACTACAACAACTACTAAGAATATAATAATGATAATAGCAATAACCTCAGTATTAGTAGTCATAGCACTTGTTTTGGAGGCATAAGAATATCCTGCTTATACACCGACCACAAGCATATTGTTTTGCTATTTATGTTTCTTTTCTCTCTAGTTAACCTGCCGAGAGTGGCAAAAACAATAAGCCACATAATAAAACTTGTGATAGCTGTTGGCAAGTGTTTTCATTATTGTGGTTATTGCAGTAGAATTGCCCTGTTTTGTGACAAAAATGGCATCCTTATGATTTCCGAAAGAGAATCAAGGTTTTTGTGCACTTGTACCGTATAGATTATAAAGTGTGTAGTGAGGGGAGACAGAATTAGAGTGAGTGGACAGAGAGAAAGAAAGACAGGAAAAATACAAAAAGAAAAAGAAAGAGAAATAGAAAGAGAGAGAACAGTAACTGATGGTAGTAGAGGCTTTTCTGTTATTCAATTATTCAAAGAACAAAAAATTATGGAGATTAGATTTTTAACCTCTCGCTGGCCTTTCTGTGAGTGTGCGCAAGAGAGCGATAGATAGCAAAAGAGAAATTGGTATCCCTAGGCGTAACATTAGGCAGGCATGTAAACATGATTTTCCATTACCTCTGAAACAGACTTCTCCCACTCACATACAAACACTACACTCGCATACGCACTAACCTTTTCTCTCCTCGCTTCTCCTCAGTGAGGCTAAGCTCCCTCACAGTGACAAGTTTGTGATTGGAGGAACCCCTGCTATGGCAACAATGGAGGTATTATTGTCTCCTGTACAGCACTGCACAGTATACTGTATGCTTGTTAGGTGGATCCCACTTCGGTGATTTTTATGACAGTAAAGCACCTCAGGTGTTGGTGGAAGAAGTGATACCAGGGCAGCTTCAGGAGAAAGTAAATAGATAATCTCACTTTCTGAAGTATCACCATACATTTAAAAATCATTCAATTTAGTTAAACAAGGAATCTTTGTAAGACAGATTTTTTTTTTAAACCATGAATTTAAGACACATAGGTAGAAATAAACAGCCAGACAGTTGATAGATTGGTTAATTTACTGATATAACTGCAGGTGATCGAGCCCTGCGAGAAGGACCAGGGGCTGTACTCCATCGTGATCATCGATCCTGAACACTCACATAAACGCACACTGGACCTCAGTGGTGATGGTCAGTAATTTTTCTCTCTCTCACTTCTCTCATTTGTTCTTGTTGTGTGTCACTTACACTTTTTATTGATATTACTGTAAAACGGGGTTAGAAAAAACACACTTGTTTTTAATGGGGTGCTTGAATTCAGTCTGTAGTCTAAGGCTTTGAAGTGATACTCCGAGCCAAAATCTATCATTTGAGTATCAAACAGTCATCCCTGTAAAACCTGAAACTTGAAAACTGTCAGTAAAAAGTTTACTTCTTCACAAAGAACTGCAGCTGTGCTGTGTGGCTTCAAGTCATGTTTGTTATAATGGATTCCCACAGTGTTGGATTTTTTAATGCAGAAAATGTATAAAAAAAAACAAACTTCTCAAACCCCCATCTCAAAATGCTCAGCATGTTCCAAACAGGTTTTTTGACAAATATTTAATAAGTGCACTGCTTTCCAGTTGCATTACTCCCCAGCCTCAAGTTCTGAAGCTATACTAGATGTAGTGTATTTATATTTTCACCAGAATTTTTCAGTTACATTTACTGAAGGCAAGCACTGCCGCAATTATTCACGAAACAGCAAGCAGCGGAGTCACCTTTTAAGTCAGGCTACCATGTATTTCTACTTAAAATAGGTGAATTTCTGGTGGAGTATCACTCTAAAACAAAGTAAGGAGACAAATAATATTGTGAACAGTATCAGTGTAATACTTTTCTTGTCTTTTACAGTATATGAGAAGGCCTACGCTGAGTTCCAGAAACTCAAGTAAGATAACACTTTTATATCTGTTTTCGTACATTTGCCTTTATGTTTATATTTCAGTCAGACTACCTCTGCTAATGATAAATGACTGTTCCCTTTTCATTTTACCAAAATCTGCTTGATCACTGCATGTTTGACATCTGGTAGCTCTGGGTAATGTGTAATGATTTCCCATGATACTTTTTGTTCATGTACCGGAAATCATATCCCTTATCCTTGTTTCAAAAAATGTAGGGCATAAAGTTTACCCTGAATACACTTGCTATTTTGACTGACTAGTTTTCATTAAATTTGAATAATTAAAATAACATCTACCAACTCTGAAACACATTGTTATACTTCATCTCCAAATTTAAAACTTTTTGCTCACTAGATCCCATTACAGAGAATACAAGGTGCAAAGGGTGCATATTAAATCAGACAACCTACGTTGAGCTTCTACACAACTGACTTTACTTACCTTTACTTTACTGACCTGCAAGTAGATCCAACAAACCCTTTCCAACGAGACAATCAGTTTAACGGATCAGTCTGCCCGCTATGGTACTGTATACTGTACTGTTTGCAAGATCTGGTGCTACTGCTTCTGTTGAGTATTATAGAAGTTCAACCTGCCTACCTCCAGTCTGTTTAAACAAACACCACACTGGCAATGAGCTTAGTTTAGAGCCTTATGTAGATGCCAATTATTTATGTGTGCTTGTGCAGCCAACTGCTTCTTTTGGAATTGTTCTATTGAGACACTGTTAATCAGCTATTAGTTTAAGTTTTGATGTTCTTTTCTGTAAGAGATAGCTTATATGTTTGTATTTGATGTATTTGTAAACACTGTAATCATTTTATTAATGCTTAACAGAGTTTAGCTAAAGATTTCTCTACATTTACAAATCAAACATTTCAACACTGCAAAAATAGAGTGAATCCATAAACCCTGAACCTTACTGTCTGAACAAGTCCAGTATATTATAATTTGAGATAAAAATCTATGCTTAAAATAGATCCAGTCAGGTAGCAGAGATCCTCTGGGGGGCTTTGGCTATCTGGGCCAAAGCAAACTAAAACCCCTCATACTGAATTTTGTAAATTCATTTAGAAACATCAATTGAAACTCCAAACACTAAACACTGCATGCTGAGTGCAAAGCATCCAAATCCCTTTTCTAATTAACATTCAAAGACAGACATTTAAGCACAAGATTTTACAAACACATTGAAACAAGGGGGACCCTATTGCCCTTTTGATTGGGCATCAACATGCAAAGAGGAAAGCAGAGTTTCCCCAGCCATCTGGTCCTGTGGCTGACCTCTGGTTCTCCCATGCTGTTCCAACAGCCTTTGCCCAGTTCTTGCAAAGAAATGTAATTTTTCCCATGAAAAGATTTTGAAAAGTCCCACAGTAAACTACGGCGTATTGTGATTTGGCTCTAAACCAAAAATACCTTGTGGCAAACCATCTGAACAAAGTTAGTGACCCAAAAATGGGAAACTATATTATATATGGGGTCAGTGAGCAGAGGCAGGAAGTGGAAAATATTCCTACATATTACCTGTATGATACAGGGTTAGAGGGTAGGTTACAGGTTTGATGCGCAAAAAGAAGTAAAGATACTGGGGCATTGATTTTAACTATAAAAGATAAGATTGTACGGAGAGGAACATCATAGTGTCAGCTAGTATCAAGGGAAAAAAATTAAAAACAAATATCTTAAACTTTCCTTTCTCTATGTTTCAGAGCTGAAGCCTATGCTGAAAAGAGTGAGTGCATCCTGAATTTAACCATTTACTTTCTTCCACGGTTGGCTGATTAAAAGTTGTCATGGTCACATTACACTGCCATTTTAAAAGAATAACTCGAATGCGTATATGCACTATATACATTTAGGACCAAAACATTATCATAAACATACAGTAACAAATAACAGAAATAATAGTAGTAATGTTTTGTTTCAGATCGTGGTAAAGTTGTGGGAGGACTGCCTGATGTGGTCACCATTATGGAAAAGAAGGTAATGTCTGACTGCATGTGATTTTTTTGTCATGTGTACATGTTTGTCAAATAAATCACCTTTTTTCTTTTGATAGACCTTGAGTTTAACTTGCACTGTGAGAGGGGACCCCAAGCCTCAGGTCTCATGGTTGAAGAATGGAGCAGATGTCGAACCTGATGATCAGGTAAATACTTCTGTTACCTCAGACATGGCAGGGATCAGAATCTATTCCACAACTTGTTTTAACAGTCGTTGAAGCATAACCACATAAATAAATTGTAAATGTGACTGATGCACCACACTGGATTTAGTTCAGCAGTTCAAACAGGAGCCTCATTCATTTCTTTGGTTTCTAGCTGTCACACACTAATGATGACTCTTTGAGCTGTTTAACCTCTTCAGAAACACAGCCCCTCCTTCCTTTCTCATGATTAATTACCTTATTATTCACAAAATTGCCATAGTATGTTTCTCTCAACTAGAGATACTAAGGATACTATGGATTCATATATGTATTGCTGAGGTGATCAGGATTAAGGAAAACAAAGGGCCTTTACCTGCTTTGGACTTTTCAGCATCAGTTATAATCCCTTACTGGAGGGATCTAAAAACTTTAGGTAGGACAGTATTATCACAACACTCCTGGATGGGTAAAAGAAAAAATCTCCCTATTATAACTCAATGACCTACTTGCCAACCAGTGTAAGTCCACAGTCTGTCCACATTGAATGGAGACTCTTTCAACAGCATCAGCATCCTGTGGCTCCTACAGGCTTTGAAGATTGCAGTTTGAAAAACCCTGGTCCAAGAGGAATTTATATTCAAGTTTCCTCTCTTCTTTATTCATTCACTCACCTGCTAATAATCTAAAAAGACCTCAAGTCCTTGGTGATGTGTTCAGGCGTGCCTCTCTCCTCTGTAGTTATCACGGAGGCTATGATGGTATTGAAAAGAAAAAACAAAGAGAAATATATAGACATGCAGAGAATTTTGCACTTAAACTCAAAATAGGTATGACACTATTTCTACACAGCCTTAAATAGAGGTGAGTTGGAGTAGGTGATGAATAGTACATTTTCTCACCATGCATGAGCTTTTTGTGCTCAGGGTACAACTGTTACTGCCCAAAAAAATTATTACTCTAATATTATCGGTGTTTTTTTATTTTTACACAGCAGCTGCCTTTCATTGGTCAAACAAAAGAGAAACTAGCAACCCAAAGATTAGCCTACATTTGTTTAACAAATGACTGCAATCATCCAAGAGCACTTGACATGTTAATTAGAAAAAGACCATCAATTTTAAATATGGCCTTTTTTTTCTCTTAGGTCAATTTGATTTTTAGGCTAGAAGTGTTTTAATTTCTCAAAATTAAAGGCAAGTGTTTCTCTTAACAGTGTTGTAATTAGCCTGCCACAAGTGCCACTCCATTAAATTGTACTAATGTCCAGACCTTGCAAATGAGTGGGCAGGTATGAGAGAGGGCAATTAGATACTGTATTCTCATCGGCACCACTCACGTGGTACAAGTCAAAATACAAGTACTCTCCCTCTCTTAGGTGTCTGTAAAGCATTAATACAAGTTACATTAAACATAGATAGTTTTGTTTTTGTGGTCTCAAGAAGTTCAGATGGAACATATATTTGTTGTCATTTGATGCCATCATATTTTCTGTGAGCTACCAGAGCTCAGCAGAATAGAATGGAGTATAGACTAGAATGAATCATTAGTCCTTGTGTCCACCAAGCCCAGTGTGAACAGTCCTCAGCTTTGCCAAGGGGAGGTGGTAATCAAAGCTTATGCTGCTGCTCTGAGTAAAAGATGGATCAATTTTTAAATAAAACCTTAAGTGGCTGGCATTTTAAATGTTAAATCATGCTAAAATCCCTGTGCTGTCTTTTCTTACTTTTTAAAGCTTTGATTTCCTCTTTCAGTACGTGGTCTCCCTGGATCAGGGCAGGTTTGCCAGTCTGACGATCAAAGGTGTTTCCATGGAGGATTCTGGCAGATATACCATGATTGTCCAGAACAAATTTGGAGGGGAGTCTGTGGATATAGTGGTGAGTTTCACTTCTGTGTACTGCAAATGACTGGATTTACTCAGAGATGTGAAATTTTTCAGACCTTCTGTGGCACAAATCTTGTTTTTCATTGAAATATTTTAGTGATCACACTTGTATGCAAATCCGAACTGCTGCATTTGACCTTGTGGCTTTTGCCTGACCTTGTTTCAAAGTTTTAACATACAAAATACTGCCAAGTCCTGACATGGTATATTTTTTGCTTATGAATGAAAATAAGGTGTTTAAATGATGTAAAATGAAAAGAAGGGTACTTTGAAACTACAGTGATTTTCTCTTATTTTACTGTCATGCCTATGTACAAGTGAGCAAATGTATGTATGGGAAATGTCTACATAATATTAACATTATTTCCTACTCTCTCTCTCTCTCTCTCTCTCTCTAGGTGAGTGTGTACCGCCATGGAGAGAAAATCCCTGAGGCAAAACCACTTTTGACCCCTAAAACAATCATCCCTCCCAAACTCCCCATTGAAATCCCTCAGCCTAAAACCCAGCCTGCTCCGAGCCATGCCCCCTCGGCTCCCAGCCACGCCCCTCCTAAGGCAGCACCTGGAAGAGGGGTGAAGAGCCCCACTCCTACTCGGAGGAAGTAGAAAGCATGAAAGTCATATAAGAGGAAGAAACATATTCGCACACTTGTGCACAAGTAGACAATAAATAGTTTAGAAGCTTTTACTGGTATTGCTGATTTATTAAAATCATCATATGAAACAGAGCCATTGCACTTTGGTGTTAAATTAGAGAATCAAGAAAACCATGACAGCTAGTAAAAGCTGCAAAAAAATGACAAAAAATAATTACTGTGAGACCACTGTGTGACCCCCCCATCCCAAATATGAATGAAATAAAATATATAACTACTTCATATCTGAACATGACTGTATTAGGTAATTAGTTTAATTTAGTTGAAATGGACTAAATTAATACTTGAATAAAGCTGAAATTTGAATAAAACCATTGCTGGAAAATTAATGAAATGTGTTTTGAATTAACAGTGGAATGTAAGCGAAGCAGAACAGTTGAATGCTTTGTGTACAAATGTTCTAAAAAAATCCATATAAATCTATTGTATCTTGCTAAAGTAAAGGTATAAAAAAAAAACAAAGAGGTGTTTCTCCACTGAAATAATGTGTGCAAACATCATACAGAATTTATTGTTGGTCACCACCATTGAAATGTCTGCTCAGAATGCTGAAGCACCTCAGCTGTACTCACTGTCTCAAAACATGTTCAACTGTGCTATATAAATACTTTACACTGTTGGTTTTCATATGCCCTCATCCATATCCTGCTGAAAAGACATGTCTTTCTTTCATTGAGGCCTGCATCTTTGATGGTATGACTTTATGAAACCCTTGGCAGAATTTCTCAATTCCCCCTCACACACACAGACTCCACTATGATTACACTTTGAAGACGGGGCAGAGCTAGGTCACGGCCCTGTGGAGAGAGGTGATCCTGCAGCTATGAAATCCTTCATGTATGATCGGTCGTTGGCTTGGTTACATGAGAGTGAGTTGTGTTGTATACATGAAGGGTTTCCTCCAAATGTTCCAGAAAATCTCTCCGCTGCAGTGGTTTCTTCAGGATGATGAAGCTCCAGGTCACTGCTACATCTGACAAGATGAATAATCGTACTATGTAGTTTTAACCCCAACTTGAAAAACTATGCCAACTTTCACAAAGAACATCTTACCGTGGGTACAGAGAGAAGGAGGTCACGCCGTAACGCTGCCATTATACTGCCACAATTGAATGATGATGATAGTGATGATAGTGTTGGTTAACACTATCGTCTGATGGCTGCAAATATAATGATACCATCCTCCTTAACAGCACCGTGGCAGGATACCTAACATGCTGAAGATCAGTGACAGGGAAACACCACTTAGTAAACCAGAGCTTTTGAGCAGGGCTGTCACATTAACACTGCAGTTGCTGAAAACTGTCATAACCAGATTCTGCTTAATACTGGTACTGATGGTTAGGACAAAAATACCTTTGGGCAATCTACATGCTTTCCACCTTACAGCTAAATATTAATTATGTACAGTCCTACTGGTCAACTGCAGAGAAAGGATTACTATAAGTAATCAGGTTGAAAGACTTGTGCCCGAGTGCAGGAAATAGTGATGGCAGAGCTGATGAGATGATGGCTGATGAGATTTGTGGTTCATTAAAGCTGATGAGAGGAGTGCAGATGGAGACGAAAGAGGTAAGGAAGCAGGGTAAATTCATTGTTTCTGTGTTTGCTGTTGCAAATAAAAGGAAGAGATTACAATTTGCTGAGCCTGTTTATTCATTCTGTGAGAGAGAAAGAGACTGAGGAGAAGGGACGGGATGTGAGAGTGAGAGTGAGAGAACTGGAGTGATGGACACTGAAAGACAGAAAGTGAGATGTTGAGGTTGCTGTTGTTTTGTGTTACTTTTGCTGCTGATGTGGCTGCTCTAGCAGTATGAGACAAGGCTTTTCATGCTTGATAACAAGTTGAGAATGAGTTGAACGAGAAAGGGGGATGCAGTTGTGTGTATGTATGTTGTATTGCTATTGCTGTTGTTTTGTCTTTTGGACAAAGGAGGACATTCTGTCATAAACTGTGTGTAAATAAGTGTGAAGGAGAAACAGACTGAAACAAAGCATTTGTGAGAGATGAATGCAGAATGTGTATGTAATTGAGTGTTGGCAATAAAGGACTTCTGAAATGCGACAGAGAAACACAGGATGAGAACAAGACTGGTGTGTATTAGAGAGAGTGGGAGGGAGAGACAGCGAGAGAGAGAGAGATCTGAATCATTTTGATGTTTCGCTGATCATCTGCTGTGAGATCATTTTCCTGACTTTTTAATTAATTTTCACATTTTTAATCAACATAATCACTGAGAATCCAAAGGTTACCATGACAACAAACTTTTAATTTCAATAAACTTGGGGAGAGGACTCGTCTCTGTTAAACAAACCGACAGCCTGTGCGCTCACAGACACGCTACCAGATGCATACATACAGACACACAACTTCACATACAAGCATTAGCACGCATGCACACACACATACATATACACGCATACACACACACAAATATAGATGGCTGCTATCTAAATGGAATAGCTAGCCAGTGCTGATAGCATGAAATTGTGTTTCCAAATATAACACCGTGTCATTGGAGTGTGTGAGTGCGTGAGTATGTATGTGTGCTGAGAGACAAGCCTAGAGAATATATGCTCTTCTGCAGTCCTCCACATGGGGGCACTATGGTAACATGCACTCACACAGACACTTATGCTCACTTTCCGGCATACACACAAACCTACCTACTCACACATCATCACAGACACACACACACACACACACACACACACACACAAGACACACACGGATAGACAGGCCTGTCCTAATTAAAGCAGTGCTGTTCAAACAATGAGATAAACTAGGAGCAGAGACATTTTGTAGCCGTGCACTGACACACAGCCACATTCTAAAATATTGCTATTTCACTCACATAGATATGCACATACACCCACCTGTCAAAATGTTTAAAATTGGAATTTGCATTGTGTGGGTAAATTATGTTAAATATCCTGATGACGATATTGATTACTGCTGTTTTTTTGTCTAAAAGACAGAGGAGGAGAGAGACATGCAGAGGGATAAGGGATATGAGGAGCAAGGGAAGGGGGAACTAGAGGAGAAACAAGTAGCAGATTATTCTGCAAGGTTGTCTCACTGTTTCAGCACAGATTATCATTTCTTGATTTTACTGTGAGTGGTAGGACAGGCATAGGAGAAAGGCAAGGGAGACCGAGATTAATTTGGAGAGGAAGGGAAAGAAAGCTGAGACAGAGACCTTGGAGGAAGCAACAAGAGGGGGACATGTGGGAGAGAAAAAGGAGAGGAAGGATGGATTTGGGGAAAGAGGGAACTAAGCAGGAAAGGAGAAGAGGGAGGCAAGCAAAAAGTGAATAAACTGGGTTGATTAAACCTAAAATCGGAACATATTTGGAAGTGAATTGCATGAGATACTCATTGTTGGCTTTCACTTTTTTGTCTGGTGCTCAGAGCATCCTCACACAACAATCAGACACAATTAGGTATCACACAACTTGCCTGAATGGAAAAAAAAACTAGCATGTTTTTGACTCATCAACCTTATCAGCACCTCCGATCTTACAGGAGTGCTCACGCAGATCAAAAAAGCTCTGCATATGCTGGCTTGTAGATATAAAATGCAACATAACTGAAACAGCAGGAATGTGTCTACTCATTGATCAGTCATGGTCAATACTAAATTTGAGAACCTCTCATATGACCAGATCATCCCGACTCACCACAAGTCCCATCTAACCTCTGGGATTTTCCCCTCAGATTGGTGGCTGTTCTAGAGCAAATCAGCCCAGTGATCCTGCACTGTGCCACCAGCCTTTATAATGCAACGTATGTTCTGTACAATACAAATGAAGTAATATTTATGGTATAAAGTTCACTCATTGCAAGTAAAACATGAAAAGGGGACAGAGATGGGTATGAGGAGATAGAGATATGAGGAGGGAATATAAAGCAGGTGAGTTGTTGTCACGCTTCCTGCAGCTACATTGTTGTTCTAATCTTTAGCTAGCTGAGCTATCAAAATATTTTCATGAGATGTGAGCAGATTAAATTCATCCATAATTTGCATATTAAGCAAATATAGGTCTTTTGACATCTTTTCCTCAGGCATGTTATTTGACAGAAATTTAATGTGTTTTAACCCCATCGCATGCTCAAAACACACTGTAAACTTAAAAGCTGCCTTTGCATCAAGTGGGAAATCACTCAGCCTAACAAGGAGGCATGCTTGATACCACATCTGGTATATTTCCAGCGATATTAAGCAGTGCTTTGCAGGTAAACATACGTCTCCCTCTGCGGGGAAGTCAGGTACCTCAGCTATACAGCAGCATCCCTGGAGCTTGTATAATGGTGACTCATTGCCTGGCTGTTGGAGGCTTCACCAGGCCGAATGCTTGACAAGGACAATGGGCCTACTTGCCATTCCATTCTGTAGCCCTAATGTCACTCTGCTTGGATATTGTGGGCCCTTACACACATTAAATCCAGAGGCATTGTTTGTGTCAACACAATGCAATAAATCATCTTCTGGACTGAAAGAACCACAAGGATATGCCTTGCTTTCAGTAGAGCCATGTTGGAAGGGATAGTACAGTGACTCATTGTTTTATAAAAACCCAAAAGGACTTGTGAGCTCTCATCTCCATATTCATGTGGCTTCCTCCAGGTCTCCTGCTTTTTTCTCCCATTCCAGACAGGAAACTTAGTTTGACTGGAGTCTCTAAATTGTTCACATTTAGGAACATGACTCATCATCCATCTGAGTGTGTGTCACCCTGCCCTCAGTGGGACTGAGGTAGAGAGAGTGGGGAGAGACAATGAATGGCCGTTTGTGAAAATTGTTTTCAGGGTAGCTTGAATGGAATATGCTAGAACGGGAGACAATGAAAATGATGTGTGATTTTAACGTCAGGTGCTAATTCCTGGAAGGTTGACTTTTAAGAGATGGAAGACTCATCTGACAGAACAGTTCATCTTCCCCCACAGCCGAATTACCAACAAAAATGAAATCAGTATTACCATACACCTCTCAGTCTTTCTCTCTGCCTCTATCTCCTTCATACTCCTATCTCTCTACTCTCTATTCGCGTCTACCCCCTTTTCTTCCTCTATTCCTTGTCTCTTTCAGTCTCTCCTTCCTCCCTCACTCTTTTTTCAGTCCTTCTCCAATCACTGTGAAATTGCAAGGCGGCTGTTTGGGGACTTTTTTGACAGAGACATCCGATCACAATCACTTCCAAGCATTCCTGCAATTCTTTCCAAATTTAAATGATTTCGCAGCTTCACAGGCACACCCACCTGGACAGCCAGACATAGTGACATTGACAGTTTGCAGGTTTCTGGCTACTCTTTGTCTTTTGTCCACACTCACTCGTTCACTTCTATCCCTCATTGTCTATCATACACATACAAAACACAATTCACACCTAAAAGTGGTGTCACTGGTGAGGTGCCAATAGGTAGGAGCCCATACCGTTTCTTCAGGGACTTTAGTTAGCTCAGAGAGAAAAAATAAGAGAGGCTGCAGCTGGAGGAAGAGATAGAGATTGGAAGGATGAATAATATGTTTATCCTGGTGTATATCGGTGTTACAAAATGCACTATTATGCACAGTCTCACAATAATGTGCCTATTTCCTCTCAAACTGCATGCAGATGAATTTTGAGCTCCTTGGAAACAGTGCAGTCCCTGATGCGTGTCAACATGTTGCAGTCACACAGACAAAGGAAGCTGTCGAGTCTGCTGGCAATTTTCATTTTTTCTTGATGTGTGGGGCCAGCTGTCTCACTGAGATTAGTATGTGACGGCAGCACGACAGGGTTTCCTCACCTGTCTGTGCCATACATCTGATGTTCTTCTTGACTTTCTGTGTTGAACCGCTGAGGCACAGCCAACAGGTGTCTGCACCTTCTCAGACAAAAGGGCAGATTATGAGGAAGAAGCTACATTGTAATCAGTCACTTCAAATTCACCACCTCAGAAACTATCAAGCCATTAGGTGCAAGCAGCAACCGCCAAGAGTAATGAGCATTCATTCTCCGCTTGATTTTAATATAATATATCATTTGTCAGATACTCTAAACTTTTTCTACATCCATATCTCAGGTAGTTATAAATACCTACCCCTTCTGACTGAAATACCCTTGTCCTTATAGTCCTTATCACCTTTGGAATTAAAAGTTTGTTAACCTGTGTGTTAACCCATTCAACAAGTTCTTGAACCAAATAATGTGTCATTGATTCGTAAATGCATATGATCATTACACATTTTTTTTCATGTAAGCATTTCACGTTCTGCCACCTGGTTAATTTTATGGCACTTACAACTACTCGGTTAAAGTTGGATCAAAACTGCAGTCATGGTTAGAAGATACAACATGTTCTGTTTATAGGAGACGGGATGCAGTCTCCAGAGTCGAAGTCAGACAGCTTATAGACCCAGCTATCGACCATCATGTCCTCCCTCAGAGGTTTTTGGGTTCATTAACAATGTTACACAACTTCTGCAAAAAAAACTTTTCAGAGACATTAGACATTACTAAACCACTGTTTGCTGCCAATGTGAAAGAATAAGCCAGTGTTTCTATTTTATTCATGACTGTTCAACAACCTAACTAATCACATCTTTATTATTGTCATAATAATGAAAAAGGTCTGGTATGCCGGCTGCTGGTAAACTCCTATGGGAGTTCTACTCCTACTCCTAAACTGGTTCATATTATTAATTTTGTTAGCAGATCTAAGGCTGTATAAACACAGAGTTGGCCAAACAAATTGTACAGTGGCATTCTTGTTTAGTAAGGACAATGTGTGGGGTCAAAAACTCCTTCAGGTCAAATCCAACCTTTAGTAACGTGAAGTGAGCCGTTTAACCCCAGCAGAGAGCTATTAGCGCTGTGGGAAAGTGTGTCTTAATATGAATGCACAGGCATGAGAGTACAGTGGTTGTGGTTGTGACCTTACAATTATAGGAGAAGACTTCTGCCCGCAAGGTCTCCGGAGGAGCAAATCCCCAGAGGCGGTCTAATGAGAACGACTCAAATCGGCGACAGTCCTGCTGTCGATGCATACATTATATGGCTACTTAAGTGTAAGCCATTTCTGCTGCTTGTAGGTGTAATATGTATGCTTTAATCCATAGTGAAGCCACAGGTTGAGGTACACTTCATGTATTAACAAGCTAGTCATTTTAGACTGCCTCCCGGTCAATGTCATCCTGACTCACATTTTGTGTCTTTAATCTTGCACGTCTCTGAATCCGTCCATAAAAACAAGAAATGACTTGAAAGTTACGACACTTGAGATAAAAGCCTTGGGGTTGTCTCATGCTCTCTGATCTGCCATTTTCTCAAGATATTAAGTAATATTATTTCCTTTGAACTTTTGAACCTGTTGCAGCATTAGATCACCACATTTTGTGCATCAAAATCTTGTAACTTATTTTACCTGCACAGAGCCAGATCAGAAGGTTGCAGTCAGTGTTTTCACCTTTGCTCTGGTCTTCTGAGGGGTTTTAAATTAACTGAAACTTTAATAAACCCTACAGAGACTTTAAGGAGTAAAATGTCTCTCACCTTCTGAACTGTTGCTAAGCAGGCAATATATCCATTCCAGATTTAATTTTAATATTTAATTGCCCTAGTGATCCATGTGGATTCTCCTTGAGGTCTTTGACACTTCTTGAAATTGATGGTAACTGTAGAACTGCACATTTTTCAGAGTAAGATTGGATAAAAAAAAGATGATAGTAGTAGTAAGTTTTTAATCATCTCTATAAAGAGATGTTTATTGATAAAATATATAAAGACGAATACCTAATTTTGTAACATCCAGTGAAATACATTACAAGAAAAGTCACCATGCTTATGCAAAATCAATTATACTACAATCTAAACATATTCTCCATAATCTAGGTGTTTCCCTGGGCCAGTCTTTGAGTCTTGACCAACATGTACATTTTTTGATTTGCTCCCGTTTCTAGTAGCTGAGAAACACTGCTGAATTCTATTGTGTCTGTAGCTAAGATGGAGATGATTTTACATGTGTTCATTTCCTCCAGTCTCAATTTCAGTAATTCTCTTTTCTTCTGTCCTAGCAGGACGTCCCTGAACTGCTTATAACTTCCTAAAATTCAGCAGCCAAATTTCATCTGCTTCTCAAAGATGCTTTTTAAATAAAATTTCCTTCCGTCCTTACTTACAAGATTGCCTTAAAACTGTGGGCACCAATTAGAACTAACATGTAATTTGTTGTAATTAATTCCTGCACGACTCATATAATGGATGAGCCTGAGACACTGTGTGCTGTGGCCAGAGACGTCTGTCCCTTGCTGGTCAGACAGAGCGTCTTACCCTTCAGTATAGGCCTTGTAATTTTCCTGTGTGGTGTCATGCATCTGCATTATGTGTCTTCAATAAGCAGTGAGACAAGGCTGTACAGTTTAAGTTACTCCACACGTTTGTGGTGCTTCCATTGCCACACTTAAGCTAGATGGTGAGTCTACAGGCAAATGTTGTTGTTGTAGAATAAATCAACTACTGTTTTGGTAATTTTGCAAACTACAGTCTATACCCCAAAATAGGTTCACACACTGCTTCTCAGATGCTTTGTGTCATGGTCATCAAAACGGCTTTGCTCAGCTGTGTGATTTTTCACTTTTAGCGTAGTTTACTTATTGGTAAACAGGGCATGCAATAGGTCACACTGATAGTGAATTTAAGGAGTGCTTTCTGTTGGATCAATAGACTGGAATATTTTGATTTTAATAGGTCACAAAGGTGACAATTCTAATTCTGTGAAACTAAAAGCCTGGCTAATGGCAGTGGTAAAGTCAGTGCTTCCAGGGAGCTTGAAAGCATGGGTTTAACTGCATGGCATCCTGCCAAGGCTTCTCTAGCCACTGCCCATATATGAAGTTAAGGTGACCATTGTGGAAGGCTTGGAATGCAACATCAGGCAGATCCAGGCATCCATGTTCTCCCAAGCCCATCCAACCTGCACTGCTAAGGGACCAGCTAACACTCCTGTGTCCCCACTGTGCCACGGGGGAGATTTCTTTGAATACATCTTAAGCCACTGCCTGAAAGCCCTGGGAGAGGGGAGGTACAGGTGGTGCCTTGACCAGGTGCTGAAGGCAGTAGCAAATGTCATCTGCACCAGCTCCACACTAAGCATTACATTGCATTTCACAGAGCTGGAGAAAGACGAGATGAAGTTCCCACAACACATTGCAAGAATGTCACTCAGGCCAGACATGGTTTTAACATCAAATTCTTCCAAGCATGTGGTAATAATGGGACTCAGATCCCCTAGGAAGACCATATGGAGGAGGCCCATGAACGCAGGAGCGCCAAATATCTGGAGCTCAGAGAGGAGTGAAGAAAGAATGGATGGAAGGTCCACTCTGAGCCCATTGAGGATGGCTGCAGTGGCCTTGCAGGGTGGTCTCTGCATCGGTCACTCAGCCTCCTTGGAGTCAGAGGTAGAAGAGCCACCAAAAACATCATTGAAACATCTGAAAAACGGTTGAGGTTTTTGCAGATCAAGAGGGGGGATCCATGGTGTAGTGCGCTACTTGGACACAAGTCGGGGACTGATCACCCCTGGCTGGGTTGACCAGCTGAGGGCATCTGATGTTTAAAGACCTGAAACACCCTATGACAATGGGTTTATCACTGAAGATGTATATAAGTTGCACAACATGGTGTTTGAAATACTAAAGGGATTGGTACCACAAAATCTAGGGTAAGAGAAAATTAATCGATAACAGACTATTTCACGTCACCCTACAGTATATATTTCTATTTTAGAATTACAAATCATCAGGTCTTTATTTTAAAAAAAGGTACACACCATGAAGTCTTTGCAACAGGGGATTATGATCAGATACTCTTGACTTCTCTTCACAAGTATCCTAAAGAAGATGTAGTGAGGGACCCCTTTATTTGAATTCCACTGAGAGATAACAGTGGATTTGAATAGACCTTTTCAGAGAAATAGAGAGTAGACCACTTGAGAATCTCTGCTGGAATCCCGGAGTGAGGTTGCCAGATCAGCTGCGAAGCACTGCTATATGACCCTCGTGCCTCAGCAACCGCTACTTCCCGGGGTGCATGCCCTTGCTGAGAGAATCACGAGTGAGCTGGCATCGTAAAAAAATGCTTTGGGTCCAGCTGAAAGAGGTTCAGCTCTGAGACAACACTGCAAAAGTAGGCAAATTTTACTTCTGCTGTCTGTGCTAAGAGCTGATGGCGGATATTGCTCTGAATTCTTACTTTTAAGTCCTAGAGAAGTTGATTATACCCCCTGGCATTCTCCTGTTCTCTGGTAACTCTAAATCACATGCACCATTTTACCACCACCTATGACCTCTTTGTCATGTGTTCATTAGTAGTTCTTACTTTTCTAAGTCATGGTCATGTGCATTTCCTTCAAAGCAGAGACAGAAATCTATGTATCAAGAGTTTACTACTTTTGACAACTTAATTTTTGTTTGTATATTCACCTTCAGTTGATGGTGGTGCAACATAAAGATGGCAAATGTCTGATAGCAGACTGTTTTATGTTGTTTTGAAGTATATACCTTTATTTTAGAATTACAAAACACCAGGTCATAATTTAAAAAGGATTTTTACAAACCATTAAGTCTTGGAGACAGATGCATAGGATAAACTACTCTCGACTTTTCTTCATAAATGAAGCCTGAATAAGGTGTAGTGAGGAAGCCCTTTTTTGATTTCCACAAAGAGATAACGGTGGGTTTGAATAGACCTTTTCAGAAACTTGCCAGATGGCCTTCTCCCCTCTCACAATAAAAGTGTTAAAATGAACATTAGCCAGACAAGTAACTGCCCCTCTCAAACCCAGAGAGATCAATGTTTTGACTCGATTCAGCAGGAAACCAATCGACTTTTAGGGTCATCCCTGCTGTGGATCCCATGAAAACGACCAGACAAGGTAAAAATGCTCATGGTTCAGAGACTGACTTCACTCAGCAAACTGAAATATATTTCATAAAATACAATTATCAGAACTAAAATGATCTGCTAATTATCTACACTCTTTCTCCCTCTCCTATCATAAATTGTACATACAATACTAACATTGATATTTATCCTTGGTTAAGCACATGTCAAAATTTACATTAATTAGCTCTCCAACAATTCAGTAACCTAGTTAATAGTACTCAACAAATATTCTTTTAAGAGAAGTGGTTTAACTCCCCTATCCATGTGAATGAAAAGGCCAAGTTATGAAATACAAAAATTAATGCATTGTTTGCCCTGATACCATAATGTCACCAGGGGACCATGAATAGTGAGGTCTTAAGATGTAATTCTTGTATTCCTGACTGTATAGTTATTACTTGTGTAAGATTGTATTTTATTATATTGGTAATGAAATTATTATTTTTTTGTTTAATTTGTGTTCATTTATTAGCAGTGTTCTAAGTCACCTTGACAGTTAATTAGTCCTGTATATCATTCTGAATGTAGACATATGCTTTCTTTATCAATCTATGTAATACACTATTATGTACAATTTATGTTTAGAATCACTGTTGACTGACCATAGTGACTAGCTAAAGTATATGATTTCTGTGCATAAAACCTCTATTAAATTAATCACCCTAGAGTAAGAAAAGTTTTCAAATCAATTCCTCTTCACTTCCTTGAAACAAAGGAATAATCATTAGAGGTGAATTAGAATTCACGTGCGCGAGGCGGTTTCTCTGCCTATAATCCATTCATAGACCTCCTCGTTTATAAAAAGATCTGACTGCCTTTGTTAGAGTCTTCTACTTCTTCCCTTCTTCTTTCTTCACTTCTTTTTCTAAATTTTTTTCCTTTTTGTCTTTCAAGATTTTCTTGCAAATGCTCACCAGGCCTTTTCTCTTGTCTAATTTTACTTCTTCTAGACTTTGTTCCTGCATTTTAGTTTTCCTTTATGTGAAGCCACGCATGTTTTAAACTTTAGCTGAAACAACTATTAAATGAGTCTATTTATGGAAAGTGTGTGTGTGTTGTAGAGCAAAGACAATACAAGGAATGGGTGACTACATAGCCAACCATGATATTACTAGAGAGAGCAAGAAAGTGTGTGTGTAGCTGTATTGTCTATCAGCTTCTGCCTTTTTGCAAGAATCATCATCAGCCTTGATACTGTGCTGGAATCCTGGAGTGAAGCTGCCAGATCAGGTGGGAAGCCCTGCTATCTGACCCTCAATGCTCCCTGGTAACTCTGGACCACATACTCCATTTGTTGCCAAAATAAGTGATCAATTTGAATACTTAATATAATACTTTTCTTATAGACATTTATATATATATATATAAATATCCTAATTTATCCCCTAGTCATTGTTTTGTGTATTCCTTGAAAGCAGAGACAGAAATCTCTTTATCGAGCATTTACTTCTTACGATTACAATGGTGATCAATCTGGTTTGTCCATTTTCCTCCAGTTAAAGGAAAATTAGTGCAAATTTAAATTCTAGTGTAGTCATCACTAGAGGAGTCTCAGGACCCCAAACGATGTGAATATACTTTTCAAGTCAAGAATTACAAATCACAAAATACCACTTACTATATGCTTACTATGGTCAGAAAATAAATAATGACCAGGGTTTCCCATAGTGTTTTATAATGGAAGTGAACCAACTTGTCTGAAACAAAGATCCCCTTCGGTTGACACCATAAAAGATTTATGAAATAAAATTTTAACCTTCAGGGAAAATGTCGTATATTAATGATTGTGACTATTGTATAGGCTGTAATCTATTCACTAAATTAATTGTGAGATGAGAAGTGTCAGGATGCTGGTCACTTATGACCTTGACTAAACAATGTCCAGAAGGAAACCCTACAGATAGGTGATAAAGTAAAACTGAGATAAAATGATATAGATTCTCTCATTTTTTTTTTTGTTTTACCTCCACTGGAGGGTTCAAAAACCATTCTACTAAAAGCCATTCTCTAACTTTATGTGTTGATCACTGTGTTGGTCCAAAATCTTCCATAGTTGCTTAGTTGTGTTGTGATCCTCTGACTGGTTATGACATTTTTTATACTCATCAAATCATTCAGTGACTTGTGGTGCCATTTAAGGAATCATATGTATCTTTTATGTTTCTAAAATCTTTTATTCAGGCTTTCTCTTTTTTGTCAACCATCCACAAACTATATTTTGCCTTTAGGGAACATGACAATAAAAAGCTATCATTCGACTAAAAACACATCTTTAAATATTTGGATTTGGAGAAAAAAAAATCAATAGTGACATTTTAAGAAATAAACAGGGAATAAAAGAAGCTGAGAAAAAATGCATGGAAAGAAAGACAGTGTATTGAACATAAAGTGTAACTTAAGAATAAAAGGCCAAGAAATGTTTACAGTCAACTGTTTAGCAAGAATACGACTGAACTGCATTTTTATATTTATATATGTGTGTGTGGTGGCAGGAGGCTGTTGCTCCTGGCAGCAGACCCGTAGACTTCCCCTGTCATGGCTATTCACTGTCAAGAAGCAAGAAGACTGCATTCTTTCACACACACACACACACACACACACACACACACACACGCACACACACACACTTTCTTGCTCTCTCTTGTAATATCAGGGTCAGCTATGTAGTCACCCATACCTTGTATTGTCTTTGCTCTAATATACAAAGAGAGTGGAAGATATTAACAAACTGCAATAACATTGTACATGGCAAAGCCTTTACTATGTTCAGATGTCTCAACCTGAGGACAGAGCTACATACTCAGTGGTCCTCAGCAAAATTGAAACGTGAGCATGTATTGAATTTGTATGTGCTTCATGTGTGCACTTCATCCCATAGAGAGAGAGAAAAAAGAGCAGCACTGATCGATTCAAGCTGGGGGGGGGCTTGCATTGTGCACTATGAATGAGGCATACATATAAAATCATCACATACACAAATTGAAGATGTGCAACAATAAAGACACTTGGAAGCAGGGAAAGCTTTCAGATTTATATGCAAAATCCATATATTTAAAATGACTGCAGTGGTTGCGATTTAGAGTACTGAGAAGATCCGGGCAATAATTCAATCCACTTATCTTTCATCCTTTAGCAGTTCCATATCATAATGATATAATGAAACTCATCATATCATTTTATCAAAAGACTTCTGACCAAATGAATTTTTATTGCATGGTGTAGTTAAAAACTAACAAAATTAGTTATCAGTTTTCATTTTATACATCTGAAGCATCTGTTCTCATGTTGGTGTAGGAAATAATACAGTATATTCAGTAACCCAATATCATTTTATCAACCGTCATTGATTTTCTGTTGATTCTCTTTTCTTTCTTGATTTTTATTGCAATATGTGATTACTTGGACTATTTTCCCAAGGGACTAATGGGAAAATATTTATAATGGTACGTATACACTGATAAAATGATATAAACCTTGATAGATTTTTATTCATACAGCCAGCTCCTGGTGATTATTTACATGTTATTTTATATGTCTTTGATATATTGTGAATATACAGTATATTTACATCAGAAAATAATGATTTCACTCATATCACCGAGCCCTACCACAAATCGACTTCTTAATTCATCACTTATAGTATTAAAAATGTCCTTTGTGGCTAAGTTTTCTTAGTTTGAAATAGAAAATTTCACATATAGCAAACATATACCTTACCAGTATGACATTACACACACACCCACCATCCTATATAATTTATAAGGGTTTTAAAAATTGTGGGTTGTCTGAGTTTTTGGTTTATGTGTGTTGTGTGTAAAATTTTTTGTCTCTGTTTCTCATGTCCTAGTTCCCAATTAAAGGCATGAGCCTGCATGTGGAGCACTCACATAATTGTGTAGAGGTACAGTTAGTACAGAGACAGAGTGTGTTTCTCCTATGTGTGCATGTGTGTGAATGCTAGGTGAACATGAAAGCTGTTTTAGTTACTAGAGCACCATTAGCCAAACGTGCTTCATCTCACCCTTTGTCAGTTCTTGCAGACTCCCCCTCTTCTTCTCTAACCCTTTTAATCTCTCCCTCTGTTCCTCTCTCTCTCCTCCTCCTCTGTCAGCGTATTTCCTTGATGTATTGACATACCAAATTGATAATACAGATTTGGTTGAGCTTAAAAGGGGGATTTTGGTAACTTCTCATGCAGACATGAGGTCTCAGTGTCTTCTCCTCTTCACTTCATACTCCAGTGGAGCAGGTATAAATCGAGTGTTATGGTTGCTACAACCTGTTGCAGCTAAAATATTTGTTATGTATTTTTGGATAGAATAGTCAGATGGAATATAGTTTTGCAGATCCTATGTGTTACATTTAACTACTACCATTCACTGCTCCTGTGTCAAAATGCATGTATGCAATACATCTTCAGCTGTCCTAAGGTGTAATGCTTTTAGTTTATTGTTCTTATCACATTCATATAAATAAATTACATTTCTGGGGAGCAAAGTAAGAACCAGCGGAGATTGGGAATGACAGGGTTTTTATGAGTCAGGAACATGCTGAGCTGTAGTGTTAATCAATTTAACAGCTGCACTGATCCAGACTTGATATATTTTAGATTATTCTTGTGAAGCAGCTTACAGCAGATGCTCCGTTACCAGTTCATGTGTTTACGATTGTTCATTCACTCTGATGGAGAGCGGCAATCGTGGTGTCATGGTGAACAGTTTGCAGTGGAGATGTCTTTGCTAAACGAGCATTGCTAATGAGGAAAAAACTACAGAGTCTTTCTTCAACAGCTTTAATGTTCTCTTTGTTAGTTTTTAAGGAGGTACAGCTATAGCATAGGTTACCGTGTAACTATGGGTAGCGCTGTGAAAATTCACACTGCACAAGAGCTAGCTCAAAGTTCATTTCACATAGTTGAGATCGAAGTCACAAAAAATGAACTAGTACATGTTCTTTTATTTATTTTTTTAAACGAGCTGCTCTGAGCTGTTCTTATTCAGTAGAACTCCCTCCTACCCATACATCCCCATCCCCCCAATCATTGACACTTCCAAAACTGAAATAATTACCGTACACTACTATAGAATCACAGACAGAGACCTTTAAAAGCCAAGAAAAAACAATTTGAGTGTATGGTTTACCAATTAATCACTGTGTCATAAAGCAGGATAACTCAAAACACATCGGTTTACAATTGTGATTCAGCTCTATATACAAAGCCTGCAGATGTTTGTTAAACGATGGTAACTGCTGAGATTGATGAGTTTGACTTAGGTGGAGGAACTTTGCGGCTGTTTTCTCATGGTCTTACCCTTTGTTATTGATTTCTTGTGATTATCATTCACTTGCAGATATTTCCAAAGACTGGTTAGATCTTTCAAATCATTGTATCATTTCAAAGTTGTTGCTGACATGGCTGCTGTTGGCACTTGTTTTTTTTTCAGACCCGGTGGTCACAGTTACACAAAAATGTTGGAATCTGGACTGATTTGTTCATAAAAGTCCTTCAAATGTTCATACAAACAGGCTTCAGCATTATTGGTGCCTTGTTTGAATAGTGGCATAAGCCATGACGGATGCATGCCATGTGCTATAAATCTATAGGTGCCACTGTAAAACATAATTCTTCTCCGACTGATGTCTTCTGGCAGTTGGCAAACAGCTTTTTGGTGCATTACTTCCACCCTCATGTGCGTTGTGAACTCTTGCGAGAGTTCACAACGCACATGCTCGTGTTCAGGTTCATTTGTTGCAAATGGATACGTTCAGTTCACCGTTAACCAAAATATTGGCATGTTTAATGAACATGTACTTTTAGCATGCTCATGCACAACACTGGCTCCAGTGGCTATATAGCCCTTAGCACACAACTTGATATCAGACATAAGGCTGTGGAGCTGGGAAAAGAACTGAGCCACATGGATTGTAGATGACGAATGTTTTTCAGCCGTGTGTGTCAGATGTCCAACTCATACGCATCTGATGGAACAGATATGCTCTTTATGCAACCAGCTGTCTACAGAGGACACATATTTTTGCGCTTCAAGTGTATTTTCTTCCATATTGCAAATATAACTGCAATGAGACGTTTGACTGAAAACTTAAATGCTGAAGTGTTTTCTGTGTAGAAACACCGACAACTGAAGCTGCTGCCCTGTGAACAGGCCCCTCCTGCGTAGACACAGTGCCAAGTCTGATTTGACTCCTTTGAAACAGGGGGCCACCATCAAGAATGCTTTAGATAAATAAAAAACCCCAATCCTGATTTCTAACTCTAATTTCATACAAAGTTTAATCACTTTGAATCCCCTCACATCTGAATGCCATGACTAGATTTTCCACTTGTGCCTTACCAAAATTTATGGCTTTGTGTTTTAGTAAAAACTTGGTAAATTCCCCTGTATGACACTAAAAAAAACCACACTAGCACTAATCTCTTCCCATGTTATGTCCAATTATGGCTGTTGAATTGTTAACTTATATTGAAGCATAACAAAGGTAGATTGGGGAAAACAATCATAGGTTGTTTATTGTTTATTGTATAGTCACAATGAAGACTTCTATATGTATACGACTGTGGTGCAAATTCAGGGACATTTAATCATGCCACTTTACACTGCTGCAGGACTAGTGTTGGACAGATGTATTGTAAAATTGGAAAACAATTTCATCAACTCTGCTGAAGAGGTTGTGTTTTCACTTATGTCTGTTTGTTGGTTTATTTGTCAGCGCAAAAATACAGAACCCATTTGCACCAAACTTGGTGGAGGGATGGGGCATAGCCTGGGGAACAACCAGTCAAATTTCAGTGCAGATCTGGATCATTTACTATGAATCTGATTTTTTTTCTTTGTGGTCTGTGTATGTTGTTGGCATTGATCTTGGAACAGGTCTGTGCACTCTAATTGCCTTTCTAGTTCTATAATATGAAATACACAGAAGCAAGCATGTCCAAGAGGCCCATCAGCTTGTAAATTTTCTTTTTCTGTGACTGAAATAAATGTCTGATTTTTAATGATGATTAAAATGCATTTTGACAACAGCCATAGAGTGGTTTTCCCTTCAAAGCAGATCAGTTAGGTAGTATCTTCCTGTGTTTCACATGGAACAATAATTCACAATTGTTCCTCAAAAGTTGAAATGAAAACTCTCCACCTTAGAAAATCATTTTTACCGTCCGCTATTTTTGGCTTGACTCCAGGATACCTCTTGCAAAGCTGAATTTTACAAAGCTGATAATCCCTCCCTTGCTTGTTACCTGCTGCTGTCAAACTCAATATTCACAACCATATGTGGCAAAAGCATATTGACTGCTTTTAAAGTAAGAAAAAAAAAATACAATATTCTTTCACATCTCATCAATGTAGGACAGATAGAGAATAGATTAAAGTAGCTATGGGCTCAATTTTCCACACTCAGTTGCATATCAGTGGGGTCAGGAGTCTATCCCAGGATACACTAGACAAAATTAACTAAACACCATGGAAGGCTGCCAGTCCCTGACATGATGAACAAAGCTACTGATGGAAATTTAAGGTCTGATACAAAAAAAACAAGCTGCTACACAATTAATAAATTAATGATGTCATATATAATAATATTTCCAAGGGAATCTCTACCAGCTCCAAGGCGGTTTATCTGTTTGCAGCGAACATAATTTAATGATTATTGAACCCTTGACACGCTGCACATAATGACTATTTTCACCAAAATACCAAACATACATTTTTAGTCTGAAAAACTGATTAAATACATAGAAAATTTCAGATTAAAATCCTTCGGCAATAGGTAGGCTATGATAATAGTAGCATAGCTAGCAAATCCCCTGGGAACACAAATTCTTGTGTGTTCCTAGCCAAAATATGGATGTGAACTGTAAACTCTACAGAGAAAGGGAGGTGATTGAACCAGGTGAGGTGCTCTGCACTAAACACTGAAATGGATTATAAAAATATTATAAAAATAAAAATATTATAAAAATAATAGCTACTCTCTCCCCACAGCTAGGGCTTCACAATTCTGGTCACAATGAGGATTGTCATTTCCTTCAAAGATTCTCAGGGACACAACAAAACAAGACAAGACAAGACAAGACAAGACAAGACAACAAAACAAAAGAAAACAAAACAAAATAAAAACAAAACAAACAAAAAAGAGCGTGTGTATGATGTCATAGTTCCACTAAATTAAAGATCTGCCATGGCTTCAAAATGATGCATTTGTCTACAATGCCTGCTGCATGAAACTTAACGTTAATGTGTAACTTTAGAGTGGGTATAGAAATATGAAGACTACTCATGGATAGACAGTAAGTCTCTCTAGCATAGCATTAATCCCTTATTCTGCTGGCCATAGCCATATTTTATGCTAAGTCTCAGCCTCTATAGTGTTTTTAAGGTCACAGACGGGTTTTCCTTACCATCATCGGGTTTCCATAATTTTGTTTTCTCTTCTTGCACGTAGTCCCGTCTCTCACAAGTTAGGTTCATCATCTTATTCACTTTTTGTCATATAGAGTAATGCACACTGGTAATTTGTCAGTAAATCTTAAAGACTAACTGGGAATACCTGGTTTAACACAATTTATCTCCCAACTAATGCAAACAATGCAGACTCATTGTCACATTAAAATTAGATTGTGTTGATTCATAAATCGTAATCAAAATCTTAATACTATTAAACATGCAGCCCATCTGCAGCTC
This sequence comes from Istiophorus platypterus, assembly GCA_016859345.1. Taxonomy (NCBI): domain Eukaryota; kingdom Metazoa; phylum Chordata; class Actinopteri; order Istiophoriformes; family Istiophoridae; genus Istiophorus; species Istiophorus platypterus. The sequence goes on from CM029118.1 coordinate 18,557,989, forward strand.
AAAGCACAAGTTTCACCATTGGTTGCCATTTTCAGTCAGTTTTGTTTTCATTGTTATTACTCCTGCAGATATCAATGGTACTGATTAGAGGTTTAAATTTCAACTGAATCAGAATGTAAAAGATCAAAATTCTGCAGCACCACACAACATATTATTTTATCTGGCTCTATAACTGGCTTAACAATCATAATGTACCCCCAGTATTTAATGAACAGTTTCTTTGAGAATCAAGTTTCACAAAAAATTATATTAGATACCTGGTACCGTTATTCCCCATGAAATAAGGGAAGCAAGTCAGGCCACCATACTGGTTGTTCAGACTATGGCTGCCATCATTGTGGTAATAGATTTTAGAAGCAAGACTCGTGATTTTTATCATTTCATGTGAGCAGCTCAAATCAAAGAATGGGAAAAAAGGAACAGACTATAGAGGAGATACAATTTTTTTTAATAAGACCAGTCTTTGGTTGAATGAAATTCTGGGAATAGAGGCGCTTGATAAAGTACCGGAGAACGAAGCTGCTGGGGCGGCAAGAGGAAAGGACATACACTTATAAATCTCTGTATGTCTCTGTCTCTTCAGATTCTATTACGGTCACACTATCACAAAACACCTGATCTGACACCTGAGTGTGTGTGTATGTGTGTAGGTCATAATAACCTCTACAGATTCCTGAGTATAGCACCTGACACCCACATGGTATGTGCGTGTACACACACACACACACACACACACACACACACACACACACACATGCACACGACTCAGAAAGGTGGTGGAATTGATCTTACACAGAAAGCTCTGATCCAAAGTTGCTTATCAGAGCTGCCTTCCACTAATGCCCTGCCCACCTGGCTGAGGTGTTTGTGTTAGTGGACCAGTTGACCCTGATGTCACTTTTCTTCCTGTCTTTTTACAGAGGTATTTACCCTTTACCTTCTCTGCCTCTTGACATGTCTTTTACCTGTCTTTCCTCTCCGATCTCATTTTCAGGCATGCAAGTGGCGTGGCCCTATGGATAGCAGTGGGCATCTGAATGTCTGTCGGTCCACCACTAAAATATCTCAGCTATGACTGGATGAACTGCCAAATTTCGTACTGATATTTTTGGTCCCCAGAGGATGAATCCTAATGACTTTCGTAATCCCCTGACTTTTTGTCTAGCACCTTGAGGTTTTGTGTGAAATGGCTCAAAAACATTTAGATGGATTGCCAACAAAGTGGCTACACATATTCAAGCCTCCTTCAGGATGAACTGTAATAGCTTTGCTGATCCCTTAACTTAACTTTAGTGGCATCATCAGGTCAATTTTTTCTGTCTGGTATTTTAGTTTATGGCCAAATGCCTTTAAAACTAATTCATTCCCACCAGCCTCGCCTGTACTTCGTGTTTTATGCTAATTAGCAAAGTAAGCATACTAACATACAAAATGATCGATACAGTTGTTTAAGTATATTATCTCTCAAACAGAGCTGCATGTCTGTGCGTCTGTGCATGTATGTCATTCAAAAGTGCTCCCCTGACTTTCTGCCGTGTTGAATATCCACCATCATACACTACCCTCATTCAGACAACCTAATAAAAACAAAAAAAACCAAAAAAAAACAAAAAAACCCGAGAGCAGTTAGGTGCAAAAGGCATGGGCTGAAAAAGAAAGATCAAGAAGACAGAGCAGAGCAGGAGAGTGGGAGATGAGAGGAGACTCAGGAGACATTTCCACAACAGGAATCTTGAATCACCATTCCTTGTCACAGACACACAACAGACACGTATACACAAAGAGGGAGGGCGAGAGCGCAAAAGAGTGAAAATGATTCACTCACACTGCCAACTGTGGATGATGCCAAAATGATAATCACGCCCGAATCCCTGCAATGATGCCAAAATCCATTGCCATTTCCCATTTTAGGCATTTGGCCAATACAATAAGTGCATAATAGCATTTCAATGTTTCCCCGAGATATGTTTTTTGGCAGTGTGAAAAGGCCCCTGAAACAGCATTTAGATGTAATACTAAAACTCTCCACTGAAACCAATAATAATGAAATTGTACGACAGCAAACCACGTGGTGATAAAGTTCTCTTGTTAAATCATCAACTGTCTGCCAAAGATTAAACCTGGAGCAGCGAGGCCTCTAATCTGCGATATTATCGAGAGATAGATGCAGGAGCTCCTTCCTTGACAATGAGTTATGGACCGGCTCACTCATTTTTCAGTTTTTAAGAGTCACTTAAAGCCTGATCAGAAGAGATGTGAGGGAATATGAGCTTCATGGGTGACGACTTGTGGTTTTGTCCCATGTTATTAGACACGGTAGGAGATGACCAAAGCAGCCCATAGACCATAAATAAAGACCAGCATATAAATCTTTTCTCCTTCTGTGGAGCTTTTGCAACAGCTCTGGGCACAGGGTTGATTGTGACAATTCATGTAATATTGATGAATCACACTACAGAATGCTGACTCTGCTCTAAAAATTGGCAGTACTATTTTAGATTGTCCAGTCAGTGGAAAAGTTTACCCTTCACTGTCAAGTCTCCCCCATGTATTGACATTTTAATATTCCATTTCTATTATGCATATTTATTCATTTATTTTAATCTCAATTGTTTAAATATCATTTTCATTTTCTTTCTAGAGTGCTTTGGGCAGCTTTTAGTGATTTTAAATGTGCTCCATCAATAAACCTATTTTGGTATGTTGTTAGCATGTTTGAGTCACACACATCCATGGTTCATGGTAAAGCAGTTTGATAAAAATTACAATATAAATTCCATGTGTTTTCTTTATCTTTATCTACGCTCTAAATAAAACGACTAGCTACTATGTGGATGCAGTGATGATGGAAATTGTGATAACTGTTGACACATATTTATGTTCATGTCCCCCCTCCTTCCTTTTCACATACTGTCAAACAAAGAGTACGTCCCCTCTGGTGACTAACATTGTACAACCTGTATTATGATGTTAACTGAGCGGAGTCCAGTGTAAGTAAAGTTTGCGGCATGAAAACTGAGGGATTACACAACACAGCTGATTTATTCTGTTTAATGACTTATCTTTTTAAGGGCATTGAGTGTGTATAAAGGTTTTGATTGACTGATTGATTTTAGGACTGGTGTTAGACCATTATGCGTAAAATCTCAAAAATTAAAATGACATCTTAAACTTTGTGCCAGAGCCACAGTAAACACCAATGCATGAAACATGACATTAGAATTATGAGACTGTCTATTCCCTCATAACCTACATGGAGTAGCTTGGCCAGAAATATTTATAGTATGTTCTTTCAGACTTGGCATCTATGGAGAAATTAGAACATGGTCTACAAACACACACACACACACACACACACACACACACACACCTTCTGCTGATTCCAGTTTAAGGTGTGGTTTTGACCTCCCACTCTCCCACTTGCTCCATCACCGATGATAGTACCTGTTTGTTCAGGGTTGGGGAAGCATTATGAAAATATATGCACACTATCATGTGCTGGTATTCAATATCAGGCAGACCAACTGAAGCCATCAGTACCTAATCTCCAAAACCAGCAGCATCTGCATGTTACTGATGACAGACCAGGACTTTTGGCAACATGACCTCCTGTTTTCACACACTGTATTTTAAAGTACTAGAACTCTTTGGTAGGGACACGTTATGGGGAACAGAGATACTAAAAGCACGAATTACATACTCGAAGACTAGAAGAGGGGACTGAATGCTATAAAGGCTATTAGCAATTGAAGATGACCGCGACTACAAGTAACAATTTGATGATTACAAAAGAACATCAAGAGAGGACAGGAGGTCAGAGAACGCTGATGTGAAGATTTTGAAATTGGAGAGAAAGAGATGGGTGAGAAGTGATAATAATGACAGAGAAAAAAGTGAGAAATAGATTCGGTGTCATCTGACTGAGCCAGGTCATTATTACAGTGTGAGCATCTTACCATACCTGTCACTTTTTTCATTTCTCTTCTTTGTCTTCATTTGTTGGTGACTCATATAAAACTAATAGTATTTGCATCATTAGTTAACATAAAGAACAGAAAATGTCCTGTGAATTGCACTGAACATTTACAGTGCATCAGTGTGTACAGCCGTGTGTGTGTGAGCAGCAGAGGGCATGTGCACAATCATGCATGTAGAAATGTGAGCATGTTACAAATGGTCTCCCTCACTCTTTCTTTCTGTTCAACAGACAGAAAAACGTTTTTGGGTTATCAAATAAATTTAATAAAGCATCAGTGAAGACCATCTGTTTCCCAAAGCTCATACACACACTCACACACACAGACCACTACAATATTATTGAAAAAAAAAAAGATATTTTAAAGTTCAATTAGGCTGCACAGAAGCACTTATAGCGTTCAGTTCCACAAAGACAAGTGTCAACAGTTGTTGTTAAAATTTCACCACATTTATGATGATGTTAAAATGACACAGTGATTTATTTTCAACACAGCTTAATGTCTTTTCTGTTCAAGTACTTTCTGTCCGTCTGAGAAGGTGTTTAAATAACATTCAGATGTTTGCTAGAAATGTATTGAAGGGGCCACCAAAGCTGTCACATCTCAGACTGTATTGATAGCAGCTTCCCATTAACGAACCATTTAGAACAATTCTTTGTTAATTAGTCGATGATAAATCTCAAATTTTTAATTGTGTGTTGCAATATTATTTCCCCTAAGCATACAGCAGACTTTGATCAGAGATTGAATCTGAATTTCCACAGTATTTCTTAAGCTTTAGGTGCTGGTATCAAAATATTATCGTCTGAATGTCACCACTTTGTGTTTTGGCTGGTGGATAAAAGCCCTGTTTCATGGTATAAGATAGGTCCCCCGCGCTATGTTACTAGAGTGTGATCTCCTTGTAGGTAGGTCTTTGAAAACAACTGACCAGCCTGCACCTGTAAAGCTGGTGGTGTGAATTAAACTGTGGGCTACAGCTTGAGACTTGATTTTTTTTAGCCTAAATTTGTTTACTTTTTTGAAAAGTAATTATACCAAAATAGCTATTAACAGTTCCTTTTCCCAGTGAATGTACTGACAACTATCACTGAACAATCATACATATGAGATAAGGTTTAATTTTTTTCCTATATTAGCTAGCTAACAGGTGTTTTTCATGTATCCACACTACATGATTGCGTAATGACAGACTCACCTGATCAGGTCAGTCAGGTTGAACAGGCTATTGAATGCAAAGAGAAAAGATAACATCAACTGGCCTCTTTTCATTGGTCACAGCCTTTTATCAATGCTAGGTTTAATTTTCTTGCTCCAGTCTGTCTCTCCTCTTTTACTTTATTTAATTTCATTGTGCTATTAATTATTTGCTTTATTACATGTCCTACTCGTTTATTTTTTGAACCATGTATCCTTCCTCACTCTTTTCTTGTAATCTCTGCTTTAAATCTTGATGTGTAATCCCGAATTCTCCTGTTAATCAGCTTGAAAATTTGTTTCAGTCTGGCTGGAACAAAATTTTGCTGGTAAGGTGAATAAACCTAGAGGAACAATAACTAACTAACCTAACAAGTACATCTTTGGACTGTGCAGGGAAACTCGAGCATCTGGAAGAAACCCTAAGAAAACATGCAAAACTAAGTCTTAGGATCTGTTAGGTTCGTACATCAGGATAGGACTCAACAAAAACATTGGTACAAAAGGGGAATTATTGTATCAAAAACTTTATTCTCAAATTATGTCTTCAAAATAACTGATAGATAAACTGTGAGTCTCTTTAACAGCAGGTGGTGAGGCTGCATTTACATACAGTATCTGTTGTTTAACCCTTTATAACACTCCATGTTGTCTCTTTCTCGTCATCTGATGGGAAGACAGAAGAATGTAATTTTCCAACCTCAAATCAAAACTTAGAGTACCAGTCTTTTTTTTACCGATTGACATAGAAGCCTCAGTAACATTTACTGATTTGCCAATGCTGCTGCTTGAGTCTAAATGTACTTAAACTTTATTTTCTACTCTAAACCCATAATGTCAAAGCAAGGAGAACCAGATTCCTCCTTGTTTAGACAGCCATGAGGTCAGATTTTGGGCCGTAAAGGGGTCAAGTCATCTAAAATCTTTTGTGCCAGTAGAAGTCATCCCTCAACCAGATACAGACATTAGGATAGTCACACAGGGCTGCTGTTACACAGGAACCCTGTCATTAAAAGGAACTGTCGGTTTCAACCCAACCATGATGTAATGTTCATGACGCTATGACACTAAGCATCTGGTGTATATTTCTTGTTCACTGTCAAGTGTGTGTATCTAAAATCAATTCCAAAAATGTATGTAAACCAGCAATTTTAAAGTGAGAAATCACCAGTCCTCATACTTATGGCACTGCTGCCTCATAGAAGACACTCATAACTAATCTATGTATCAATACAATTATATACCATGTTCTTCAACAAATGTTGACTTAAAAGTTTCAGTGTTCAAAAAAAAAACCATGTACTTTGCCAGCCCCGCACTGTGGATGAGTTGGAAATGGTCTCTAATTCTATAAGATTCAAAGTGTTTTACATGGTGAATAGCAATTTTTTACAAGTGTCGTCCAAAGATAAGTGTCTCTCCAACACGAAGATTAACTCAAGGTCCTGAAAAAAAAAATTCTGTTCCTGTGTAAAAGCAGCCATAATAGACAAAAGAGATCATATGACATTTTGATATTTGATATTCAGTTTGAATCATAGATTTTTACATGGTGTTTAACAGTAAAAACATTGACCTTAATGAACAAGATTTTGTTGTAACTACATCATTAATCATAAAAAGTACAGCATGTTTTAATAATTTGTTTTTTTTGTTTTTTTTTTTACAAATTCTCCATAAAAAATAGATTTCTGTACAAAATTTTTTTTTCTTTTGAACCTACTTCAAGTTCAGCAGCACATGATGATGGTGAAAGGTGACAGTGATTATAATGATGGTGATTATGTTGCTTAAAAAAACAATGACATTAATGATGATGGCAACTTCCTGGTAAGGACCTACCATTTTTCAATTTATCTCTGTGCCATTCGGAAAAAAGAAAAGAAACAATAGTTCAGTACACATTCATATGCAACGAACAGCCATTTACTGCATGTCAATATGTGTTTCTTAGAACGCAATGGTCATTATTCCATTAATATGTGTGGTGTCCCAATCTACAAGCTGCCAAGTGTTGAAATGACAACTATTTATCCTTTCCAATAAGTGAAGCAGGGCTGCAGTTAACTCACCAGGTTGTAGATTGTCCTCAAAGCTCAAACTCTGAACAAGAATGAGAAGTTTGTCCTATCCAAACTACTAAGGAGGAGGGGAAGTCCCTTAGAGAGGAAATAACTGTGATGCTAAATATTTTAATTCAATTACACTAAAAAGTGAAACCAAAGCAGCCCGGATATATATGGTGTTATGTCTATATGCATGCGGAGAGAGGACAGGGGTTGTCCAGGAATAGTACAGACACCCAAAGAAAGGTCAGATTTACACCCTGCAATCTAATTCCAGCACAGTAAAAAAATCCATCTACAGGTATGAACACGTATATGATACAGTTCATATCCAGGCAAGACTGAAACTGGATTTTCCTGTACTATCCCTACAGGAAAACCTCAGTGCTATCACTGTGCAGTCGTCCCTGGTGAGTTTGCACAGATGTTTAAATGACTCACCAACCCCATCTAGATGTAATTTAGATTACACCCAGATTAAATCTAGAAGCTTGTCTGTTCCATGTGACACTGTGTGAAAAGGCAATATGTGACATTTACAAGTTTAGCTAGTATTCTTTTTTAAGATCGCAGCAACCCGGGCCCCTTTGTTTCAATGAGGACTGCGGACAATACCACTTTAAAGAAAGTGAGGGAAAAATGTGGAACCTTCTTCCCACACTGTGAAAAGCCTTAGCTGAAGACATTGACTTGTAGAAAGCTGTCGCTCTTTTTAACTGAGGACTGCTGACAATGCCAAATGAAGGACAAATGTGGAAACTTCTAGACTAATCGTAAAAAGGAAGTTTGAAGGCAGGGAACGTTATCCAAAAGGGCAAGTCATCAAGATCGTCAAGGTGCCTCAGAGAAATGAAGTGTCATGTTCAGTTAAATAACACACGTCTTGTTTAAAAAAAAGGTTGAGTGAGAGAGCTTACGATTTCTGGTATAAATTTTCTGAGGCCAGTAATCACTGAATCGCACTGTAGCAGCCCTACACTATGTGCATGCTCCCCTTTCTATTTTCTATGTTTTCCAACTGAAATGAAAAGAATAGCTATACTAAACAAGATTATTTCATTACATCAGAAATGGTCCTGTTATAAAATCTGATTCTATTAGGATTTAGAATACGTTATGGCACACTTTCGGCTTCATAAAAATGTTGTCTATTGTGAGATCATGTCCACAAGAGGTTTTAATGAGGACCACAACAACAGAACTTCTTTTCCTGCTATTTTTAGGTGAGAGGAAACACAGAACTCATAGAGGAGTGCCTTTTCCATCATTCATGTTCGTTTGATTTTAATCAAATTATCAAGAAAATGAATTATCTCCAGATATCAGGTCAACATCTGTCTCCTTTCAAGTTTAAACTGAACATATCAGAGATCTACTTTTATGCTAGTGATGCTAGTGATGTGAATAAAAGAATATTAAAAAAAAAGAAAAATAGATTTTATTACCTCTGCAAAGGATGATATGTTTTCATTCGCATCTGTATTTTTATCTGATTACAGGATTATGCAAAAAGTACTGACCTGATTTGCAACAAACTTGGTGGAGGGATGGGGCAGGGGCAGGGGAAGAACATATAAAATTTTGGGGCAGATCTAGATCATTGACAATGAATTTGAATTTTCTTCTCTGAAGTCTGGGGTATGTTATTTGACTTTGGCCTTGGTGGAGGTTTGTTCTCTACTGAGTGCATTTTCTAGTTATATATTGAATAAGAATATGTTATTTTCATCTGGTTGGTACTTCCAACGATCCAGGGTTGTTTTCTCACTTTGACTTTTACTGCAACTCCACCTTGAATCAGCATATAGAGTAATAGTCTTTCTATAAGGAAATAAAATGTAAAGACATACTTACAAAAAACCCTGAAAACAATTAAACTTCAGATCAATACACTTTGTACTAGTACATTGGCAAACTTTTGTATAGAAATAAACAAGCACTATCCATATTTGAATGTGGCAAAGTTAAGCTTTAGGCTGAAATAATGATACCGCAACCTCTGTGTTTGACTATAAGCAGTAAAAATTGTGAATGAAAACAGCTCTGACAAAAACAGAGATCACAGTGGCAGATGTCATCTGCCACTGTGATCTCTCTTTTTGCACAGCTGGTTACGAACAAAAACACTAAAGGGTTAATGGGGGGAAAGTCAAACTCTCTTTCTTAAAATGGAAGTTTTTCTGTGCTGGCAGTCATAAAATTGAGCTCATCTGGTATCCTTGCGAGAAACGCTGTAATCATTTTAGGGCTCTGCTGTGAGCAAGAGATCTTATTATGGCCTATATGCCATAACCTGCACAGTATCAGGGGTATCTGCACAAATATTTGCCATGTATTTTGCCGATATTTAGTGGGTACACAAAATCTGAAATCTATCTTTGGTCATCCCTCTCTAATCTTTAAATGCCAGAGTAAACACGAGGGCTTTTTTTTTCCAGGGCACACTAGGAGTTCAGATCTATGTCATTAATTGTTAAAAATAAGACTTTTTATTATTCTTGCGGAAAACTTGCAGCCTCTGTATTTCTCAGGGTCTATTATGCACTCTTGACTCCATAGGAAATCTCCACTTAATTAATTCAATCAATTAAACTAGAGGCACTGGGTGCACTCCAGCAATAAAAAAGAGAGGAGGCACTCGATCTTGTGAGCAGATGCTCTACTGTTGTTTACTGATGTTTATTCCTGTGAAGAGATTTTGAATGTGAGTCTTCTGTTTTTTCACACTCTAACTATTGCTAGTATTTTAGCTACTACTACAGACATCTGCATATCCTTACTTTTTGTGTCTCAGACTGGGGTATGTGTTTGTGGCTCTCTGACCTCAACTCTGAAGCAGAGACAAAGGATATTATAACACCAACAATATTCTGTCTGTATGCTTCCAGACATAATCACCGTTGTTTCAGGAGATTTCATTTGAAGCATTCCCGTCTGGGGTAGAGCCATTTTCAATTAAAAGAGCTGAAAATGAAAAGACAAACTGCAATTTTCTTGTTAATTCATTCACACTTATTTCAAAGTAGGTGGATATGACAACTTTCTCATGCCAAATCAGTATATGAGTTTTCAGGAAAATCCCCTCTGATTTAAATGAATTGAGTCTTGGCCTGGAGTTGACACTGTAATATAACATGTATTTCATGGACAAAATAATTTTATCAGTTGTACATTGTCATTATCTGGCTCTCACACACTCTATTCACCATTTGATATTGTATATGAAAAAATCAATTTTTGATTTAGCGTTTTTGGGTATTGGACAGTATGATGGACTGGTTGAATGACTGAAATCATGAGAATCAAAGGAAAATTTAGCTGGACAATAAAAATCATGCTTGTTAAAGCAAAGGCCTGAAGTGTAAACTTAATGCCAGAATGTTATGCATGACGTGTGAAAGAAACAGGAAACAGGCCTGAAGACACTGAAGACACACACACTGAAAGCAGTAACATCTGTGATCGAAACCAAGTGCAGCATCTTTCAAAAACAAAAATATTTTGAGAGAACACTGCGAGAAATAACAAGCTTGGCAAGTGATTTGGAACAAGTGAATTATCTTGGATCCTGCAGACTCATGGGTGTTAGCGCGACATTTTGACTCAAAATACCAGGAAATAAGCGGAAAGAGAGGTTGCATTCGCTAAGCTTGTGTATTTGTTGCAGTGAGGTTCCAGCATTGATAAGCAGGATGTAACTCACTCTCTGCACACGAGGTATTTCTCAAACAATGGAGGGGCTCCATGGGCAATAATTGTCGACAACAATAATTGTGCCTGTTGTCTTCATACTTTTTCTGTTTGTCCTCTGCCTTAAATGACCAGTTCTAAAACAGATCACGCGCAAGCATGCGCTATGTGCTCTTTAAAAAGGTGTGTTGAAATACAATTATGTGCATCAGGTAAGCAAAATGTGTTGAAAGCTGATGCATGATAATGTGAATAGTAAGGAACATTACAACACATCTTTTTAAAGAGAGTTAGAGAAACAGTCACATTTTGTTTCTGAAAACTTATTCTGTCTGCTACTACAAAAGTCCTTTGCTTAGAAAAATGAGTCCATATACAGATAATATTTAATCTTTGTGTAAAGTCTCTCAAGCTGTGGACTACTTAGTTTATCAAAGGAGTGAAGTATCCCAGAAAATGATCCCAGCACTGTTGGGGGCCGTACTGTATATTATGGATGGGAGCCTTTCTGTGTATTTCCTCCTGATATCATAGTAGTAGCAGAATTCAGTATGAGCTTTCAGAGACAGCCTCTGCTCTAAAAATGGCAAGAGTGTGGTGCCATTAAGTGGCACTAGAAGCTCAGAGATCCACAGGTAAATTGATCCCAACTTTCTGGTTGGCTAGCGTGCTGTCATGGCAACAAAACAAATAGCGGTATAGCATGTGGTCACACCTTCTGCTAACAGGGAGTGTGAAATATAAATGTGTATATACAAACACTCTGTAACCCTGTATTTAGTCATTTTGTCTTCTTTTTAAAGATAGAAGTTTTTGAATAAAATTCTCTTTTTTTAATGACTCATTTTTCAAACCCACATCAGACCCAAAAATTATTCATTTTTCATAACCCAGTCAGAAAAACACACTAGTGCAAAATTTGTGCGGTTTAAGATTTAATATAAAGTTTATATTTTGGGGTCCCCAGCAGCAGTGGTTTGGGAAGTCCCATGGAGCCACTGGGTTTTTGAACACAGAGTCTGTTCATCAATATCTTCATTGAAGAAAAATGCCAGAAGAGACAACTGGAGACAACTATTTGTCTCCGTTTCCAAAGCAACCTGTCCTTGTCTCTTTTTTTCCCAGCTTAACTGACAGAGGTGATTATCTGTCCATTCATCTGTGTCCATCTGTCTGATTTCTGTCAGTTAACCAGTCTGTCTGTTAATCTCTTTCTGATTTTGTTGCTGGAAAGTAATAGTGTAGAAAAAAAAAATCAGTCATCACTTGAATGACTGATAATCCCGACCAGAGTTACGAGAAGACAAATCATTTCCTGGATCTGGCCACAGCTGATTGCAGCAGTCGTAGATCTTGACAGCTTATTGTCTCCAGGCCTCCAAACAGCATCCTGGCTAGTTCAAGATCAAGAATCAGTTGTCTGACTGTGTCAGACGGATCACTAGAAACCAGTCCATTGTGTTCACCAGCTTGGCAACTCAAGTGTCTGCTTTTCTACTTCAGCACAGTCTGCCTAGTGCTTATGTAGAATATTATGTTTCTGACTAATTTTAAGTCTGTAGTACCACTATAGAATATGTTAAATAGTCCAAAACTCATCTGGAACTAGTTCACAAGTTCTAGTTCTAAGCCTGAGCATAATAGCATTTGCAAATGCTTGATTTGGCATGTTATAGCCTAACTGTAACCAAGTCCTGTGGATTGACACTGTCATAAAAGGCAATAAAGCAAGTAACAACTCAACATGCCTAACTCTGTGATTATCCTGCTATATTAAACCTAACCCATTCAATCCAAGTAGGCTAAAACAATTCAAAGTTCTCTACAAATGTTATTTGAACCTGTTGTATACTATTAGTCCACCGCTCCTAGTACTAATTTAATGCTAGTATCCAGCAGTGGATAAGAGTGACATTTCCTTTAAAGGATTTGGTGTGGTTGAACTTGTCACTACATTGACTGAATTCGGTTGTCAGCTTCAGAGCAGTCTTTATGACCAACGTATAGCCACCAAAACAGACTGCATAAGCTGTCATTACATCAGAGAGTCCAGTCCTGTCAAGTCCAGCATGATGGAAGTCCAGTTGGAGGCTCTTTTAACTTGACATATAGGCATTGTCCAATTGCTATTCAGTGTCTGAAGGGGGTTAGGGGTGGACTAGTCTATGTGCTTCCCCTGAGGGTAGAACCTCACCTTTGTCAAGCCGATGTCTGGTCTTCAGTAGGGGGAGTTGGCAAGCCTATACCACTGTGCAAATTTGGCATTTGGATATGGGGTTAGGTTTGGGTAAACCACTGTTTAGGTGGTTGGCCTATTGGTGGTTTAATATTTGACGGCCATATGACACTGGTCATTTAAAGCCCTTTCTATAAAGAGGTTCGGTCAAATTTCAGTCAGCTGACACTGGACGAGCACTGTTCGCTTAGGTTGTCGCTCATGAAAGAAGGCCAACTAATTGTAACGTCTTTCCATGTTATTCTTTGATGTTTGAATTGTAACAGTGCTTAAGAAGAATCCTTGTCCCAGCATTGATCTTGTGAAATTCAGACTTCATCTTACTTGAGGAAGTCATTGTCTGCTCCCTTGTTTATCGGTTCCAACTTATTTAGCTCTTTCAGACTATAGGGAGAGGTGGATGATACCATTGTTGAGTTAGAAGGTGGAGCAGAACTGCATTATTATGCAGATCATGCTAACAGAGGACCAATGTGCTACCAAACGGACTGCTCACAGTGATGCGTCCAAATCATAATTTTGTTCTTTCTTTTTTGTTTGGTTAAAAGACTCCGCAAACTGCAACATGGAGGTTGGACTGAGCCACGTTGTACTGACAAGTTTGCTGGACTATACCACCGTGCATACTGTATTGAGTGTGGTATCGAATCGAACTGCCTTAGCCTCAGTGGGCTTCATGTTGGTGTCATACATTGGGTTTTCAAATGATGCCTGACCGTTGGAGCTCTCATGGCCAACATAGCCATTGAACTGGACCTTGGGACGTGTCCTGAAAAACAGAAAAAGAATTAAGTAACACTGCATTAATGACAGAATCTTGGTTTCAAAAATATATGTTTGAAGAATAGCATTCATTGTTTGGAAAAATAAATCTCAGCCAATAGTATGCAGGCCTCTGGGACACAAAATCACAATTAAACATCACACTCATTTTAGGAAAGGAAAGTAAGTTGCCCAGATCTGCTGATGTTTTAATATACAATAAATGAACCATCAGAGGACAAAGTGAAAAATTGAAAAGGTTTACTATGATTGTCTTGCAGTGACACTTACTTAAGTCTGCAGTGAGTGATTCCTAATTCACTCTGTCTCAAGTAAATTTTCCCTTGTAACAATGAACCCAGTCAGAATTGACACAGGAGTCTGCAGTTCTGTTTAGCTATAGATCAATGCTCCGGTCCTCCATCACATAGACTGTTGAGTGTGGTTGAGTGTCACAGCCCTCACCAACTCTCAAATATTAAATTACAGGTAATCATTTCCAACAAACAAGCTCCAATCTGCCATGTTTATTGTATTTTCCAAGAACAAAACAGCAATGAGCCCTAGTGAATCACTGACTGATGAGAAAAAGTTCCAATCTTCAACAGATCCAGATGCTTTTCTCTGGCGTTTGAGAATCAAAGCAGAGCCAAAGGGGAAGGGCAATGTACATAACATTTTTAGGTGGCTACAAACATGACTTTGATGGAATGATTAAGTTTCTGTGTCTGTTGGATTTTTATATGTCTGAAAGTTTGTTTTTGGAGTCTTTCTGCCCCCAACTGTTCAAAAAGCCCTTCATGAAGCCTTAAGAGAAAGGATTTCAACTGAGCGCAAGGCAGAAGGATTTATTTGAAGTCACATTTAAAATGTTATTTGTTCATTCGGGTGAAAAGTCTAAACATTTCTAAATGAGGCAGACTACACAAACCATATTATTAGTGGCATTTGCATGTCCTGTTCAGCATCACTGATTGACAAAGCACAGATGCTTAGGGATATGAAGGATGTATGAGTTCAAGAGCTACTGGAAAGTACAATGTTCTAGTACTCATACATAAGAGAAAACTGGATTTACTATTAATTGAATATTTGCTATATCTCTCACTGTTCTTTAACAAATTCCAAAACTAATGTTTAATCAAAAACTTACACTCCAAATATCCTTCTATGTCCCTTCTGCTGTCAGCTTACTAGAAATGCTCATCTGCAGCATTTCCCATGAGACTGAATGTGCAAACTTAGCAAGAAAAGGTTTCTGGTTAAAAAAAAAAAATCTACAAATTGCTATGAAAATTATTGGAGTGAGCACATGAACCATAACAACTGCCTGCTTCAACGGTTCAGCTGCCCAGTGCCCATCTGCTACTCTCATGCGAGTGTGTCTGCATGCATGCAACCTGCCACTATCCTGCAAAGGATTCCAATGGTTTACGTTCAAAAGAACACTATTATTAATCGGTGTGCCTGAATAAGGATTTTAAGAAACATACTGCAGGGCTTCAAAATGGATAGACGGTGAAATATGACTCCCCCCTCCTAATTTGTCTGTTTGTCGCAGATTACATTTTTGGATAATCAGGCCCTATAATCCAGTTAGATATAATCACTTACTCCCCAACCCTGTGGAACTATTTGTAGGGAGGAGTGCTGCAGCTGAAACTCTGTTTGACTCTGACCTCATTAAGTTTACGTGTGTGTTTGTGTGTGTTGTATGTGTGTGCGTGCAATGGTAGAAATCCAACCCTGGGGAATCACTAAGCCTACCCTACAAGCTCAACCCATTACTTTACAAAATGCACACACACCAACACACACCACAGACCTCCCTGTATGGCAGTAGTTCAAATCACTGCACTAGTTCCTGGAGTTGGCTGTAGGTTAAATAGTTTAACTTTACTGGTAGAATAACAGCTTTGATAGTATTATAGATACTTTACAGACATATGGATAAAGCAGGAAGGAACTGCAGTGTACACACTCACACCTTGCTTTTGGTTTCTCATTTAAGCTATTATATTGCTACATGATAAATAATTACTCTTTCTTCTGACTTGCCATTATGTTGGGCTACACATTATGTTATTTTAACAAAATTAGCTTTACCATACACCTACTGTTCAGTCAAGATGACAGTTGCAGTTGGACATAAGAACAAAAAAGCAAACAGCAACAGCAAACAGAAGTATACATAACTTGCTTTGACTAGACTGCCCTACAGCAGGTCAGATATTTATTCTTGATGGCATCATGCTGACAGAGAGATGACAATGAGATCAAAGACAAAATAAAATGACCTCCGTCTAGCTTTCAATGATTGCGGTTTTAACACAGTAGGGCTGCACTCCTTTTAGCTAAAAGCAAAATGATATGGTCATTTTCTTTGCTTAGTATAAATGTCATCCCATTTACTTTTAGCTGATATAAGGTGTCTTCTTGTGTCATTTCCCACAAAGTGAACAATGACTTAAGTTTACATGTTTAAGCTTTTATTTACAGTGATAAAAATTCCAGTTCAGATCAGAAAATCGGAATTTCATATTTTTTTTTCAATCGTGCAGCCTTACTTAATAGCATGAGAAAAATCTAAAAATTAAAAACAAGAGATGAAACGTTTGACGGAGGATGTGGCGGCGGGCGGAGGTCTGGTTGCTGTTTGAAACCAGGTGAATGACAAGTGTCAGTCTTACCTGCCGCCAGGCCCCCAGGTGTCTTTTGGTCTCTCATTGTCATCTGTGTCAGCAGACAATGTCCTGTATACAACCATCAACTTTAATATACATCAATTAGCATTGCACATTGCTAACTGGAAAGAAGGCTGTATAAAAAAGTGTATTGTGATGACAGAGTTACTAGTCTACTAGCCTCATCGGCTATCGTACATTGTATATACTGTGGTAAATGTGCTATCAATATCTTGTGTAAGTCTGTGAGGCTCTGTACACAGCAGTCATGGTCCTGGCATTAACAGGATTTACCATATTGTCTAGTTAGTATGTATTAAAGCACATTACTAACTGTCTGAGTTTTCTCAATAACATCAACAGATCAGCACACTAAAGGCTCACTACATATAGAGTACTGTATCATACAGGTAGCGTAAATAACAAGTCAACAGATTAACATATAATAATGACAATGGTGAGACAAGTAAGATGACTCTGTAAACTCTGAAACTCTTGAGTGATGAAGTGCAGAAGTCAGAACACCCCTTAGATGAAGAATCTTAAACAAGTCTTAAACAGGAAACATTAATAATGACATTCTACCCTCGATAATTAGATAAAATAAGGTCAAACAGATTAAAACTTCAGGATATTTTGAGGGTTTTATAGCTATAATTAATTTTGCAAATATCTGTAATCTAGACTGCCCTTCCAAAAAAACTTTTATCTCGTCCACTAAGTGTATATCCATGTTTTTGGATATAAACTTAGCTGGAGTAATGGGAAATGCTCATACTTATTTTTCATCTGATATTCTTCTAAATTCAAATCAGTATACCATTTTCAGTGTCAACACAGCAGATATGCACTACGTCAGATTAATAGGTGACGCTTAACAAAATGATTTTGTCATCTAAATGTGTTCTATATAGAGGGTACCCATCCAGTCAAACATGCATTAAAAAAAAAAAATTTTCAGTTGCCTGTAGTTGTTCAAGATTTTGAACAACTATAGACAACTAATTTCAAGATAAAATCTAAATGTACAATACTGTTATCTTTTACAGACCTACGGCACATTATCATTCATACTGTCATTGGCATGATCACTGAGATTTTACTGTCTACTTGAAAAGTGAGAATATCTGCCCTGGAGACTGATGTATATGTGAATTGTTACTGTGTACCTGGACAGTTTTTTTGTAATGTTGGTGAATTGGTCTGGATTCCTGGCCCATAAAGAAACTGCCAGGTTTTCATGGCTGGGAGGTGCAATGCAACTCAGACTGCTGACAATTTACCCTACCTATTTGTGTGTGCTGCCCCAAGGCTGCGTTTGCACTTCTGGTCACCAATAATAAGAAGTCTATCGCCCTTGCATTTGCACCTCCGTTAAATCAAAATGCTGTGTCTTAAAATACAAACGGTATGATATGTTTTGTTGAAGGAAAAGGTGAAAAGGATAACCCTGAATTGTCAGATTACAATAATGTGTAGGTTCTTTGTACAATGTAAAAAATCTTACTTACATTTATGCTTACATTCAGAGAATGTAAGAAAAATATCCACCCCAAAACATGCAAACAGCTTTTAAACATATTTCTCCATGCATTTTCCATTTATGGGCTCTTTTTTGTTGTGTTGTGGTTTATTTGTCTGTTCTTTGAGGATAACCAATAACCCACATAAATCTGTTCCTTTAAAATACCTCAACTGTAGCTACAACTGGTAGATGAAACACTTCTGCTGTCTAAACCATAAATAATAAAGTGTGCATCAGTGCTCCAATCTATCAAGCATTTCAGTGTGACTCAGTGAAATTGTGTTATATGTTTGAAATAGTTATGAAATTATTTTCCTTCAAATGTGCACTTAGTAGTTATTTAGTAAGTTTTGAACAGTGATTTTCTTTTAATTGATGCTTATAGTAAAAAATACCATTGCATTTGGAGAGGACTTCAGGTGTAAATGTATTGCCTTGTTGTCAATGAAAAAGTAAATGACAAGATTTGGTTTTGGAGTTTTGCGGATGGGCCTTACATCCCAAACAAAATAAATCCCATGGCATTTTAATCCAATAAATATCCTGGAAGTTTGTTGTGTTTTTGAATTCATTCACCATCTGCTGTGAACCTTTAGCTGACTATAGCAGCTCTATGTTTCTTCTAAGACAAGGTTAATGCAGTTGATAAAACATTTTTACCCCAAAGCCTGAAAGCAGGACAAAATATGTCACGGAAAACTTATTACAGAGATCCCTCAAATGCACTGGAAATCATTGTCAGCATAAGTTAATAATTCAAGGTGGACATTTTTTATATTTGTTCAATGGCTGAAACTCTATTATGATACTGTTTATGTGTGTTATTTTTCTTAAATTCTTTACTTCACTATACTTCATTGTTTGCTTTGATTACTTTTGATTGAGGGCTTTAAACCTGCCTTTTTTAAAATAGCTGACAAAGCCACAAGGCAAGGTTGATTTGTATTCTACTCTGCTGGTTATCCTGTCTTTAAGATTTTGGTTGAGGATAAATCTTACCTGTGCTTATAGAGGTAGAAAGCAAATCCAGAGAGGATGAGGGCAAAGAAAGGAACTAAGATGGCTGCTGCCACAGAGCTGCTGTTTGTGTAGGGGTTGGAAGGGTCCATTGCCATGGTTACAGGGCCTGGAGATATAGATATACAAAAACCCACAAATGACTAGACACACATAAACAACCTTTAGCAAACATGTAATTGATGCTTCTTGCTTTCATACTTCATACTTGAGCTCTTCTTCTCATGTTTACTTAGTTTGATATTCAAATTTATTTTTACACTAAAATGACAAAAAAATATTTCAATGTTTCTTCAGTTTGACTGAATTCACTTTCAGTAAGTTTAACAGGAACATAAAGTCTGTATTTGGTTGTTTTGGCTGGCATCGTTGCTGATGTTACAGACAGACCTACCTTGCCTCGTCAGATGGAACTTGCCAAAGTCTTTACTGTGGATATGCCCCTGGTAAACAAAGGTCTTTTGGTCTGATTCTGCTGTAACCTGAAAAACAAAACATAGTTTGCACAGACAGTGGGATTTACTATGTATGTTTCTTTATCTAGGAAGGTCTTATTTCACCATGATCACAGTGTAGCATTTTAATCAAAGTATCAAAAAGTGGCTTACAAATCAAAAATAGGATGTACAAAAATATAATTTCTGTATAAAGCATAATCAGAACAATTAATCAATGTGCTGCTTTGTTTTATTTACCCTTTAAGGGCTGTGTCACTAAATGCAGTCATTTGGTAAACTCAATAAACATAATTTTTTATTTTTTAGGATTTTACATTATGCCTTACAAAGGTTCCAAGTTTCACCCCCTCCTCTCCCCTCATCAGCAGAATCTCTTCACCTCCCACACTCTCTCTCTCCTGTCCCTACCTCTTCCTCCTCCCCTTCCTCCATTTCTAGCTTGGAGATTGAACCAGCAATACTTTACCCACAAGTCAACAATCGAAATTTCATCTTCTAACTGTGAAAAGATTGGTTTTCAAGAACTACAAAACTTTGCCATAATCAGACTGACTCTACTCCTTCTCCACTCTTTCTGTCATTCACAAGATGATAAATTGGCTATCCATGTGTGTCCTTCTGTCCTTCTTTCTTGCATCATTTTTTCCTTCCTGGTACCATCTTTTACAATCTACCCACTTGGTTCCTTTGTGCCTCCTTCTCTGATCCTCTCAGTCAACAACTCTCTGTCAACAGGATCAGATATTTAAACCATTCCCCAGTTGTAGAAATGATCTTCAGAAATCCCAACATCAAATATCACATCAAACCAAGTTAAATACATGGAACATGAACCGTCACACAAAGTTGACTTTATATATTTTTTTCTGTCTATTTTTGTAGACACATACAGTAACATGATTTGGCATCATCACTAAACACTGTAGTTTTGCACAACGGTAATTTTCTCATCTAAAAATGTTGTTTTCCTTATGGGATTATTGGCAGAGAGTAGTGTACATGCCATAGATACTTTATAGTGCACTAAATAGTAAATACAGTATGATTTCAGGCATAGCCTTAGACTCCAAGAAGTCATTTTACCTAGCAAAGGAATACCCCCTTCAGTCAATTCCCTGCAAGACCAAACATTTGTTTTTCACACATCTTTTTTTATGATATATCTATATGGAACAATTAAACAAAATATCTTAATTACTGGGTATTAGTGCTGGTGCTGGTGAATTGTTTTCTGCCAGGTTCTAGTTTTTATGCTGAGTTAACTGTCTCCTGACTGTAGCTTCATACCTATGGTACAGACATGAAAATGTTATTGATCTTCTCATCTAACACTAGGAAAAAAGGCAAATAACCTATTCCTTTAAAATGTCCCCTCACAGTTTAATGGGCGTATTTGCAAATGCTCTATTACAATACAAATATATAAAGCTGTTGGTAAATCTGTCCTCCTTTGTCCGATGGGCAGAAAAGATCACCACAGATGAGAGATGGGAATTAATACAAGCAGGAGATAAATCTCCATTTCTATAACTGCCAACTATGCAAACTACTGGATGTCATTTTGAACTAGATTATACTATTTATAAAACAGCAAAATAAACTAAATTTTGTGGATTGACAAATAAAAAAAGGTTTTTATTTTGATAAAACTGATAGCACCTTTAGAGTGCATTGCATGCATAGTAACAAATGTGCATGTCATGGAAGTGTGTTTAGCAACATCACTTAATGTGGCTTTGTCACAAATTCTGACTTTGATACAGTAGCTACCTTAATATAATATTTTGATAATGATACTGAGATAGTACCACAGCAAACCCTGAAAGATCAGGAAATGTAACAGAATAATAGATTAGAGAATGTAGAAGATAGAGACGCTGCCATTATTGACTGACATTTTTAAATCTCATTTGGCCAAATGGAAAAGTGGAAAATGTGCTCAGTATAGTACAGACCTCCTCCAAGGAGGTGTATTGAGTAATTTATTTTCACTCAACTTTAGTGCACTACTGTAGTGTGAAGGCTAAAAATCCTGGATTTGCGATTCCTCACTATGAAGTGCCAGACATAAAACTTAAAAACTTAAAATTGTAGATTGTGCGGCTTAGTGTTTTCCTGTTTGTTGTTTTTTTTTGTACATGTGGGTTTTTTGACAATGGTTTATTACATTTATAACATTATTGTAAATAAATAGATAAAGGTCAAAGTGTTATTAAGCTTTTACACGGTCTGATGTTTAATAAGGTTAATAAGACTCAATTCACCTCCCTGGAAAGGTCTGTGCTCCACTTAGCCCTTTCACTAGTAGTACAAATAATTATTGACAACAATGTAAATGCCATGATTACCATTACAACTATAGTGGTGTTGATCTGCATCCTCTTGAATGCCTGATTTTTAGCAGCTTGCAAGTTATGGTAATGTTAGTGTTACCAGTGTGAACACTGTGTTTGCACATTCTGTTTGCACCCAAAAAGATAAAGCCAAATTGAACAATTAGCATTGCCTTTAATTGCCTTGTCACCCCCCAGTGGTTAAATGAGTTTGCTTGTCACAAAATAAATCCAAGTTTTGAGAACACAGACAGATGTAACTGTGCTACCTATAATCTTCGGTTACTTGTGGCTCTTTGAATTTTTTGAATGGGTCGGCATGTCTGTAAGTAAGATGCTATGCCAAGTTGGACATGTCGGTTCTCTTTCCTCTGCATAGGTTTAACATGTTTTATAACATGTTTTACAGAAAGATGTCCATGGGTTTGCCTTGACTGTTGGCTGTGTAAGCAAAATAATGTCGATTTTGCATCATGCATCTGCCGACAAACTGTTGACAGTCAGAAAGAGCACTTATATTAGCAGCCATGTCTCTGGTTTTTATCCCCATGAAAGCTAAATTGGTTGGCATGCACACAAAGCCTGAAGGGAGTGGAGGGAGTACGCGTAGAAACAGAACGCTGCCCCGCTCTTGCACATTGATGGAACTCATAGGAAATATAACTCTTATTGAGAAAACTGTTGTTCTTCTCCTTTTAAAAAAATGCTAATAAGACCTGCTAATGCTAATAAGAATTTCAAAATCTGTTTTGCATAATCTGACTAAGGATGTCCTGAATTTCAGTTCACCTCTCCCCATCTGGTGTAGTAGAAGTGCAAGTGGGGTGAGTAGTGTGATATGGACAGTACTACATTAATGTTACACAGGAGGGAAGTCCAAACATCCAGTATTATAATTTTTTGGAACTTAATGATGCATTAATATGTTGTTAAAGAAAGCCTGTTGTCCAAAAATATACACAGTAATATTGTGACATTGTTTGTAATTATTTTTAAAGAGATGTGTAAAACCTCTGTTCAATTTAAAATGCTTGATACAGAAAAATAAGGAGGTTTGTCTTACATATCCATCCATTGCCCAGTTGTCATTTTTAAACTTGCTGTAGTAATGCTCTGTTGGCCCCTTCACCTGGTAGACTTTCAACAGCAGCTGGTTTTCTTCTGATTTATAGGTACCTTGAAAGAGACAGTGACAGATTAGTGCCTGATCCTGGTACAGTATTAATAACAGAACACTAACTTCTAAATTGTGTTGGCATTTGGCATGAAAAAAAAGAAAAGCACTGAGGTAAAGGTACTGTGGGAGGCTGATGAACAAAAAAACTGACAGACAAGGTGAGAAGCAAACAGACAGACAGGTTGAGTGACATACAGAGAAATGGAGACACCTTGACGTTTTAAATTATCATACTCTTTTCCCTTCACCGAGCACCTGACACAGTACTGGGGAAAAAGAGACATTTACCCCTCAGCTAGATGTCACTACTTGGTTAACTATAATGCTAGCACAGAACTATTGCTGTCCTATATGACAAGTCCATGCAAATGAAAAATCAACGATTTGAAATGAAATCCTTTTATATGTCAGTAGCTCAAGCTGAACTCGTGATTTGAAATTTTATGAAATGTCAAAACATACGTGAATGTCAGTAGGATTCATATAGTTTTTCTCAGTTGCTTATACGCTACTGTTTTAAGGGTTTTCATTCACCAGTGCAGATTTACCTGCTTTGTAAAACTGCCAGTCATTTTCATGCAATATACTCTATGTATCTCACAGTGAATACAGATAAACAGGGTATCATGTGCACTGGGCTGCTGCTATGGGTGGTGATGATGCTGAGGTAATAAATTGGCTCATTAGACAGGTGTGGGGGTTCACGTACACAACTTGTTCATAGTTCCCACCAGTGCCACTGCATGTTGCATTATTTAAGGTATTAATGAACCTTTCCTGTTCTGTGTATGCTCTGCTGCCCTTGCACAAAACCATTTTTTTGCCTTGCACACTGTGAATGTTTATAAAAACTTAAAATTACTTAGGTGCAGTATGGAAAACTGTGCCCGTTCCAACCGACATATTAGTGATGCCTTTCTGATAAGGTATGAATGAATGAAAACTGGATCTTTATTAACCTGCTATTTATTTACACCTATAGTGGTGCCTCCACTTGTGTTATGTGCACTGAATTTACAGTCTAGAAATCTTAAACCTCTTGGACATGACTGCCATTTTTACCTCTTGGAAATCAAGGTGGCGTTACAAATTTGTTCTCATTTAGTCAGGTCTGTGTTATTTTCATATCATTTTAGTACCACATGCAATAAAGTATTTTCCACCTATTTTCTGCATGCTCTTATTTTGTTCCGTGTCTTTGGGGGATTTTTTTTTTCTTTTTCACATATATTTTGTGACTTCTACCAAACCGATGAAAACTGAATTTTCAAAATTGTTGATGAAAATTAAATCTAAGAAATAAAGGTGACTCAAGAAAATAGATTATTGGATCATTTTTATGTATTTGGTTTCAAGCTCTGAAAAATTAAAAATATACAATGATAGGTCTTTTGTGAAGTTGTCCCAAATGAAACTGATTAAGGTGACTCAAAATCATATTAGTGTTTTCTTTGTTTTTTACCTGACAGTCTGATTGACACTCCGCTGGTCTCCAGTAATGTGACGTTAACTCTGCCACTGGAAGCATTGAACCCAGTAACTGTAAATGTAGTGACCTGTCTCTTCCCTAGATACTCATAGAAACCGCTCCACTCAGAGTTTGGAGAAAAAACATCCACTGGAACTGTAATGGAGAGTGGAAAAAAAGTACAGTACTGGTGTCAGACAACTTTTCCCAGCTCCAAGTTAAAAGGTCATGACCAGGGCTGATAGCCATGAAAGGATCAGCGTCAGGATTACCCCTGTATGGTGGACAAAAATGTCTACTTCTGGTTCCTTCATAATTGACTACTACAATGAGTTACTTTCTGGCTGTCTGAATCCCACATTTTCAGAATTATGACTTATTCAAAACTGGCAAGTAACCGGCACATTAAAGAAGTATGACTTGTTCAAGACTCAGTAACTTCAGTATTCTTGCAAAAATCGCACAACTTTGGTCTTCCTCTGATGTTAGTCTCTCTCAACTGGCTCTCTCTAAATGCATATTGATTATCAAAACCTACTTTAAAATTACAAGGTATTACATGGTATTGCACCTGAATGTTTTCATTGATTTATTTCACTTGGTCTGACCCTATGTGCAGTCTGTTCACAGGCTAATTGACTGTCAACCTACAAATCTGAAACAAGAATGTTTGCCCAGACAGAAGAGCCATGAAGTCAACACTAACTACAGCTTTCTACCTCAGTAGCCATTCCTCTCTAGGACATACTTTGAAACAATTCTGTTTATTAAAAAAAGCAAAGAATGAACTCAATTTGAAATGCTGTAAAACAAGCAACTAAATAAACGTATAAGTGTAAAAAGTACATCTATTTTATTCTGCATACCGCGAATCTTGTTCTTCTGGACATCTGACTCTCCTCTGCCTTTGGGACTGACTTTCACTCCAACTGAAACATAAAAATTGGTTTATCATACTTGAGAGTTAAGACTTTGTTGACAATACATTTGTTATAGGCAGGGTTGGGATTATATGACAGATTTTACATGTGACAATTCTGAGAAAACTAAGACCAAGAAAAGTATTTATTAATTTAGAAAATTATAATCTATTTGTCTTTCATAATGATATTTGCTGCTGTGTTCCACAGACAAAAAGGATAAAAAAAAATATATAAGTAATAAAAGCATCTGGCAGCCACTTTCCTGTCTGGCAATGAAACCTATTGTTTTGCTGTCATTTTTCATAATATTTACAAATATCAGCTCCTTGAAAAAAGAAAAAAAATACAAAAACACAACCTCAGTATTCAAGGTATGCCTTAGGCTGATTTATGAGAGCATAGCAGTAATATCAGGGTAATAATCTGTATTCATTATTAACGATATGGGATTATGGAATCCAGTTCAGATTTAGTTTCAACATCAGCCCCACTATGCAAACAGTGCATTTTTAAGATAGGATCTGAATACCTTTACAAAGTGGGGGTTTGCCTGACCATCTCCCATCAGTTTTACAGGTTCTGTGCTCTGATCCCCCAGCCAGATAGAAACCATCTTGACAGGTGTAGATCAGCGTATATCCCAAGGTTGGCAGGTCCATAGATCGAACATCTACATTGCTGGGGGTCTCTGGCTGCCTGCATGAATGGGCTGAGTGATGGGGCAGAGAAAAATGAACAGAGTTAACGCTGACATTAATACCTCATACTAAAAAGCAGAAGGTTTCTCTCCATAAAACCAAATTTTAAGTAGTAAATATAAGCAACAACATAAACCTCAGCATGTAACAACAAAACAAGGCAAATAAAATGACATCGGTTTTTTTTAATACTATTAAGATGACTAATAATAGTTGTACTAAGTATAATAGACAGAATTATTTCTTACCTATGCACTCAGGTTGAGTTCCACTCCAGGTTAGATTTTCCAGGCATGTTCTTGTGGTTGAACCAAGGATGTGGTAGTTTTTGCGGCACTTGAAGGAAATCTTATTGCCAACCTACATTACATAAAAGCACAACAAACAATTCTCTTAAGTCCATTGTTAGCCATATAGTCTTAACTCAAGGAGGTTATCTTTTCACCTGTGTTTGTTCGTGGATTTGTCTGGTTTTTGGTTTGTTTGTTTTTTTTTGTCAGATGGATTACGCAAAAACTATTGAAGCAATCTGCACCAAACTCGGTGGAGGGATTGGCCATAGGCCAGGGAAGAACCCATTAAATTTTGGGGCAGCTCCAGGTAAAGTGAGGGATCGAGGATTTTTTTTTATCCCCTTCCTTAAAATTGCATGATAGAACATTTTTGTCAATGTTCGGCCTTGGCAGAGGTATGTGCTCTACTGTGTGCCATTTTATTCTAGCTGTCAAAATACGTACCTTTGAATTAACCCCTTAACTCACTGCTAGCTCCTTAAATCAAACAAAAACAACAACAAAAAAAAACAATACCAACTTGTATTGTATATTGTATGTATGTTGGTAACCCCTTCCTCTTCCTAGTTGATATCTGATTGTGAATTCACAAATTGGAGGATTTGCCGGTTTACTCAAATTCCATTAAGGATTTGATGGCCAATATATTCAGTCAACCAGTTTTTATCTTTACTTCAGACAACCCAGTCCCTAAGACAAAGGCTAATACTGTCTATCCTTAGAGAGCTGGGGGTCACATTTAATCTGCATGTTGATTGTTTGATTGACTTTTGCTTTTTCCAACAAAGGAACTTTGCAATCCTTAGGCCCACTTTATCTCAGATGGAGATTTATATTTATACATCCAGTCATCCTGCTGGGATTAGTGCAACTCCTTTTGTACTTGTCTCGTCACATCCTTGGATCATGTAAAAGTGGCAGAATATTGCTTCCATTTTTTTGAAATGGTCATCCACAAAATCTCAAATACTGATACTTGTATCCTTTAAATGAGTCCTAAATGAATTTAGATTGAAAGCTTTAATACTGACATACGGTGCTTGTTTACAAAACACTTGAAGCTGAATTTTAATCTAATCATCTCATTAAAGCGAGAAGGTTAGCAGAACTGTCAGTCGTCAAAGTCTTTTATTTAAAATGAACACTTAAAGCTCTAACCAAGAGGATCGGTATACCTCTTACTGAAAACACTGAAGAGGTATTTTGCAGGTTGCAGTTGTAACTGTCTTCTCTGACAAATTTAACTTCTATTTTGAGTGTAATTTTAAGGATTATACAGTAGTTTTACAGTGAACTAATGTGTTTTTCACCTGAAAGCCCTGGGCCATGACTGGGATACCGTAGGCTGGAGTTCCTGGGTCCCGACAGCTGTTGAAGGCTGGGTCTACACACACACACACACACACACACACACACACACACACACACACACAATTGTTTCTCTAGTACTTATGGTAATGTACATGAAAATAAAGGATTAACATCCTGCAGCAGCAATTTTAAAGAACATACATGAAGTACTATAGTGCTAGTCAGGGCATACTGTATGGATAAAACCATGGATAGATTTTTACACTTATTTATTGAATGACAGATAAAATAGTTATTTCTAGCAGAGTAACATGAAAGAAATACCATGATGGCTACTGTGTTTCTACAAGGCTGCTTTACATATTCTCATTTTTATAATAATTCAGCTTTTTGCTTGTGATTTCAAAACTTATTACAAAACTACATGCTTTCACTACTACCACAAAACACTGATTTTGCTTCAAAAATGAAGAAATGCTTTCCAAGATAAAATCTTTACAGAAAAAAAAAAAAAAGCTGATATCAAAACTACACATTTCAGTGACTGATCAGATAATATCTCCAACTCTATCTGCTTAGGATTACTAATGCTCAAAGGTGTATATAAGTAAGTTCCACAATCTTGTTTACCGCTAATCTGTTTTCACAGAAGTGAATTCATAACATTTTAAAGTGCTCCTCCACAATTATGGAAAGACTTTAATATGTAACATTTTAAGGCTTTGAACATTCTGTTAATGCTTGCAAAATATTTTTTGCCAAATTTATGCAGCTCTGTGATCTAAAAGAGTGTTAGGAGCATTTATGACACATAATATATCTCAATTTCCTTCAAGATGAGTACACACAACAAATAAAAGTTTCATGAGAGAACTAAAATTAAAAAAAAACAAAAGCAACTTTTCAGCAATTTTTTGCACCAGAAATCATAGACATAATGAACACATTGTCCAAACACTTGTGCGGTTGACATATTTAAATATATCATATGAATTTATGGGTTCATAATGGACAAACAAGATAAATTTAGTGTCCTTTAATGGTGGCAATGGACAAAAACAGCTTTTATTACTTTGTTATAATCCCTATTTTATAAAAAAAAAAAAAAAAAAAAGAAGAATCAAGTGATTTGACAATAGCTGAATGAATGTATGTATGTATACATACATGTATGTATATATTTCGGGGATACACCATCATGTACTCGCAGTGTATCTGAGGGCAAATGTTATTTTGTGTTATGACTTTTAATTACCTATACAGGCTGGTTGCTGGCCACTCCAAATCCCATCGGCCTGACAGACTCTAGAGGCAGAGCCTACCAGCAAGTAGGGGGCGTGGCAGTAGAACCTGACCTCTGAACTATGTAGGAAAACAAATATCAATTAGACACACACAAAAGAACAAATACAAGCGATGAGCAGATTATTTTAGGTGTAGTTGGACTACGCCTATCTAACCACTTCACCTTTGACCTACATCCTGATCTTTTTCTTGTTTTTGACATGAACCAAAATCTAGTTTCTGGTCCCTGGCGATGTTTAAACCTAACATCCGGACATAGATGCCAAAAATGTGTAATCTACTTTAGGGTAAACTTTACAGAGTCAAGGAGAGTCCTGGTGATAGATCAACAAAACTTCTTGAGGTGTCTTCACAGTAAAGACATCCTTTAGATTTTAACAAGTTTATGATGAAGGACACGCAAAAAGTTTTGAGCAGTTTTCAATGGTAGGCAGTCGTTAACACATTAACACCACTGACCGGTATGAAAAGATGTTCCCCTCTCTGAAGCCTCCTCCAGGAGATCCAGGATCACCACACAGGACAGCTTGAAAGAAACCAGATGACAGTTAGCAACTCTGGCTTGGTTTAAACTGTATAAATTAGTGATGTGATAAACATCACCGCAGCGGATGATAATGCAGTTCACAGAACATGAGGCCAGCCAGCAAACTTACGCAGACACTGTGGTAGATCTCCTGTCCATGTCCCATTCCCCTCACAGGTTAACACAGTCGGAGTGGACAACTGGTATCCATGGAAACAACTATAGCTAACACTTGATCCCCATGAATGGTCTGTCCCTTCCACTTTTCCATGCTGTACTTGAGGAGCAGGTCCACACTGGATCACTGGAAAACATACAGACAAGTGATAATATAATATCAAATGAGTTAAAGGTTAGGTTCATAACTATTCGGGGGGGCATACCAATGGATCTGAAATGAACAAATCAAAATGTGATTGTTTAGTGTCGACTTTCAGCTTTTGTTCAAAGGGATTCATAAAAATTTTACACTAACCGTTTAGGAATTACAGCCGTTTTTTTATGTTGTCCCTCATTATCAGTGGCTAAGAAGTAATTGGACAAACCAACATAATAATAAATAGAAGACAAATAGTATAGAACTTGGCAGGAATTTTTAGATGTTTTCTGGCAAAGTCTTATCTGGCCTTTCTGTTCTTGAGTGTTACCAGTGGTTTGCACCTTGTGGTAAATCCTCTGTATTTACATTCATGAAGGTTTCTCCAGATCGCAGACTTTGACTATAATGTGCCTACTTCTTTAAGAGTGTTCTTGACCTGGCTAGATGTGGTGAAGGGTTTTTTCTTCCCCAAGAAAAGAATTCTGTGATCATCCACCTTAGTCATCGTCCTGCCCTTTTGGTTATGCTGAGCTCACTGGTGCCTTCCCTCTTTTTAAGAATGAAGCCGATGATCTGGCCTCTCCTAAAGATTCTGCCATCTGTTGGATAGGTTTGTTTTTTCAGCCCAATGATGGCCTCCTTTATTTACACTGACACCTCTTTGGGCTGCATATTGAGTGTTCCCATGAAGAGCTTCCAAATGCAAATTCAACACTTGGTATTCACTCAAGACCTTTTACTTGAGCCTCTGAAAAAGAGGGACTATGTATAACAATGGCTGTAATTTGGTTAATGCAACATTTTTGTCGAACCCCTTGAACTAAAGCTGAAAGTCTACATTTCAATCACATCTTGATTTGTTTGTTTCAGCTCCATGGTGGTCGTATAAAGAGACAAAATTACAAAAGTTGTGTCACTATCTGATACTTACAAATCAAACTGTAGCTCAAGGGACAACATGTGTTGCCAGGTGGTTGGTTTCCATCTATCCAAATACAGTACTGCTCAAGACCATAAAAATTTCTCATAGCTATGACTTAGACCTAGATGTTTTTTTACACTGACATTGCTTTTACACTGTAGCTAGCAGTACAAAGCAGTACAAAGTAGATACTTAAGCTAGTTGTATGCCATTAATTTTAGACATACAATGTACACACAGACACACAATTTAGACATGACCCTGGTGGATATTCAGTCCTAATATGCAGCAGATGTAGTGAAACAGTTGAATGATATCTTTCTGAAGAAAATCCTGGATTAAAAAATGTATATTGTAACATTTGCAAAAGCCATACTTCCATATTCAGGGTCAGTGTGTATGACAAGATGGGTACAGAAGGGAGGTGTGATATCAAGTGAAGTCAAAGAACAGCAAAAGAAGCTGACAACTGTGATCACCATATGGACATTTACTGTCTTTAAGCAACGCATGGTCACCACATTTAAGTTGCTAAACTAAAAGACAAGCCATGGTTAACATAGGAGTTTTGAAAGGACATTTGGTATTTAGCTTTGCCTCTGATGCCATTTCTGCTTCCACTCTGGTAATTGGGGGTTATTCTGCGATATTAATTTTCCTTAAGTCTTTTAAATTAAATGCTGACAATATTATCTACAGGACAACTTTTCTTTCAACCCTCTTATTTTATCAAATGCTGTCCTTCATTGGGATTTTAAGAAGAAATACATATTTATACTGAGACTCAATGCATGTGATTGCTATTTATGTAATGCTAAAGATTCACACAAGCCTACAGCTACTTTGAAACTTGATTTCATAACCACTGATACACATATGTATGCATGATGGTGCTGGACCTTATATTCATAAATATAAATATTATATTTATATTTACAGATTAATTATTAGTTTGCATTAAAACACATCTGTTATGAATTATTTTACACATCTATGCATTTATTTATGCATGATGAAGCAACAGCATCTTTTCAAGAATTTAAGAAACCCAGTTTTGTGCATGTGTCTGCATGCACCTGTGTGTGTTCATATAGGTAAGCATGTTGTATGTGCCCGAATGTCATTTAACGTCATAACACCCTGATAAACATCTGTGTATGTTTGTGTTTGTGTTTGTGTGTGTGTGTGTGTGTGTGTGTGTGTGTGCGCGCCCGTGCGTATTTGTGCCTAACTCCCAGAGATAATGATAACCATCTGCATGGTTTCAAACGTCTAATAAAGTCAGTGTAATTCTCATCTAACCGGGAGACAGATGGTTTTACGCTCCATTCACTCTGCTATGATGATATACAGTGCACACAACCATACAGAGGAAAGAGAGAGCGGCAGACAGACAATGATACACAAACAGTAATATATACACACAAACAACAAGTGCATTCTGTATACACAGTAGACACGGCACATGCTCAAATAAAGAGGTAGAGAAACTAGTGAAATTTGTGGGCAAAATGCAGTAATTTCTCAAAAATAAAGCCCTCCAACACTTGATTTAGCTTTGTCTCTGCCAAACTTTACTCATATTTTCTTTTCGTATTTTTAGTATATTTGTGTGTCTCTTTTACTCAATGGCTAATCTTTTGGATGCAGAATCAAAGAGCAATTAAGTAAGAAAATGTTTAACTACCAAAAAAAAAAAAAAAATCCTGTCTTTAAGATTGTGGTTTCCAGGCAACTGGATGGTTTTCAGCAAAATAATGACTTGGCTAATTCTGGTTGCATATGTCACTGGTGTCCTTGCATGTCCCCGAAATCATCCTCCCAGACCTTAAAGTGTTTCTCCACTCTACTTTTTATGTTTCTTGTTCATCTCATTAAAAAAAAATCACAGACACAAGAAACTACACACTTGCACACAAGTTAATGCTAAATCTGAGTTTCTTAAAGCATACCATTCATCATTTTTTGTTGTGTGACTCTAGGAACAATAGCTGGTGGCGAGCCAGCAGCTAATGGGGATTCAAATTATTAATTGGATGAGTGTTTTCTTCCCCCTAAAAGTACTTGTGTTGTTAGGCATCAAAATCTAGCTTTCTAAAAATAGAATAAAACATTGGTATTGACTTCAGCAGTTCATCATTTTCCATATATAGGGTTTACTTGGGCAGTCCTTCCAGGTAGATTGAGACTGGCCCAGGTAGATAGAGTCAATGGGTGCCAAATTAGGTAAACCTTACATTAGAATGCCTTATTTCAGTCTTTTTTAGAATAACTAATTTATGCCCCACACCTGTCTGAGCTGTTTGGGATTGGAGGCTTATCCGTGCAGAGCTCCAGATAGCTCCAGATCTACCACAAGTCTGGATGTGAGGCATCAAGGAGGCATCTGTGAATTTTAGCCGCAGAAAATAACCTGGGTTACACCCTCTCCTTCTAAACTGCATGAGTCTCTGCATGCACATAAGTCACACACCGCGCCACCTACCACCACAAGTAAATTCTCAACCTGTGGGAAACACTGCATTTAGTATTCTAGACCAATATTTCTGCAGGTCTCTGATGCCCAGAGAACACTTGTGTCTGTAATTGAAGGTTTCTGAACTCTTTTATTTTCTCTTTGTCTCTCTCCCTTGTTGTGTACACTGGTTTGCCTTCACATGAGATGGGAGGAATATATCATCCCTGCTTTCTTACCCCCTCCCCATCTGCTCTTCTCTCTGTCACTGCCATCATTGACTCCTTTCTCTCTCCTCATCCTTTCTTCTCACCTCTCACATCTTCACGCTCTGTTCTCTCTTACACTTTGGTCCCCTGCCTCCTTTCTGTTTTCCTACGTCTTTTTCAATTTCTCCCTTCAGCCCTCCTGCACTTTTCCCTGCACCTTGTTTCTCTGTCCCTCTTTCCTGGCTTCTGTCCTCTTCCATTGCTCTCTCTGTCTCCTTCTCACACCATTACTGCCTCTCCCCCCTCACTCTGTCTTTTAGGCATATGTCTCTTGGTGTAATTCACCCAGCCAACACATTTTATGGGCTTAATCCCTTTTCTCGCTGTGTGTTTACAGGTTTGGGGGCAGGTATTGATTTGCCTTTGTTTCTCCCATCACTTGTTTCCTCTCTCTCACTTGCTTCTCTGTGGTTTTCTCCTTGTAGCCCCACTGTTGACTCATCACATTCTCTCTTTTTCCTTTTTCATTTGCACACTTGACTCTCTCTTTTTCTACCTCTCATTTTCTGTCTTTTTGTGTTTTTGTGTCTCTAATATTTTCTTCCACTACACCTTCATCCCATCAATTCTTCTTCCTCCTGTCTCCTGCTTTAACATCCCCAGTCTTTCTCTCTCTCCCTCCTTACACTATTCCTCCCCCTCACTGCTTTGCTTGCTCAATCTCTCCTTTCTACATTTCACTTGATTCATTTTGCCTGTCAAGCTACACTTTTATGGCTTACAACTCCTTTATTCAATATGTTTCTGTTTGTGCATGTGTGTGAAGAAGCTGTTGTTCCAAAACGAGATCAAATGAAGACTTGTGGATTGTTTGAAGTAGGTGAAAACATAGGGGGTGAAAATAGGGGAGCTGAACAAAAAGACGTGAACAGTGGAAGTAGAACCCAAAAAGGAGGAGAAAAGTGAGAAGCATAGGAGGGCAGAGAAGAAAAGACAAGACAGGAATAAAGGACAAGAAACTGAAAAAGACAGAGGACTTGCAGCCTTTTCCTAACTGTATCTCTCCCTGTCTTTCCCATTATTTCTCTTCCCCTCTAATTTTCACTTTTCAATTTCCTTCCACAGTCTCATTCTCTATCACCTACAGTATCTTTTACTTCTCTGTTTTTCCCCTCTGTCTACATCTCTCTCTGGTTCCCTCTCAGTAGCCTCTGTGCCTGCTTTCTCATTTTTTTCATCTCAGTTCAAAGCCTCTGCAACTGCAGGAGCCAGCAGGAGATATTCTGTTTGTGGGAAGAAGCGGCAGGGAGGATCTCAGGAAACATTCCCTTTTACTGTTGTTGAGTATCATGGTCTAAACTCTAAATATGGACTGTTGTAAAACTCTAGCTCATTCTATTTTAATGCATTCTTTTTTATTTTCCACTTTGTGTTCATACAAAACACAGAGATTTAAGGATATAAACCCTAATTTAATACTCTGTTATTGTAAAGAGCAATGCTAATTTTCCCTTGACTTCTTTCTAATGTACTGTTAAAATCACAATCTATTATTTTAGCATCCAAGCCTGCAATAAAATACTGTTGTTTTTATTTCATTTGTCACTTGATTTTGTGGGGCTTTTTAGTGCAAATGCACAACTCTATAACATTAATTACCAATTTTATTCTTTATTGTTAAGTACCTTGTTATTAGATTTCTGTTTTACATTGAGAATTGACACATTTATCACTTCAAGTCCATGTTCTATAAGCTGTTCAGCTGCAGTGCATAATTTAACTAAATGTTGATACATATGCTTGCTATTCAGGTTCAGTCTCTCAAAATCAATAATACTTGCTTCTCATAGACAAACACAAAAATCAGTTAATTAAGGGAAACTTTATACATAAAGATAAATTATTGATTGGTGATGGGATGCCAATATTAGCTATCAAAATTTAATTAACTGTTCATAATACATGCTAGCCCACACCAAGCTCTACATAAATCCATTTTATAGTATATAGTTTAGAACAGTTCAAGTTTTATATGGTGCACTTTTACAGTTTTGAAGCCTATCTTGTTTATTTTGTTGATAGTTGCTATTGATTTTAATGGAATTTGTCAGGGACTGACAGTTAAATATTTTATGTCAGTATTATGTTTGTGCAATGGTCATATTTTTTTGCAAAATGTGTCTCTCATAACATATGTTATATAGTTATTTATTTTTCATTACTTTTACAGACTAGTAAACTTTAAATACTAGTATTTGCCTCAAAAGCACTACTATTGGTTAGACTCCACAGAAAAAAATCAGATCCATTTGCAAGTTGCAGTATTCCCTGCTGGGTTGCCTTCTACATCCATGTCTGCCCAGGCTCATAATACATGTAGCGAAGACTTTGAAGGGATTTAATAAAAGGTATTATTTGTATTTTTTGACAAAACGGGAGTTATCACTATATTGACATGTATGATTTCAGTGAGCAACTTCCAGTGAGATACATGCTGTCTGCTCTCTGGGATGGATGGACAGACAGGTCAAAAAACATAATGCCCCCAGCCATGCCCTAAAGCAGCCATAAGAAGTTGCTGTTCATGTCCTGTTTTACTTTGGGGACACTTACTATGAATCTTAGTTCCTCTCACCTTTACAGCTGGGTTTGGTTTGGTTCCAGGTTCCATCTTTGCTACAGCGCAGAACTCTGCGTCCAGGTTCAGGTGGTTCCATCAGGTGACCGGGGTTACAGCGGTAGGCCACCGTGTGGTTGAAGGTAAACTCACTACCAAGATAGATCCCATTGGATACTGGCCCAGGGTCTCCGCAACTGATCACTAAAGAAGATGGGAAGTTTTATTGGACAAGTCATGAACACAATGTGTGTAGTTAATATCTGTCAGATGGTGATGTTCCAGAAAGCCTGCAGCACTGTTGTATTTTACATGGGAAATAACATTTTTGGACTCTGCAATCTAATCATTTTCACTATATCTTACTTTGCTTTCTAACATAGTGTGAAAAAACAATGTTTTTACTTTTTTACTCTCTTCCTACCCTTTAACCTCACCCTCCTCAGACTCTTTCACGGATTACCTTCCTTAACTTCCCCAAAGCACATCCCTACTTCATTTCATCTACCTCCTACACTCTCTTTCTCCTTCTACCCAAACCTCTGTCTGACTCCGTTAAACAATACAAGTTGAAAAATGACACACACACAAACACACACACACAAACACACGCACACAGACACACAAATCTTCTATAGTTATTTATCTGCAGAGCAACAGGCTGCCTTAGTCCATGCACAATTTATGCTACTCTTGTATCCTTTATTAAAAAAAAACATTACTGTACATTTGCCAGCACTATTTGCAGTACTAGCTTTGGTGCTATAGCTAATAAAGCTACTTCAACTGTTAAATCCACTTCAAATTTTTCATAATGACTGAATCCCTGCTGTTACCACCATAATAACAACAGTAATGAAGCAATACATTTAAACTTATCCTACCAGTGCAGTCTGGAGGTTGTCCTGTCCATGTCCCATTTGTTGTGCAATGTCTCGTAGTCAGACCTGATGTTTTGAATCCCTCCCAGCATGCATAAGCCACTGAGCTACCGAAGGTGATGCCATCACTGAAGACGATTCTGCCATGCGCTGGGGTGCCAGGGTTACCACAGGATACAGCTGTGAATTAAGCAAATATTAAACAGCAGTGATTAATCATACTGATAATATCAGTGTGAGAAATACTGTCTTGCTGTCACTCAAGGCTGAACAGCTGTAGGCTGCAATAATGAGATTATCACTGGAGTCAGCTGGAAATAACATAAAATATGTCCTTTAGGCAGTTGTGCTGATTAATAACTAAAGGTTGTTGGATTGATTCCCAGCACTGAATGACAGATGTATGGTACTCTACTTATGTGCTAGAGGTTGCCTGGAGGATGGTAATACAACTACAGCACCCACTATATGTGCCACTGAGCAAAGTGCCAAGCCTTAAAATGCTCCAAGGACAAGTTTCTACCTTCTAAGTTCTACCTTTTGTCAAAAAACAAAAATGTCTGCAGATATGTATGTGACAGTGTTTTGAATAAGATCATCATTTTAGCATGTCCAGCAACTGTTGAATAGACAAATAACAGTAAGAAGCAGTATTGGTCATGCAGCAGGGTGGGGAAGCTAATTATCAGTTTTCAGTAATTGTGGAAAGTGTCCTTCTGAAGTTGTCCTGGAGAAAACAAAGTCTCAGTGCTGAGAGCACAGAGAATGCATATTCATAACTTGAGAATGGCTGTATGAGTGACATTGCATCACCAATTAAGAGACGCTGGCATTAATCTTCACAGCTTCTTCAACAGGCTCTCCATTAAGCCTATACAACGTGTTGTTCTCCCAGTAAACTTTATTTCTTTTTTACAAATCAAAGATTATGATCTCTATCCATCCTTGTATTTCTAATTTTTTTTAAATTACTGGTCTGGTAAATGGTAAGACAAAACTGTAAGAGACGACACAAGAAAGCTGAAATGGAAGGACTACAGCTCTGGTCTAAAGTAGCGATCCATCGATTTTACGTTTGCTGGCACAGCACATTAACAGAACCGACAGGAATTAGCAACTAACCACAGCACATTTCACTAATAGGATCATGACAGTTGATGGCCTTTTATAATCAAACACCTAATGATGAGATTCATTAGTTAGAGCCCTTAAAAGCTCTGTCCAAGAGTGTGTATTTGTGACAGGGTGTGCAGGTCAAGTACATCTTGCAAAGCTGTGTGACTGTGCCTACAGCATCTTACCGTTTGTGTCTGTGTGTTTCCTCAGTTTACTCGCTGTGAGCCAAAGTCTTTGTGTATATATTTATCAGGATGTCTGTATGGATTTCTTTGTTTTTGTGTCACAGTGATAGATGTCTCATCCTTTCTGAATCAGCTTTTAACCACTTTTAGCTTAATGAAAAACAACTTCAGACAGATATAATTAATTAGCACCACACAAACACAAAAGTGTGTGTGTATGCGTGTGTGTTTGTGTGTGTTTAGGTGTCTGTAATACTAAAGGGCTAGCAAGTAACAACATTCTTAAGATTGGTATTACTTTATTTAAATATGAAATGATTGAGCAAAATATGCCATTTTGTTATGAAACATTTAAAGACAAGTTGCAAATTATCAGACAAATGTATTTATTTGTGTGACTAGAAATACTGTTTATTCTTCTCATTTAAGTCAGTTTGGCCTTTCTGCTTTTCAGTATTCTATATATAGTTTACTGGTGGTGTTTTGGGTTACAACCAAACAATAATAATAATAATAATAATAATAATAATAATAATAATAATAATAATAATAATAAAAATATAGGGGAGTATACTGAATGACAATATGACTCACTCTTCCTCCCTCTATACAATAAAATTAATGCTAGACCAGTCCACCTATCTACCTGAATCTAGAATCTGCATCAGAAAACAATGCAGTTAATGTCAGCAGTTTCAGCCCACCTAACATAGTTGGTGAAAAAGTAAGACAGGCAGCAGCTTAGAATTCCAGTCTCTCTCCAATACTTTGGGGATCCACTTTAATTTCCCTCAAACCCTCATGGGTTAAAGAGTGTCTTTGAAATCTGCTTTCTATAGGATGCACTTTATTACCACATTGCTGTGGAAGATACAGCTCAGTCAGTTAGGAATAACATACTTCGGTCCCTTGTATCTGGGCCACACTGTTGTGATCATGTGCACACATATGCAAGTGACTCTCTCTCAAATGAATCTTTTTTTTCTGAAGAATGCCAATAGTGTAGTTTAACTTCTATAGATAATGCATTTCACTATTCTGTACATATATACTTACTTCTACTTCCTTTTATGATTTACATTCATCTCAATGCCTTTATGTAAAAGTAATGCATAAGCTTCCCTTACATAATGTACATATTGTACAATTTACAGTATTCAATGTATGTAATGTATTTTAAGCCATGTTTGATAATGGATTAGTCACTTACTGTCACTAACATGCCAAGAAGCCTGATAGTACTATATTCTCCAGTGACCAGATTAAGCTGTTCAACTCAACAAGCCTGAGTCTGATTTATTTTCACACAAAAGGCTGAATAATTACATCTATATGCCACAAAATGTGCACAATGCTGTATGCACAAAATCTGCACCAATTTGTTTTAAAATTTGTTTTTTACAGGGGTTGCAGTGTTCTGTTGAATCTAGGTTGGGACCCAAAGGTAACCTCCACTGCAACAGGGATAACTTGCTTTCAAAATGTATGATGTTTTCTAAACAGACAGTTCAGCTTCCAAACAGACAGCATATGCTATGTTTTGACGTCCATTTCCCTTGTATAAAGTAAGCAGCTGTCTTTTATTGTAAAACAGGGTCAATAAAAGGTGCATATAAATACAAAGGGCTGCAAAACAACCCATTAATATCTACAGTGTTTTAAATCTAGGAGAAATTCACTGTTTTGATATTCAGTGTTAAATAACCAAGCGCTTTGATAGAATTGAAATTTTATTTCTATGAAAAATAAAGGTGCTGTATATGCTGTTTGATTTGTGAGCTGCATCAAGGATTCTAATGACTTTTGTTCCGTCTTTCAAAAGAGTCAAATTTTAACACAGCCACGTGAGTCATGTAAATGGTTGTTGTCAGGCTCTCCCACCTTGACAGACGGGCTGTGTGCCACTCCAGGTGCTATTATGAAGGCAGGTCCTTTCAGCTGACCCAGTCAGACTATAGCCTGCTTCACAGCTGAAACGCAACAAGCTCTTGGTTTTAAATTCTTCCCCTCCCAGACGAGTACCATGGGGAGGGATCCCTGGGTCTCCACAGATTCCTGGGCTTACACCTATAGTGAGAAGAGAGACATAAAGTTAATGTACCAGACACACTCCGACAGTCAGACACATACACACCACTGAGGCAACCAAGGACACTCATGCAGCCCTGAACTGATGAGATACAAAAACAGTAATTCACATAATTGCATGCACTACAGAGCTAAATAGAGTCGATAGTTATTGTGAAACAACTGCTGCATTCAACTCATGTCTATTAGCCTCCTAATAGGTTTTAGTGATTTTATGTAACTCAGTGTTACAACACAGGGTAAGGAGGTAGTCTGCCATTTGGGCCACAATGGTAAAATATGTGTGCAATCATGCTACAGGTCAGCAACATCCACTAATAAGCATTTGTGATGTTAGTCATCTCATAACCTCTGTTGCAGAAAATGCACAAATATGTTGCATACTCATTCTTTAATATACAGTGACACACAGAAGAATGCACATACCCAGAAACCCATGCAAACTTTGTAAGGCTGTACCAAATTGTTCTAGCATTAAAAGCACTGAGCGTGTCACAATTTTAGCAGCTTAAATTCCATCGGTGGGGATTTGTGAGTTTAAAAGGGTACAGCTCCAAATGCAGTGTCTTGCATCTCAATGAGGTCTTCAGCTGCAGGATGGATTCTGCCCTGCTGAGAGTTCTGTTTTGAGGCCAGCAGAGTAAGCTAATTGCATTTCAGCTGTAGACACAGTTGATGCTGAGTTTGGAAATGATCAGTTGTAGTATTGTAGGATCTGCTTAAGCCTACTGTAGAGCAGCACTTACAATCTGAGTAGTAAACCATGACTCTTCCACTTCCCTCCACCTTCTTACACATGAAGCTCAATCCAGGTTATATACAGTACAATTGTCATTCCCTCTGCATCTGCCCCCTCTTCCTC
The DNA here is from genome assembly GCA_016859345.1 of Istiophorus platypterus. Lineage (NCBI taxonomy): Eukaryota > Metazoa > Chordata > Actinopteri > Istiophoriformes > Istiophoridae > Istiophorus > Istiophorus platypterus. The sequence goes on from CM029118.1 coordinate 18,599,289, forward strand.
CTATCCAAGAGAAGCCTTCTCTCTCCCTCTCTCTGCACTGTGCTCTGATTACAGGAGTAGGATCAGGTGTTCAGGTGTGGGGTGGAAAGCTGCTAATCTTCTCTGCTTTAAATATCAGGCTTCAACTTCACCATGTCACCAGCTTGTAGACTCAGCTACACAGTTAATTGTGTTTCAGCCTTTTTATTGTTGTTACCTTTTTTCTTGTTTAAGCTTTTGCTAATTTTTGTCTCCCTCTGTCTGCAACATTCCCTGGCTTGACTCCTTCCACCATATCTCTACTGCTCTGCCTGGAAACCGCACTGGGTCAATTCAGCTTTTCTCAGCTCTTTGGGCTCTCTCTGCCTGGCTTCCCTCTGCCAATTCCCCTGCCCTGCCTTGCTCATCTCTCATGCTTCTGTCTCTGCCTCAGCCTTGGATTCTGACTGCCCACACCAGCCTTTCCCTTGGTTTCTCCTTGCCCAGCCCCTGCTCTTCTTGGGTAACAAGACTGGTCCCCATTCTCCACAAATAACTAAAGTTTATTAATAATTATCCCTTGTTCAAATTCTTAGCCATTGCCTCTGTGTTCTGCACTTGGGTTCACTGAACTAGCTCTGTAGTAAAAGTTGGAACTCAGTTTAGACTAGCAACACATAATTTTGTCCATTTTTTTTATATTTGTAAATCTATTGATTGCTCTAATAATGACATGTACTACTTACTAATGATCACTTGCATAAATGTGATTGTCAAATGGTGACATTTTATTTTTTACAATGCAACAGCTAGTAGCAAGAACATTTTTAGACTTTTGTATGAGCCAAAACATACAGTGAAAGCAACCCAAGAGCTTCTAAAGGCAAAGAAAAGGAATATTCTTCAATGGCCAAATCGGTCACCTGATTGCAACCCAACTGTTCTTGCTTTTCACTTACTTAAGACAAAACTGAGGGCAGAAAGACCCACAAACAAGCAGCAACTGAAGGTGACTGCAGTGAAGGGCTGGCAAAGCATCGCAAGGGAGGAAACTCAGCATTCGGGGATTCAGTGGGTTCCAGACCTCAAGCAGTCATCCGAGTATTAAAACTAATTCTTATATTTATTATTATGTTGGTTTGTCCGATTACCTCTTAGCCACCAAAATTGAGTGACAATGCATAAAGACGGCTGTAATTCCTAAACGGTTAGTGTAAAATTTTTATGAAACCCTTTGAATAAAAGCTGAAATTCTACACTTCACAATCCCATCTTGATTTGTTCATTTCAAATCCATTGTGGTGGTGAACAGGGGAATAAATACAAAAATTATGTCCCTGTCCAAATACTTATGAACCTAACCTTTAAGTCAATTGATATTATATTATCACTTGTCTGTATGTTTTCCAGTGATCCAGTGTGGACCTGCTCCTCAAGTACAGCATGGAAAAGTGGAAGGGACAGACCATTCATGGGGATCAAGTGTTAGCTATAGTTGTTTCCATGGATACCAGTTGTCCACTCCGACTGTGTTAACCTGTGAGGGGAATGGGACATGGACAGGAGATCTACCGCAGTGCTGGCCTCATATTCCCTGGACTGATGTATAATCTGCGTACAGTACATCATACCCACTGATCTAAAAAGTCAAAACACTTTCAAAGAAGTTCGAGTCTGGAGTTTCATTGAAATTCTGATATAGAAATTACAAAGGCACTGGTCTGCTAAAAAGTGTCAATCATAATTTCCTGCCAGTTCTTGTCAGTACCTTTTGTTGTCATTTAGCCCAGTATAGGCTACGGGTGATATTATGCAGTATGGGTATCCAGGAGCAGCAACACACAAAAGACATCTTCATTATGAGTGATACTATTTTTTGACAGCTAAACCTAAATAAACAGGTTTCCTTCTTCAGTTTGCTCTAGGGTGATAGTTTTTATGTTTAACACTTTTTTAATGTTATTGTTTTGTTTTATTCTTTTTTATGGTCACTGATATTTTTGTATTTTAGTAGTTTTTTTTGGATTTTATTTCCGTGTCCTGATCTATCACCAGGACTCTCCTTGGCAGGGGTTTGGAGATAAACAGAATTTATGTGCATTTGTTTTGTTCTAAACATCTTCATTGGTTAGAAAATGTATTGTAATTCAGTAACTCAGTATAGATGCTCTTGTTTTAAATGTGATTCACTGTGATTGCTGGATTATTGTTTTAGATTTAGAAACACTTAGCCTTAACAGCCTGAATGAAAATGCATGAGAATAGCAAAGATATCTAATAGCAGAGATATTAGATATCTCTGCTACTCTACTAGCTGAAAACCATCAGACATGCTGCTTCATTGACCGGTGTGCCATTACCAGTGCAGTATGGTGGCGCTCCACTCCACGTGCCATCCTCCTGACAGTGGCGAGTAGAATTGCCCACCAGCAGCCCTCCAGACAGACAGGAGTACTGCAGCACTGAGCCATATGTCCAACTGTGGGTTCCAGATACCACTGCATTAGGGGGTATGCCAGGTTCTCCACAGGAAATAGCTGTGGAGGCAATGATAGATTTAAAGAGAGAGTATTAGTGTGTGTGTGTTTGTTTGTGTTCGTGGGATTGTGTCCAACTATAAATTCCAGATACTACTGCATTAGGTGATGCAGCTGGGTCATTGCAGGGGACAGCTAGAGGGAGAGCGTGCGGCAAGGGAGACAGTGGGATTAACATAAGTGTTTGTTGTTTTTGTGTGTGTATTTGTTTCAAAGTGCACACACTGGAAATAGAGAAAGAAAGAGGGGTCTCTGCCTTACATCAAAGAAGAACTTCATTTTTTAAATTTACTGTCCAAAATACACAGACAGCAAATAAATATTCATTAAGTGTGTGAAAAGCAAAACAAAAGGTCTGTGATTTTTTTTATGATAAGACATTTAACTCACAAATCTGTTATCAGCTTGGATATTACACAGGACGTTTTTTATTTCGCTTACTGCTTCATATCCCTTTTTTTGGGTATTTTTTTTTCTTAATTTGATGTAGAGATAGACGGTAAATATTGGGGAAGAGAGGAGGATATGAAATATAACAAAGGAGTTGGAGTTGAACTGAGGACTTTGTGGTTATGTTTTATGCACCTTAACCATTAGGCTAATGCCTTGTTATTTTACAATAAAACTTGAATAAACACACATGAATTAACAGAACCCATACTGCTTTGCTTAAACTGCCAGTAAACCTTGAGGTTAATGAGAGAGAGAGACAGAGAAACACAGAGGGACAGACAGTGACAGACAGTGACAGACAGACAGAACCAATAACTCATCTCAAATTAAGAGTCTCTACTTCTCCTCTGCATTGAAAAATTGTAGAAATCTTTTCTTAATGTCAGTGAAAAAAAAAATCCACAAAATTTATATTTTACAGAACATAGGTTTCTGGAGGCCAAAGATATGAAACTGCTCTTGATTTTCTATGTCTGCCAAATGACTGGTCCTCTGATATCTTCCATAACTCCAAAAATGTATTACTTCATCCTGTCCTTGCCCCATAGTCATTGTCCCTTTCCCCTCAATTTACCGATAAGACCTTGTTTCCTAAGTGTAATGCCCGATGCACAGACACCGGCGTCTCACAAGTGTCTGCCCCTCTCTCCCTCTCTGTCTGATTCCTCATCTCTACTTCTCTGTTACTGTGTCCTTATTCTGCAATCCTGTTCATCCCTCTATGTTTCTATCTCCATCCTTGAATCCGCCGCCTTCTCTCTATCGCTTTCTAGTTTAATCTCTGTTTCCATGGTGGCCCTATTGCCCTAAGAGACACATCCTCACCCTTTTTCTGTACACACAGACACACAAACATGCTCAAACCTTTAAGCCTATTTCTTTTATAATCTCATCCTCTTTTTATGATTACTTCCCTCCCATTTTCTCCCTTGTACCCTCTCATATTCTCTGTTTCTCATTCTTCCTCCAAGTGGCTCTTCAAGCCATTTCATTCGTCAAATGGTTTTTCTTGACAAATATAAACAAAAATGAACAGAAATTCACCTGCCTATGACTGCTTCTGTGTTCAACATGAAAACGTTTGTTGACGATTTCAAAAAGTTTTAACCTATTCACAATAGGACAAACATTATGTTACATACCAATGAACTTTAATCGGTTGCACTTTCTGGCCATTTCTTTCACTTTTGTCCCTAAAACTGCTATGCCATTGTATCTCTCAGTTCAAATAGTTTTCAAATTTTTGTTCATCCATACCTTGGCAGCGAGGGATTGGTCGGTCCCACCGTCCATCATGTTGACATGTGAGGAGCGCAGATCCCAGCAGGTAGAAGCCTCGTTTACAGTGGATTGCCACACTTACACCATAGCTAAAGACTTCTGGGTAACGTAGGCCAGACTGGCGCACACCGTTTTCCACATGGCCGGGGTCCGAACAGTTTACCACTGCAAAAGAGAGACAAAAACGCTATTTGAATCTCGTATTAAAAAGGTTCCAAATGACAGAAATGTTTCTCCACTTTTTTTAGGCATACATGGCTCACATATATAGTGCATAAGAAAAATAGAGAAGAAAAGAGAAGAGAAAATTATTCTCACATTCACTGCTTCATAAGTGATAGACACTTAAGAAATTACTCTATAGTAATCTAATCTATAATAATCTGTATCAAGATAACTAAGATTTTGGATATTTATTAATCAGTTTTTTTCATCATTGTCAGGTTTACTGTTGCGTGACTGAAATTATTACATCCATAAAATCTAATGAATTGCATTGTGGGATTGTTACTTTCATTTTTTCCAATCAATCAACACTAAGCCAACACTCATAATTTGTGGACCCATACAAACAATAAATATAGTGCACTATAGTAGATTGGGAGGGACTCTAGATATACGGACAACAGAATAAAATCAGAATCAACTAACTCTCAATATGAAGGAACTGAACTGCACAGCGCAACCATCAAAGAACAGGCTGAGTACTTTGGGCTGATAAACCCTTAGTCACAGTGTTGCAAATTCATATTGTCCTTGTTGCTCTGTCCTACTCTTTTTTAAACTGCTCTTTTGTCATACCCGGCTTTGTTCTCTGGAGTTCCTCTTTCTTCTATCCTCCCTCCTCTGGTCCCTTCTACCCTACCGCTCTGTTCTCTGGGTGAATGAAAGTCCAATAAGACTGGAGTTTGATTTTTCACATGTCACAGGGGAAACTGACATTCACTCAAATTCAAGTCCAAAGGGGACTGTGATATGTGTGTGTGTGTGTGTGTGTGTGTGTGTGTGTGTGTGTGTGTGTGTGTGTGTGTGTGTGCACCCTATGGGAACAAAGAAAGTTTCAGTCTCATAATTGACAGCTGCTGCTAGGAGGGAAAGAGAGACAGATTCAAAAGGTGAGGAAGATGAAGGAAGCAAGCGAGCGAGGATGAATCCCTTCATTGGTTTAACCCATGCGAGCAACTGTGTTGTATTGTATTGATCTGCTATCATGACTGTGGTGCACACATGTGTGTGTGTTTTAGTATATCGCAACTGTTACACTACTGGAGGTCTGGGGAGGTCTTGTAGTGTAACGACCACGCATGGTTAGCAGAGGAGAAGAATGTGTCTCTGGACATGTACCCAGCTGTGTGCGTGCAAGTTTAAATTTGTCAGTCTATTTAAAGACACACACACACACACACACACACACACACACACACACACACACACACAAACATACACACACCACACTGACTGTGGCTGAATACAGCTCAATGGTAAGTGTATGCTGATGCTACAGTTATTCAGTTCTTAATTTTACAGTTTGCTGGAAGCAGATTCAAACAAATATTTTCCAGTCGACATACTGCAGCTAGAAGGAAACAGGGCAAAGAGTTGAATAAATGCAGATCATCTAAAATGCATTGTTTACTTGGATGTAATTTTCTCATAACTACCATTCCTTTTTATTACGATGACATTTTACTCTCCTGCTGCTGAGAGGTAAAACTAGCAATTATTTGAAAGCAAAAAACAAGGGAAGTCCCTGAAACATGTATTACTGCATGTGTGCAAAACAGCTTTTTAATTTTCTTAACACACCTGTACCTGAGGTGAAACAAAAGAAAAACCCACAGGATTTTATCCTACTGTATGTACTATAATCTGAAGAAATGATTCAACTACTTCAGGCATAGGGATCTACAGGGATGTATGAGGATATTAGCCTGTATTAGCCTGTATGTGTTTGTGACCTTTGCAGACAGGTAGGGGGCTGCTCCACTGTCCGTTGAGTCGGCACTGAGCACGAGCATTTCCACTAAGGATGTAACCTCTGTTACAGGTAAAGTTGACAACGTCATTGAGGTTGAACTCGCTACCATTAGTCCGCCCGTTGGCTGGGTTGCCAGGGTGACCACAAGTGATCGCTAAGGGATCAGAGAAGAAAATCATCAGAAATTGGACATGTAGAAAAAGTATTAGGTGCAGCACTATGATATTTTTGGAACATATAAATGCTGCAGAGATAGTTGCTGAAGAAAAACTTAAACCCTGAAAGGCCTAAAACATGCAGTTTCTTATAAGATTGGTATCTGTAATGGATTTACTATATAGAGGAAAATCATATTTGTAGCTTTTCACATTAAATGAACTAATATTAAATCTTGATACATTACAGATGAACTACATGATTTTGGTATCAAGTACTTACGGACACAGACGGGCGTTGTTCCAGACCAACGATGGTCTTGCTGGCAGATTCTGACTGATGTACCAATTAAGCGATATCCTAACATGCACTGGTACACCACTGTGTCACGGTAGCTAGAGCCATCTCCACTAATGTGACCATTGACTATAGGATCTGGAGAATCACAGTGACCAGCTAAAAGAGACAGAATGATAGAAATAGAGATTAATGCATTATAATGAAAATCAAACCCCATTCATCTCTTAGGCTTTAAAGTCACTGGTGTCAGTTGAATATTCTTGTACAGCTAGCAGCTCATTGTCTCAGTAGTTAAGAGTGCCAAGTAAGTACGGGGGCTGTTTCACCATTCAAAGACAGCACAGCTCCATGACTGCAGCTCTAAACACACAGCGATTACAGATGGGCTAAAGTTCTCTTCAAATCAGCACATTTAAACGATTTCTCTGCGTATTCTAAGTGGCTTTGAAGCACCACATTTTTCATGATTTCTTAAAACCTGAGCACATGAATTGCTAGACACAAGTTGAAAGCTTAGGTGGGGAGAATTGTTGAATTGTATTCAATACCATTTCAACTATTAAGATATCAAGTGCATTTCACAGTCAATCCCTCCATTCATGTTCCTGTGCTTCATGAAGTCAGTGACAAAGGCCCAGTGCTTTGTGATGTATTTTGCATTTAATACAGTTTTTTTTTTCTGAATGATTTGATATACTTTCTCAAATGATGATTACTGCTGAGAAAACAGACATCTAGAAAACTGATTATTTTGCAAAACCTATTAGAGATTACTGTTGACGTGATGCCGATATTTCAACCACTTTTCTAAACAGCATCATGGACCCACCAGATATTAAAGTTTCTTATCATGAATACCAAAACTGTTTACAGCATTAGACATGTCTGATATTTCTTCTGAAGCAAATTGTGATTTATTCTGTCAATATCTGTACCGCCTGCATACAACACACAGAGGACTGTGTAAAATTGCCACGCTAGACACTTTGAAATACTGCAAATTACAGCCTCTCCAAATTATGAGGAACAGATGTTATGCTTTCTTGAAAGAGACACATTTCTTCAATGAATAAATACAATTCCATAAAGTCAGATTATCAGGACAAAATGATTGTGGAACTTTAACACAAGTGTTCCTGTGTGAATAAACCATATGGTCTGTTCATTAGAAAACTATAACAATAAACCGTCTCATGAAAAAGGAATTCTCATAGCTTAAGTACAATATTAAATGTAGCCACTTTAGATTTAGGGACAATAAGAAGATCTTATCAGGTTGAATAAACAACATTCTGAAGTATGTGTGTTTTTTCTTTTAACCTAAATCCTGTGCATAATCATTTTAAATCGACAAATGCAGCTAACTGGCATCTAACCACATACAAACTGCATTTTTCTACAGTATTTAAATAGTGATTTAGAGACATCATATTCAAACTCTTCTTACATCAATTTAGGTCATTCTGCCGACCCTTGTTAGTATTAGATTTTCAGAAGAATAATGTGAAGGTTTCTTTAATTTAAAGGTTCATTACATAAAATGTGCATCCTGCATGAGGTTTTTTAGTCAGGCATGTAAACCCACAGCTGAATCATTAGAGCAGAGTATGCATGTAAAATCTGGATTATTCATCTCTGGTCAGTGCTTAATGTAGGTTTAAATCAAGTCCTTAATGTATTAAGTGATAAAATGTCTAAACTGCAGATCATTTGAGATCCTTAGTAATGTGCACAGTTTATCTTACTTATTGCTGATCTAATTTTCATAGACCTTACCTAGACACCCGCAGTAACCTCATGTAAAGCTTGTATAATTTTTTTCAATGTATTTATGTGAAGTCGTACATGTATAATATATATGCATTCACGTATTTCCATTAAAATGCAGTAATTACAAAAAATCCTTGACAAACAGCTTAGTGCTCTATACACCAGTTAAACAGAATATAGTCATACCACTGCTTATGGCAGATAAATAAAAAGAGTTTTCATAACATTATAAACCTCTTCATATTTTGTACATACTAGCCTGTGATTTCGAATTTACTGAAAAATGTATTGGATCCTATATCATATAACACTGAAACTACCTCTGGTCTGACAGCTGACACCAGGCATCAGTCATTTTGGATGTTAAATAGAAATGTAAAAAATGTACAAACTAGAATTACTGCCTTTTGGTTATATGCCTCCACCAATCAGTCAGGAAGCAGTTTATATCCGTGTCTGTCCAGACTCATATAATATGTGTAGTGATGACTTTTCAACCAAGCAGCACAGAAGGTCTACACATTCATCACAGTTTCAAGGTGGGCACCAAAGATTAGTGTCACAAATTAAGTACCCGACCAAATGTGTAATGTGGTCACCATTTCCCCTTATTTTCCTGAGTTATGGCATTGAATAATGGCTAAAAAAAGTGATGCAGAACATTATGATGTCACAGTAAAGTTGACCTTTAACCTTATGGAAATAAAATGCTATTACTTCAAATTTTTTCCATTCGTGTGAAATTTTGTCATAATTAGCATGTGAATGCTTGAGTTATGGTGAAAAATGTGTTTTGTGAAGCCACAGTTCCCTTGACTTTTGACCTTTGACTACAAAAATCAAATCAGTTCATCTTTGAGTGTGAGCGGACATTATTTCCAATTTGAAGAAATTCCCTCGAGGTGTTCCTGATACATTGCATTCACAAAAATGGGACAGACGGATGGACAAGTCGAAAACATAATGCCCCTGGCCAAAGCTGTCAACAGTACGGAGGCATAAAAATGATACAAGAGATCTTTATTGCAAGAATCCTGCAAGCCTATAATTTTCACTAAGACAGCTTACTGCATAAAATTACCAGTACACATGCCTTAGCTTCTGTTTTTAATGATTCATTCCCTTGAACCTGTTGAATTCACTTTTATTGTTGATCAGATTGTCAACTTTATGTCCCAAAGTGTCCTAGGACAGGCCACAACACAGCACATCCTATTACATTTGATGGACCTTACCTAGACACCTGGTTTCAACACCACTCCACAGCCCGTTGGCGCTGCACTCTCTGACATGTGACCCCACCAGCGTGTAACCATGGTTACACATAAAGATTGCAGTTGCTCCAAATGTGGTCAACGTCCCCAGTTTGGTCCCAAAGGGTGGAGACGGGAGCTCACCACAGGAGATGACTGAATAACATATATTACGAGATCATGTCATTACAGAAAGACACAGGGAATCAGATATGACATGACATTGTATGGCACTGGTACTGTTATATGTTCTGTGTTATGTCTGGATGTGAAATGGGTTATGCTGCCAAGTCTTTATAATATAAAACACCACAAGACCTGAATGCATACACTGTATTTATTCATTCATTGTTCTGATATAATATCTGGCTGAATTAGATTTAGGGCAGAAGATTTAAGAACTTTTTCCTCAAGATCCTTAGAGACACTGTTTTAAAACCACTGGCTAGCTTGACGCGTAATCACACACTCCCACAAAAAGTAGCTTGCACTAAAGCTGTCCCTTTCCTACTAGTGAACCTACTAGACCTGCAGCAGCCAGTATTAAACATGGACATGCTTAAGCTCAAACCAACTGAGAATCAAATGCCCTCTTGACAGCGAAGAAGCTAGCTATATCAGTTGGAATACTTGAGCTAAGTTTTCCAGCTGTTTTGTACGAGGGTGGAAACATTGTTTTGATAACTCATTCATGACAGTTTGGTTTGTGGTTTTATTGTTATTGTCTTTTTTGTGTGCATATGTTCCCTGATCTTGCAGGTGTGTCTATGCATGAGTTGTATGAGGTGTCTTCTGTTGTCCCTTGGTTTATATGTTTTCTCTTCCCCATCCATGAAAGTTGTTGATTTTGGTAGCTAACATCATTTAAGAAGTTATAAATGATCTGTGCTGTGTGGAGTACAAAGGAGTGGAAAGCATTTCATGTGAATACACATGGTCATGTATATGGACTCAGATTAAAGGAATCTCTTAAACCCTAAATATGGCTCTATGTTTATGTAGACTCATAAATTAATTTACATGTCATTGTGAGTGCTGAAAGAGGTCACCAAGATCACAAAACATGATATCATCCTGGAGTGTTATTATCCTATTCAGACGAGGAAGGGTCAGATGATTCTGAGCGAAAGAAAGAGTAGCAATTCTGATTTCTATTGCAAAGCACAGTCATGATGGGGTTCATATGTGTATCAGTACTTACTCTTGCATGTCGCTGGGTCATCTGACCCCTCCCAGGTCCCGTTGGCAAGGCAGCGAAGAGTCCGATGCCCCACACCCAGATAGTATCCTTTAGAGCATTCCAGCATCACCATAGACCCAAACTCTCCCAACCTACCATAGAGCAGGTGGTGGGTCATGTGATCTAACAAGATGCCCTCAATGCTAGGGCAGTGGACCGCTGGAAAACAAAATTTGATCAAATTACAACTAAATAAAACATTAATTTAGAGTTTTCAAGCTTCCTTTGCAAACTTTCCTATTGCTCCAGCTATCGACTGCTATTTGGTTTCAGTTTAAGCACATGCCGGCACCAAATACCACATTAGCCTTGATAATGTGGTATAGATTATAATAGAATTTATAAACTATGAAAATCTATAATCTTATACATGGGTAATGTTATCAGAAAGCTCTGATTGAGAAAGGATCCAATCCAGAATGTATTTTATTTGGCATCATATAATTTCTGTGTATCCTAATGCCCAGGCGAATGTGTGACACACTGACAGCAGCACTAATGTTTTTTTGAAACACAGAGAAAGACATTGTAAATAGAAAACTAATCTAATCTAATTTAATTAAATTTTTTGACATTCATATTCTTTTAACAGGAAATTTCATTCTTGGCTGTTTTGGAAAAGTAGTTTCACAGCAAAATAGTGACTCATTATCCGTATACTAGCTTTTTCAGAGCTTTCAACCACATCTCATGGTCTTCCTCAGAAGGTTGAGTTTGCTTAGTTATCATAGAGACAACCACAAAAGCTGAGCAAACAGGTCTACACTATCCACTTAGGAAAACTATGAGATGCGGTGCAATGCTCTGGAAATAGTAACTAGTTGGACTTTTTTTGTCTTGTGAACTTTTACCATTCACTGCTCTTACATCAGAGTTAAAAAAAGGAAAAAACAACCTACGTAAACATCTGGGTGCTGAAGCAGCATTACTCCAGCTGCCATCCTCCAAACACACTGCTGTCATCGGAAAACTGGGGTCAAGGTGGTAACCATGGTTACACTGGTAGGTAACCTGACTACCAACAGTGTACTGGTAAGCATGGAAGCTGCCATTTCCTGGTGACTGAGGGATTCCACAGGAGATAGCTGCAACATCACAAAGACAGTGTTGTAGTACAGAGAATTCCTTATGAGATGGCAAGTTTCATTTATTTTTTAATAATCTTGTCAGCTTTTTTGATCATCACTTGGATGGTGAAGAATTAGTTTGAAATTTTACCTTGACAAAAAGGTGGTGGTGTGTCCCACTGGAAAAGCCCATTGGAGTGGAGCCTGCAGGTGGCATTGGCTGAGCCTATGCGACGGTAACCACGGTTACAAAAAAACTGTAGTCTGCTACCTGGATGGAGTTTAGTTCGGTTGACCACACCCCCATTCACCGGAGGGTCATTAATGCTACAGTAGGCAGCTGTAGACAGAGACACAAACGGAGAAAGAGTGAAAAAAATGAAATAAAAAGTGTTTCCCTTGGTTTCTCAATTCACCACTAATTGCCGGAAACATTACAGCACTCATGCTCCTTTTCCCAGGCATTTTGGATAAAGACATTAATCATCATCTGTGCCCCTTATTGCATTACAGCTAGCAACAGTGTCAGTGAATTTAGTCAACATATGATGATTCCCAACCCTCAAAGAGATGCAAACAAAAGCAGAAAACTCAGCAAATATTTTACTTTTTCTGAAACCTTTCCAAGTAATGTAATGTTTTTGTCTTGCTGGAACTGAACACAAAAGCACAACTGCTATAGCAAGGAGAACAGTCTAAGCGTCTGGCAGAGCATGCAACAATGGACCACGTGGCTCTTCCCTTCCCCTTCCCTGTCCAATGTCGTCATAGCCTCACCTGGTCTTGGCTCCTCTCCATTTTGGCTATACATTTCCCTACTCCCATCAGAACAACAAAACCACGCCGTAATTTCCATTTTCCTCTATAAACCTTTCTCTCCAGGAAATATCTCGCTGTCCCCCATGAGTCAAATGGCCTCTCTTTTGCTCAATTCATCTGCTCTAAAATCTGTTTTATCTGCACCACTAATTTTATATCTCATCATGGCTTCTCTCTAACATGATCATTCTCCGGGTGCAGACATATTCAAGAATGAGGGCCCAGTCCTTCCATTACTTACTACTGAATGTTTATAATCTTAATAAACTGACATGAAAGCCTCTTGGATACGATTTTATGTCAGGGCCTCTGTATCAGAGGATCAGTTGTTGTTTAATACTGAATTGCACTGAACATTTTATTGGGACTGTGAGGACTGAAATTAATTCTCTCACAATCTACAGGAAACACTGCTTTTGATTTCCTACATAAAGAAAATTCTCAAGTAACATTTGGGAAAAAAACATATTGTATGTTGGACTCTTCATACCTGTATCTAACTGTGTTGTGATAGAGATGCAGCACTGATGCAGTACTCAGTCCCAGTGAGAAATTTAGGACAGAGGTGTTATAGAGTAATTCCTTTCAAAAAATAAATTGTTTATATTTTAATTGTGCCTATGTAAGAAAATCAGTAGAATCAGGACAAGATAGGCAAGACAGTGCAAGATTTTGGACAATGCAGTGGCAATGGATGATACACAATGTATTGAGACATTTTGTAGAATATTATCACCCTTATATCATGGCCTCTTGTAAAAGAACCCCCCAAAAAAGATTATTGGACCACCACATTTTGGATAATGTGATGGTGGTGGTTTGGTTTATTCACATTAGTTACCCTGTAAGTCATTTTTACCAACAAAAAAGCACAAAACATCAGTACTGTTGCTATGGTGACTTTCAGAAATTTTAAACAATCAGATATTTGCCAGCTAATTGATTATCAATACACAATGAAATGTACCAAAAGTTGAGTGAGAGTTCCTGCAGGAGCCCAGTATTCATCAGGGCCCCACAGCGGCAATCAGGCTGTGCTGTCATAAACCTACAGAGCCTTCTGACTGGTGACATCATTCTCTGGCTTGAACCTAAGGTACCTTTAAGATGGCGTTGAATACTGCTCTTATTGACCTGCTTGGCTGTCCAGCTGATCACTGTATATCTAGTTCCACTAGTCTTATTAAAAACCAATTAATTATCATGGCAGTTATACACTCCACTATAAAATGTATACAATGGCAATTACTTGTCAGCTAAATGCCTTCTTTTGTAATTAGCCTGACTCCTTCCAAATTTACATACTTGAATCCTTCTAAAACATCCGTGAATACACTATGTTGACAAAAATGTTATTGACACTACTACCATTGCTGATACCTACAAAAAAATCTGCCACCCACTGCACATTATAACAGCAAAAGAAAAAAGTGAATCACCATGAAGTATCTCCATAACCAGTGAGACTACTGCTGCTTTTAGAAAGGTCTGTGGATAAATGAATGTGATAGAATTAAGAAAAATGCATTGGGGTAATTTCACAGCTAGAGCAAGTATGGAGAATGAAAAGAATGATGTGAAAAATTTAGCAGTGATTGTTACAGCGCAAACTGAAGGCAACACAGACCTACACACACACGTATCTACACATACACACAAAAAAACTTGCACTGCACTTGTGAGGACCCTCACAGACATAGTACATTATTTTCCCCTAATGCTAATCCTATTTGTTACCTTCATCCTAAAGCTAAGTAAACCTTAAACCTCAAACAGCCCTTTGAAGAAGTGGAGAAGTAAAGAAACACAACTAATAAGTCATAAATCCATGTTATAAGCAACTGATAAACATACATATATGCAATACATAGTGCACTCTATCCAGGGTGTATTTCAATATAACGCCCACCAAATCATAATACTGTATTGAAAATGAAAAATGTCTACTATAAATTTCTGTCTTCTGTATAGCTTCTGTTGTCAGGGCAATACAACACCATAGGGAAAAGAAAATACTATTACTTCAGGCCATTGTGCTGATATAACCCACAAACTAAAATATATCACAGATTTTTTCACTATAGAGAGCCAGGAGACTGACCTTGTGACTCACTACTCTCAAGCCCAAAAAGGATCAGTGTCACATGTAAATTGTATTTTCTATGACTGAGATTGATGGCCATCTTCAACACATATTTTACAAGTTAAAAACCATGATTAAGGGGCAGCTGAAAAACTGCACAGCCTAAATATAATAAAACTGAGGGTTAGAATGCTGCAGTGTAAAACCCTGCAGAGATAACGCACTCCATCTGCAACAAACTGTCAAATTAATAAACTGGCTTTATTAATTCTTGTTTGCTCCTAATTAGCCTGATGCACGTAAAAAAAAATTCGTTTTCAATTTTTATGCCAGTAGATGAAAAAAAAAAAGAAAAAAAATCAGTGTTGCGGGATCAGTACAAGAGACAGTTTTCTTGACAGAGTAGAAAACCCATGCCCTTGTTACCTGAAAAAATTAAATTGCTTTCCTCCTTTGACATACAAGTAATGCATATTTACGCTTAACTTTAATTCAAACAAAAAAAAAAATCATCAACCATTAGATAGACATGTTTATCATATCTTGAATATTTTAACAGATGAGGAGATAGCTGGTATTAAGTTTTACTGATATTATTCTCCTAATGTTAACACAGCTGATTATAAACAGAGTAACAGGCACACAAAAAGAAAGAAAGAGAACAAAAGAGAGATATGAGATGTACCTGAATATCGTATCTTGAATCCTCTCTTGTTGGTAGCATGGTCAGTGGACCATCGTAGATAGAGCTGGTTTGTTTTAGATGTGAAGTTCAGCTGAGATGAGTGGTTACCACTTAGAGCAACAAGCAAAGGGCTTTGTCCTGAGGATCCTAGAGAAACAAATGAGTGAGATTTCAGAACTGCTGTGTGTACAATGAATTGTGTGTATATATATATATATATATATATATATATATATGTGTGTGTGTGTGTGTGTGATATTTAGTGGTATATGTTTGTGTTGGAATGAAAGTGATAAAACCAGAAAAATATATATTTCATATATCAGTAAATTTCACAATTTCCTATAAACTTACAATCTTCCAGAGGAAACTGAGATTGGCTGAAAAAATATGTTGCAGTCAGAATGAGTTTTATTGTAGCTGTGATATGTAGCACATGACGGTGACAGTATTATTAAGTTACTAAGTACTCAAATCTTACTTCTTGTAGATTTATTCTGAATGGAACATATTGTTTAGCTCGGTTTCATGTTTCTAGACGACAATCCTCCACCTGTGCTCAAGACTGTGAATTGAGTCAAACAGTGGATGCAGCCCTTAGTACCTTGGAGACTCACCATTCATCTACGGACTTTATAAAATAGTTTTCAAATCTAGCCATGTACTCTTAATTTAAGTTTTTTTGTTTATTTTTTCCTCCAGTAACAGATGCCCACTCCACAACGATGCCATTGCTGTCGGCAACATCAATAGCAGCTAGACTGTTTAGGGCCAGGCAAGATAAATACAAATAGACAGAGCTGAGTGGGATACACATTTTAGGTGTATGTTTGCTCACCCTGCTTGTGGATTCCAATATAAATTACATATTTTAAAAAGCTAGTAAAGTCGGATTTGTGTTTTGTTGGTTTTTTTATGATGTTGGTTATTTAGCAAACTTAGCTATGGGCACTGTGAACAGGCATTATGATTTAAAGAACCAATATTCTGATTCTGGCTAAAATCTCTTCTGCACAGTTTCAAATTTATTGTTACACAACCTTCTTGGAACTTCTTTGGGGAAAATTCCATAAACCACAATTGAGAATTAAGTTTTGTACATCTTATCAACTGTTGTGCTACTTTTTTTATGAATTGCAGCCATGTAAGAATGTGCATGTATGTGTGTGTGTGTGACTGTGTGGGAAAGCTTTTTGTATACCATCAAAAATCTCCAGTTCATCAAACTGTTTCTCGCTGTGGAACATCTCGACATAGATATTGATGGTATAACCTAGGAAACAAAAGATTTTCATTCACAATCTTATCCAAAAAGCTGCAATATGCATTATAAAATTTATACCACTCACACACACACACACACACACACACACACACGCACACGCACGTACACGCACGTACACGCGCACACACACATGCAGGGACAGACACAAGTACATGCAAATATACATACATATATGCACAGCCTTGCAAACAATCGTTTTGACACACTTTTATACAAGGATATACGCACACAAACTCATTTTATATATAATCAATTATATGTGCAGACATTTCTAACCCTGTACAACATACAATAAATCACACAATCTTTATGCAAATTTAAATGTACACACATATACTTATTTCAATCCCTCACACATAACCCTACGCATACAAACAGCAGTCGCATACTGTATGAACCACAGACACACACTGTACCTTGAACCATACGTAACAGCCAGGAGCATGTCTGGCTGTTTGGGTAGTTGCTAGGAAAACCGGGGCTTAGTATGACTCCTGATGAAGATGATCGCTCCTCATTGGCTGGGCACTCAGCTGGAGGAGAAACAACCAAAAGCCCAACAGATTGATCAAAACATTGAGAAGTGTGTGCCTCTTATTGTTTTAATTGTGATGAAACAAGAGGCTTTTAAAGCTTAATTGCAATCCATTTAGTGATTTCCTACTTGACAACCCACTGAGGATGATGCTTATCTGGTTATATACTGTATAGTACAGCTGGGTTATATGTGTTGGTGAAAAAGCAGTAAACACACAGAAATAGCCCAATTTTTCTTGACCGTGCAAGTTTTAAGGTTGCTTCGGTGAAGCAATATGTTTCATCTGTTCAGAAATCTCCAGCTGGTTCTTCAAATATTTATTTCACATTAATGGGTAGTAGTAATATTAGCAGGAGGAATCTCACTAATGCATTTAGCATTAGCATTTCAGTCTCATTAAATTAGGAAATGAATAACGTTTTATGAGCAGACCCAACTATTATTTTTAATTTCAAACATCAATATCTGTTTACTATCATGTGTAAACAGATGTATAGTTCCTGTGGTTGTAAAGGCAACTTTGCCAACAAAACTGAGGGCTTGAGAAGATGAAGGTTTTTTTAATGGGCGGGGATAATATATCTAAAAGGCACCTCTAGTTACAGGATTGGCAATCAAGTAAATTTCATCTACAATGCTGACACAAACATACATTTCAGTCTAACAAACAAATGAAAAACAAGAGTGCACAAACAATAAGTTCACTTTAACAGAAAAAGGCTTTTACAGAGTCTTTTCTCCTTTATATGGTTCTGGAGTTCACCAGAGTGTTGCTTTACCTTGACATGTTGGTGGCGGGGCTTCAAAGAGCAAATGCGAGTTGAGTCTACACATAAGCTCTGCCTTTCCAACCAGTGCGTATCCAGGTAAACAGCGGTACTTTACAATATCACCTAACACAGTGAAAATAATAAAACCTCTATTAAATAATTATAATAATTCAACAAACATTTCTTTATAATTCAGTCTTGATGATTGCACAATTCATAATGCCTGGGCAAATCATATCATAAAATACTGTAAGTTCAGAATTCTAAGTGTATGTTAAAAAAAAAAAAAGAAAAAGACTGAGGTATTTATTTTGTAAGTCGGTTTGTTGTGTTATTCCATTTTATGGAGCAGAGTTGACACGCTTGCAGTCTTAAAAGGGGACTGAGTAGAGTAATACATGCTTCTGACTTCCCGGAAGGCATTCAGAGTGCACCTGAGATTCTCAGCATTGGGGGCCTCTGTAAGTTTAAATTTTTTAACAACATTCAATGTTTCCTTGACCTTGTTAAAAGATTTTATAGTTGGCTTGGAGACTGACGATCAACAAAACTAGTTCAGTCTCTGTGGTACTCCATGCTGCTTGGCTTTGTGGATGCAAAATTCAATTTACATGCTCTTAAATGTTCTGCAGCACTTGTGAGATATTTATTCATGATTATCCAAAACTACCTCCCTTTGGTCTTTACTTTGTCATATTGAATGGCGGGACCTTTGAAAGAGTGCAGTTCTGCTGCATTTGTGCTGTGGTGCAAGTGGCAATAATTCGACTTTATCGTTATACAAGTCACAACTGTGGAGCAGCGCTATCACCCACTGGATCACTGTTGTATTTGTCTGTGTCCTATTGGGAACAATTTATCTAATGAAATTTTCTCTCAATATGAAGGTCTCATGAGGTCTCTCTTGACCCTGGAATTAATCTAATATATCTTTAACAATTTTTAAAAGGTCAAAAATAAAGAAAAATACAAAACAAAAAACAAACCAAACCAGAAAAAAAAATACAAAAATCTTTTTAAAATCAACTTTTCAAATCAAGTTTTCTGAATTCATAAAGGATGACATTTAAAATGTAAGTTTTCTGAGGAAAAAATGATTATATACTTTGCCTGAAGCGACCAGGCTCTGCACACCACTGGCAGGGTAAATTGATTTGCTGGGTTTTTATTAAAATGTCTGCTTTTTCAGAATTACAGCTCCTGTTAATCTAAAAGGTCACCAAATCTAAGAGTGAAATGCTTTGAGCAAATCACATAATATAGAACTGAAGGAAAATAGAGAATACAGAAATAGAGAGTGATTATTTTTCCTGAAATGGATGTTTTTCAAAGCTTGGAAAACATATCTTGTGTTACATTTCAGCACAGTGTGGTAATAAGAAAGAGGATTTTCCAAGATGTGTTTAGACTAGCTTAATGCAAGTGAATACAATAAAAATAAAAAACAATAGAATTTGAATTTTGGGCTGAGCTATATAAAACTGTACTGTTTTATATACGGTACTGATTTGTTATCTCTTATCTCTTTTGAGCCACCAGGTGTATCTACCAATAATGGTTACCCAAAGTTGGGAACCAATGCAGTAAGAAAGGGAACCAGAGTAGTGACCAGTTAAAGATGACTGAATGGAAGTTATGTTATCATTCAGGTCAAGACTTATACTGTTGTCTGTAATTTTACTCCATTGATCAAATTAAAAAAATTTATCAAGAATTATTAAAAATGTAGTTGGAGACAATTTTCTTCTTTTCTTTTCACACACACACACACACACACACACACACACACACACACACACACACACACACATAGATACACTAAACAGATGCAGATTCATACTTTCTTGTAGGTTTCTTTTCTGTTTCTTTTAGTTAATAATGATGATCATTACCTATCTGGAAATCTTCATCTTCATAGATCGCCTCTGCATTCTCCACAACAGGCGGCGGGGGGCATTTCTTCAGACGGTAAGCTGGAGAGGTACAATATGATAAGGTAACTTTTAGATTTGATTTGAAAAAAGTAAAGTGGAGTCTACAACATCAGTGCTTTTTATATCTGTGGATAGTTAAATCAGTGTGCATATAACAAAACATGGGAACCAGAAAACAAAGACGTTGCTTCACAATTCTTTGTTCTGTGGCCGCAAAGGAGTTAACGGACATCATTAAATACCAGCTGTGCATTTCCCTCTTTGCAAAGAGCATCCTTGTGGAGAATAGGACAGGTTGATTTAGTTTATTATCTTTATTATTTTAAATATCCAGGCAGTTCTTCAGGGGTAGCCATCCTTGTATCATTTATGCTGACATGAGATTATTCGTGCATCTGAATGTCTCAGGTGCCACGTAATGTAAAGGTTGGCCACTGTTTGCTGAACCCAAACTGGAGCTTTAAATGTTGTATGCAAACTGCATATTCATGTCTTTCGCTCACTAAATCCTGCACTTGTAAACTGACATGCTGTAATTAACTCGTATGAACTATACACTACGAGTCTTAGATCTGCCTGGTCTCTGGGCAGCATAATCCACCTGCACACAACCTAGGCTGACAACTGGAAATGTAGAAGACAGGATATCATATCATTTCCATGGATTCAAAAAAAAAAAAAAAAAAAAAAAAAGGAGTACAAATCTCACATATGGTGCTGAGGCTGTCAGGGTGGCTTTGCGGGATAAAGGAAATACTACATGATTGAATTCAAAAGCCAAAAATAGTGTCAAACTCTACAAGAACAACTTTAGAAGTTAATTCAACCTCCAAGGATTTTTTTTCTCAGTCACCTGAATGATAAACATAAGTAAACAATAACAAGAGCATCATTAATTATCTAATTCTAAACCATAATTTTCTTTTTTTTCTACCTAAATACTGAGGGAAAAATCTGGTTTACTACAGTAGCTTAATGAAAAAAAAAATTATAATTTTTTTTTAAGTGTAGCTGATCCAAACCCCTTTTAAAATAATGATCCACTGGTTTCCGAAACATAAATGACTTAGAAATTGATAAAGATTCTGATAGCATTTAAATAATGTCCTAAACTTTAATTTTGGCACTGATGTGCATTTAGTTCATATGTTTCCCTCAAAAAAAGTTGTTTGAGGATAGAGAAATCTAATTGTAGAAACAAGTTTTGACACTTGGTACTCAATATATATCTATATTCCTGTGTTCATATGTGTCTAACTGTACCTTTATCATGCACACAAAAATACTATATGGCGGTACAAACACTACAGGTATGTGAGAGTGAGAGAGAGAGTGTGTATTTATACCATGGAAGTTGAGAATGAAGAACCCTCCAGTTGAAAAATCAGAGTGAAAGCGGATCAGGACCTTTGGGCTGGTGCTGTAGGCTGACTCTAATGCTGTGTTGCCACTGAAGACTCCCAGCTGAGGGCTGGATGTATCTGGGCCATCCCTAAATAAAGAAATAGAGACAACAAAGACAACTGATGATGCTTAAACTAGAAGCAGGATACATATAAACTGTTGCAGCACAGGGAAGGAGATGAAGAAACCAAGAGTATGTACTGTATTAATATGAGACTTTGTGGATTGTAATTATAATAACTGTTTAAGAATATCTACAAGTATTGCATTTTTTTAGAAAAACTTATAGTAACTATAGAACCATGCTGTGCTGTATCTGCCAATGTTCAACTTTTCCTTAGTTTTTAACTGTTTTTATTTTTCCTTCTATTCTCTGTAGACATATATAGATTTTTATTATTGATCTACCTGCAAAAATTCACCAACTTACCCCAAAACATATTTAGTTATAAATCTACAATTATATCCAAAATTGCCTCTGTATATTCCTTGTAATGGAAATCTATGATAGTGATGAAAAACTTAAGCGGCTGCATTCAGATTTGATTTGATTATTCAAATAAACGAAACCGCTGACTGGTGGCAAACATCAACAATGTGCTGGCATGTCTGCCACAGCTCTAAAGGAAAGTCAGAGGTTGAGATCAGTATGAACTTCTTATGAATTGCTGGTTATGGATTTGCTTTCACTGACTGGATTTAATTACAAGGGGAAAGAGAAACCAAAGCAGCCTTTGTTAACAAAATAAAGACGAAATCTGGTAAGTCAACGTGCCTGTTCACTGAAGGGATAGCAAAGATATATTAGTTTTTTTTTCTTTGCTTTGCTTTTTTCACCCATTTCCAACAAGTTCATTGAACAAAGCCATGGATTAAAGGCTTAACTTCACTCATTAAATATTGAATGTTGTTGAAAGGTTACATTTTCTAAAGTTCCTAAATGTACAGTTTTAGGTTTTTAATGAACATGCCATTGGATTAAACAAGGGTTTTAAAATTTTAATTCATGAAGAGTGCCGGGGATCTCTTGGCTCCTCAATAATTCAAAGTCTTCTGAAGGTGTTGGAGCTCATTTGGAGAATCAAAATGTGCTTTTGGGTTATTTAAACCAAAAATGAGTTACAATTTACAAATCCGTATGTCAATATTTCTCTCAGCCCACAAAAACCATCTACAATTAAATTTTTTAAAACATGCATATGGATGGCTGTATTTATATTTGAACTTATTTCTGAATGTAGCTGACATTCCACAGCAGAACTGAGAAACCTCGGACAGAGTTGCTTAGTGACCTTTTGCTCAGTGAAGTAAGAATTTGCTCCTGTGAAAGCCATTTAATGAAGTCAGTGCCTTTAAGCCTCAAGATGTTAGCTTGTGAGCAAAACAGCTGCTGGTGAGAATCTCAACACCAGCTGAAACAACATAGTCAGGGAAAGTGAATGACCCCCCCCCCCCACACACACACACACACACACAAATTTTAAGTAAGCCTTACCCCTGGAAATAAAGATTAAAAGCGAGTTTGATTTAGCAAGATTTAACACTTACTGCTTATCTACTCTGTCTACTCCAGGTGACTGACACAGGCACAGTGCAGTTGAGAATAGGGTGGGATTCAGTGGAATGCATTAAGAGAGTGATAGAGGCTGAAATTGTTCACCTTCGACTAAATTCACTTTACAGTACAAGCAGGCACATTCTTTGCCACAACTCTCAGAGTCTTATGATGGGAAAAAACTGTGGATCCACCACAAAATCCTTTTTGAAGGTAAACTGATGTCTTTACACCAAAGATATAGAATGACCTTGTTAAAGAGTTAGAAGTTACCGTATACTGATAGAATAGCAATACTGTGGTATTAGAACAGATATTTCTTGGACTTTATTAAAAGATTGCAATGTATGTATGTATCTTACGCATTATCTCTTCTTGTTCTGAAAAGCTACATTACAGTTGAGTGCCGCAATTTTCTGAGCTTTTAGGACATCTTTTTCTTGCTGAATGAAATACACCATGATTATAATAAACAAAGTGATGAACGAATTAAATTCTTCATTTCCTCTACACTGATTTTTTTGTCCTTTAGAAACCCAACATAAAGATAGATGCGTTATTGCATAAAAACACCTTTAGCACATAATATGTTTTCAACATTGTCAAGTGATGTTTTTAAAAAAATACTAGTTTTGTTTTCGTTTTCACTTGGTCAGATGATTGCAGTGCGTATGCAGCATTATAAACTACTGTGTTGCTCTGGTGTTTGATCTATTGCCCATTTTCAGAAATGGTTCAGTGATAATAGGCAATGAGCCAAGCACAACTGGTGGTGGACTGCAGAGACAGTATGGCTTCAGTCCCTGGACACCTGGATGCTGCTGCTGTCACATAAACCTCAGGGGTATACCAGGCAGAAACCAGCACACACTTCACTGATATATGGAATGTACAGGACATAGTCAAGCACAAGGCAAAAGAGTATCCCTCACAAGTGTGATTAATGAGAGACCAGAGCAGAAGGAGGCTTGTGAAGAGGGAAATCAGTATAACCACTGAGAGCAGAGTAGAATAAATAATCAGAGGAGTGAAAGTCTAGGCTCATCAGATCATAAAAACCACCTCACTGACTTGTTTGAATGTGATGGTGATTGTAAGACTCAGCTGTTACAGATGGCATTTCAGAAACTCAGTGCTCAGTCTGACCTAAAGCAATGCTCTATAAACGCTTTACTCTATATGTCATCTTATTTTCAGTGCTTAGCATTTATAGGACATACTAAATACCCCTCTATATATCCGGTAACTATTTGAAAAATCCTTGGACTAGAATTTTCCATTGGAAATTTAATTTTCATCAATAATAATCCTAAGCTTGCTTTGGTCCGCTTATTTAGATCAATTACAATTCATTTTGGGCTCAAACTCCTCAAGTTAACCATTTAAAGTTTCATATTACAGTAAATTGAAATTAGGCTCCAAATAGATTTCTTATTAGCCCAGCAGCTCAAATGGGGTATAATGTCTCTCCTCCAACTCTCTGTCCAAGTGAACTCAAAATCCAAACAGTTAAAATTCAGGACAAAAGTCGTGGCCCCAGTCTTATGCTCTTATGAGTTCAACTAGATAATGTCAGTTATTCTGTTTTATTATGGGCGCACAAAGAAGTCACTGATGCACTAACCTTTGATCTGACTGACAACTACTAGAAGGCAATTACAGATGTTCCACCTATGCTGAAATCACTGTTATATGTCTATAGTACAGCTGTCTGTATTAAAAAAACCCATTGTAAAAATCTATAGTATTGAGATTAGTAACTTATTTTTCATACACATTAAATGATTCAAATAAATCAAATCAAAAGACTATCTTTAATGATTATTCCAACTTTGAAACAAAGCCTGCTGATGTTGTTATGAGTTCTCTACTATTTACTTGACTGAAATGCCGGCGCAATTGCCCTTTGGATCATCCACTCCAAATTTGTCTAAGGCCCTGGAAGGTAAATGCTATTCCATTGGGTCTGAGAAAAGGACTGCTCTTCTCGGAGTCAGCCCCCAGTCACTTCCAAATATATTCACGTGTTTGAGATTCAGCTAGATTGAGCAGGGCAAAAGTCCATTATGTATGCACTAATCTCACGTTACAGATGTCTTTTGATACCCAACAATTTATTAATGTGATTTTATAATTTTGTTCTCCAAGAAATGTGCCAAAAGAACATGAGTCACAGAAAACAATTTGCAGCTGCAAAATAACTTTGATGCTGTGCCTCTCCATAGCTATATCCATGGCTCCAGTATGTGGCGAGATTGAAAGTAGTCACAGGGTGTGAATGTATTACTCTCCCACTGCCTACATTTCAGCTGCTGAGTCCCTAGAACTTGACTTTTAAACCTGACCATTAAAGTTTGACCACACACAATAACCAAATATTACTTTACTAAATTGAACCTGAATGATGATACTGCTCGATATTAATTTTCATCCTAATAAATTCATTGTACAATATTGTTTTTGTCGCCAAACATGATGCGAACTGAAACTATTAAAAGAGAAATTTCTCTTGGACTGACCAAAACTTGTCAGATCCAGCCAAGTCCCATTGGATTTCTTAACCCAGCTCTACCACTCCTTTCATTACATTTCTCACTCACCACTGAATCTCATCATTACTGCCAGAGTTCCTGAGCCCTTTCCAGGTGAGCGTATGGCCATGGTACTGACTTAAATTGAATTGGTCAGTGGTTCCATTGTAAATGCATTACTCTCACACTCCCTATATTACAATTTTACCTCCACACTGAATCACATTATTACTGCAGGAGAGACTGTGTATGCATAGCACAGAGAATATATGTGTGTTAGATTTCTGTGTATGTGGAGTCTATGGAGCTGTGATCCCTGTGCTATACACAGATCTGTATGGGTTTGTGGGAGAAAAATGAAGTCATAAACAATTGACAGATATTGACGTATACCTTTGCACAGTCGAGACTGTGTTTGTATAAAGTAATAGATGTGTGTGCATGTACATTCAACTGTGAGTGTACTCAGACTTACCAGACAGCAATGTAATCAGTGACAGGCTCCGTCTGCAGTAAGGTAAAGTTGATATAAACTCCATGTCCATGGGGAACAGTGATGAGCCAGATACAGTCTTGGGAGTTGGGATACTCATTAGGGTACTGAGGTGAATAGATTGTCCCATTTTCAGCCGTGACATTATAGCCACAAGGAGCTGTAAAAAACAGTTATAAAAATATCTATTTGCAAACTTGTCACTTTCTTCTACCATGTTCGACCTGGAAGGATCATAAGATAAGGGTGACTGCTGAATTGCTGACAGTAAATATTAAAATTGTTATTATCACTCTTTGTAGCAGTGCAAGTAGAAGCAACAGTATTAGTCGCAGTATTGATGGTAATAGAGAGAACGGTAATTTTGTTACCGATGTAAACAGTAAATGATCTAAATGACACAGGAATATTCACTTTCTACTTGTTTACCTAGAGTGCTGGCTTATAATACTGATTAAAGATGAAAATTAATTTACTCAAATTCAATCAGGATGACAATATTTTCTAAATGTCTTGATTAAAAAGTACAATTGGTCTATGAGACATGTTGCTTGGATAAAGATGGTGGTAACAACAAAACTGTCTACTATGTAAATATTTATTTCATTACATCTTAATTTCGATTATCTTGCAAATTTTGAATCCGATCAACAGACATGAACATTTAGCAAAATACATTCATATCAAAAAGCCAAAGTTTGTCATTACCCTCACAGCGTGGGAATGGGTGGTTCCACTTCCTGTTGGTTCCATGCAGGCAAGTTAGTACTGGGTGTCCGATCAAAACATAACCAGGGTAGCACTGAAAAGTTACTGATTGGCCAGCGCTGTAGTCACTGTTGATGATGTCACCATTTGGAAAAGGAGAGGGATCCTGGCAGTTTTGCAGTTGGTAGGCTAAGGAGAGATGGGGAGAAATGATTGCCAGTGAGGGGATACTAGAGTTTAATTTGTTTAATTTCACATTTACCTGAGTTTTGGGCATCAGGAAAATAACAAATGCTGCTCTTTGGCAAACCACATATGCAGGCATACAGTTATACTCAGTTTAATTAAATCCAGTGTAGTTGGATATTTGTTCCTCTCTCCTCTGCTGTGTAGCCCTACACAGTAGTCATTTATGCCTGCCTCCCTAGTCCCAATATGTGACTGCGGAATACGAATGCAATTCATTTTATTCAAATAATTTTTTCCGTCCACAGCTAACAGACTTAAAGGTGCATTAGAAAACCTATGACCCACAGAGGTTACCAGCAGGAACATTGTAGATCCAATCTTCTCTTACACAGTTCTCTGGCACATACATGCATTGTGTGCCAACACTTGCTTGGGGAAATGTCAGTATCGGTATTTAGAGCATGTCTCCTTCTGCACAAGTGTCATAGCAGGCCAAGGCCATCCATTAAATATGCCACTGACAGAGAATGGTGGTGTCTGACAGTAAAATACCGGTTGCTACAAAAGGCTAGAGAGATAGACAGCTACTCAGCTACTAACAAGAAAAAGGACTCGATACAAACCAGGTTGATACAAACAGAGTCTTCAGCACTAGACGAGCTGAGATGCACAATGTGCAAAGGGGCCACAAAGACAGTCCATACTGTTAGTAGGAGGATGTAGGATGTAGGACGTAGGATGTAGGATGTATGAGAGAACTGCACACAACACAATCGGTGCAGGGACACCTGTGTTTCAGCTGAGTAAAGGATAGAAAATCCCAAGTCCAGAGGGGGGATGCCACAATGGATGCTTAAGAACATAAGAACAAAGATCCAATGGGACTTTTAGATCCTGACAGATAAACAAATTTGACAACACTAACTGGAAAAAGTAGAAATGAAGAAGCACCAGAAAGGCCAGTGGTGACAGATGTAGTGGTCCCAAGTGAAAGCAGGATCTAGGGGCAGGAATATGGTAGGATATAGAAACAACCAGGGGCTTAAAGAGGAAGTAGAGAGACTGTAGAAAATGTAAGCAAAGAGTTTTCCAAGTTATAGCGGGAGTACTTGCAGCCATGAAACTGCAACAAAGAAGGTGGCTCCATGAGATTCCTGGAACAACATTTGAAATCTCTGTGTAGAAGTGTAATTTTTAGGCACTGTAATGTCAGAGTGTCCTACACTAAATTTGGAAACAGAGCTCCCTTAAGCCTTTATTAGCGATGGGTTTGGGTTGAAATGTCATTGTGTTGGCTGTGGCTCAGAGGGGTCGCCCACCAACTGGAAGCGTGGTGGTTTGATCCTGACTTCTCTAGTCCATATGTCCAAGTGCCCTTGGGCAAGATACTGAACCCCAAATTGCCCCTGTTGTGTGTGTCACTGTTTTATGAAAGTGTGTGCTTGTAGATGCGCTGCAATGTGTAGAAAAAGCGCTGTTTGAATGTGTTTGTGAAAGAGTGAATGTGACATTAGTGTAAACGCTTTGAATGGTCAAAAAGACTGAAAAAGCACTATATAAGTACAATCCTTTTGCCATTTTACTTTTCCAGTGTATTCATACTGATTTAACACTGAGACTTTATGGAATTGCAAACGATCATTCAGCCTACTGAACCTTCAACTTCCAAGGCCTTGAGTATAGAACCAGAGCTTGTATGTTGAAGTGGTGCAGGGGTGAAAGCATTCATTCAAGTCGGAAAATTGTCAATTGTGTTCATTCAACACATTGGAGGGTATTACCAGGAACCTATGTGTTGAGCCCAACCCATCAGAGATGCTGTATTTGCTGTCAGGTGAAAAAACCATCTGGTTCCATGTGTGGAAACACATTCACAACCTCCACAACAGCAACAACATTGGGAGTAAGTAGTGACAAGGACTGCACTGTTTTGGGACATGGCCATTACTAATTGGGAGAAAAGGGGAAAATTATCATATGCATGTGGGTTTGTCTTATATGTAAGATAGTAGTAAGCCTTGTTCTTGTTATGCTGGTGTATAGGCCCACAGTGCATCTCTTGTGTCTTTGAAGTAAAGCACTTAGGGCTATGAGTAAAGCCTGCTGGACAAGATGGCAGTCTCTCACAGGAGCTTACTAACAATCCATCTCTTTTAATGATGAGAGGAAAGCCAAAAGGTTTTTAAAAAATCTTTAGCATGACTCATCCACAGATCAAAGCTCGAAACCTCATAGCAATACGTTTTTTCATCCTACCCTTCATTTCTTCTAGTTGGGAAGGCTTTGTAATTTGGCCACTAGGTTTGGATGTTAATTCATTTGAATCTATTGAAGAGAGCATTTTTTTCTCTAAATTATTTTCAAGCAACCAGCTTGTGTACCATACCGCAATTTTTGAGAAACTAAAAAGTAGGCTCAATTTGAATACAGGTGTGTTCCCTCAGCATCCCTTGAGAGGTGGCTTTGAACTCAGAGCACTTGCAGTATTACCTCGCAGAGTTGTGGCATATAGTATATGCAGTCCTCATTCTAAAAACAAATCCTGTTTAGTCAAAGATCACACATAAACTCACCCAGATAGGTCAGTTTGAATCCTGGCCTGTTCTCTGAGTGGTCACTGTAGAAATGGATGATCGTCAGGTGTGTTGTGCTGAGTAGAGGGGGTGGGATCTGTGAACCAGTAAACTGTCCAATAAGAGCAGAGCTGTGCTGTGGTCCAGCCCTCACCTCTAGGAAGTCATGGTTGTCTTCAGAGGAGAAGTTTTGGAACTGAATATGGGCTCCTAGAATACAAAGACATGATAATATAAATACATAAATACATAATAACAATATATGACAATTACAGTGAAGGTAACATTATACCCTACAGGATCTTTAATTTCATGACTCAAAGGTGGCTTAAATTTTATGGATCAAATAGTGACTAAAGAAAAAGTTTACATTTGACATATCTTTCAGAGTGTACATACATCATAGAAAAATGTTATGAGCTTAAAGACCAAGTGCACTAAGGTTACATTATTCCACAGATAGAACTGCACTTTTTTTGCCTGAGACAATGACAATAAAGCTATTTTATTACTACTTTTGTTGTCTTTTGAGTATACTGAGTATATCATTTTTGAAAATAAAAATCATTTCAAATTATACCCAAAGATTAGAAATAATATGACCAATAGATGGATACAAACTGTCCTAATCAAAACATCTCTTAGTGAAGTCAGTAAACAACAAACACCGTGTGTAAACCATACATGCTGCGGATTCTGTGCAAAAAAAAAGGTCTGTTTTCCCCTCTACAATAACAGATGTACTTAAAGTGACAAAGTCTTTGACGAATGCTCTTACACCCCATAATACTTACCATATCCAGTTGGCAGGGTGATTTGCCAGGTGCAGTCCAGGTTGCCGGGGTAGTTGCCAGGGAAACCTGGGCTAAGGATGACACCACTCATCTCAGACAACACCCCACCACAACGAGCTGACAACACAAGCAGAGCAAGCACATTGTTAAAACAGGCAGTACATGAGCAATGTGCAGTAGAGATCATCACTTTTTCCTGGTAGATTAATCAGAAAGAAGGTTATGCCACAGCAAAAAAGTTAAAAATGGTAGAAAATACAGCCACATGCAACAACAAAAGAGTTTTGAGCACCTTTTCAGGGGAACAGGGTTATTTGTAGTATCAAGCAAAGCTTATAATTGAAATTATTTTCAATGTATTTTTTTGAAAAGAAAAGGAACTAATGTTTAGGGTTGTGGACCTTACCACTGTAGTTAATTTCACCTATTTGATTTTTAACCAATATATTAAACCAATAATTTGGAGGTTTGCTATCATGTCTGAAAATTCAGATCTAGACTTTCTGAGGGTTTGGACCATTTGTGCAGAATTTTTGTAAATCATATAGAACCGATGAAGAAGAACACATGATACACATTTCTCTGACTGAAATAGGAAATACTGAATTTAACACAAAGAGAAGGGAGCTTTGGTTTAGGTTGATTATAACAGGAATTTGATTCCTAGACCCGCTATAAGTTTTCACAAAAAACAGAATTATTCAGGCATAAACATAATTGTCAATGCAATCAACACTTCTAAAACTACTGCAGCAGTTAGGAAGCCCTGGCTCACAGCACAAGGTGCAAAATTCTCTTTGTACCCACCAGGGAGATTGATTTTATAGATCACTGACCCTATGTCAATAAGGAAGTTGCTTACTTCCACAAATCTGATTTCAAGCTGCCAATATTAAATACATCAATCCGGCCATAGTTAAGGACTACACTTTTTCATTCAGTCATTTCTATTTAGAATTTAAAGTAAAGTTCTGTTAATATTCCTGTGGTGAGTGGATAGTGGATAGTACCATTTTTTATCAAATGACAAGGCCAACTAGTGGCTTTACAAAGAACCCTGTTAAGAACATGCGACCATAAACCTTAGACACTTTTGTCTTAGACTACTTCTGTTACTTTGATGCACTGGTCTAAAAGTTCAATGCCAACTTGACACCCCTGTGACATTTTTTTTGTCCCAACTGGTTCGACCAATCAATATACAGTTTATCCAGTGGAGCAGTTTCCTGGTGTGAATGTGTGTTACCTATGCAAAGAGGAGGTGGGTAGTTCCATCGACGCACAGTACCAGGCATGCAGGAAATGTGAGAGTGACCCTGAAAGTGATAATACTTTTAGGTAAGTTCAAGAAGAATAAGTGCAAAGAATTTTGTTACATTTTCAACAGTTGGGAATGTTTCTTTTCTTTTAAAAGAAAATATTAAAGAAAAAACAGGAGAAAATGTACAATCTCAGCATTTTCTCTAAGCTTGGAATTTAATATCTACTTTCTCTCAGAGCTTGACAATAGTTCTTGTTTTTTGCATATAATTTAAGTAGAAATGCAGCCATTTCATTTTATTGCATGCTTGCTAACTGCTATGGAGAGCACATGTTTTATTTTACAATATATTTTACAGTATCTCTTAAGCAATATGTAAAACCAGTGGTTTACTATGTACAAACAGTAACAGTTAGTAAAATATTTAAGAATGTATCAATTCTTTTGTTTATTGGTCAGTTTATGCGTTCATTACCTGTAACGTGTACCCAGGCTCACAGGTGAATGCCACCACCTCATTGACCATATATCTGTCTCCAGTTTTAATGCCATTGGCTGGGATCATTGGCTCTGGACAGGTGGTAAGACCAACAGCTACAAAAAAAGGACCAAAATACAATTAACCATTTGAATATTATTATTTACTTCATCATTAAGTTTTCTAGGTAAAGACTGCTTATCCTCTGGCTCAAGTTATTTGTCCAGAGCACATGATATGATGATAATATGGACAGGAAAATACAGTAAATTTCACCTAATAATCACTTTTTCAAGTTCTAGACAGCTAAACCCCCATTGCTGGCTCAACCTCTATTAACATTTAACTAAATTTATCTAACTAATTTATCTAACGTCTACATTTTAATCACCACTACAATGACACAGGAATCACTTCCTTCTTCTTTTCTGTACCTTGGCTTTACTTAAGTACTTGTCAAGAAAAACCTTCAATGTCCAGTTGTATGTGATCTTTTGGTTGACTTGAACATAAGATAATAAAGTCCCAAAGTAAATTAGAGAAGAAGTTTTCCAACATAGAAAATTTCAATTTTTAGATGAAGAACTAATGTGACAGAATAACCAACAAATGCTCCCAGTGACTTTATTCTTACACATAAGACAAATGGATAGCTAGTACAATAAAAAAGTGTGTATGTCAGCGGTGACAGGACTCTCTGAAATGTGTTTAAAAATATGTGAGAGGAACATAATGACTTTATACATGTATTCTCAAAACAATAAAGGTTAAACGCATCTTTAATAAGTTTGACAGCAGCCAGACCTGTATCAAACAGCATCAGTAGGAGTTTGTGTGTGTGTGTGTGTGTGTGTGTGTGTGTGTGTGTGTGTGTGTGTGTGTGTGTGTGTGTGTGTGTGTGTGTGTGTGTGTGTGTGTTTCACTTGGAAAATTCCGCAGGAGACTGCCCTAGAGCAGTTACCATGGCAACACAGAGTAGGAAGACGGGTAGAGAGTGAAAGGAGGGGGAGACAGGATTGAATGCTTGTGTGTGTGTGGGTGTGTGTCTTGTTGGTTCATTATCTACCTCCCTACAAGCAAAACGAAGTGATCCCACTGAGCTCTCTCTCTCTCTCTCTCTCTCTCTCTCTCACACACACACACACACACACACACACACACACACACACACCCACCCACACACCCACACACACACACACGCACAAACAAACAAACTTGCACTTGTACCAAGTCTTAACCCTAAAACAGCCCAGTGACCATGTGTCAGAAAGTGAGGACTGGCCAAAATGTCCTCACTCCCCAAAAAATTCTCTCACTCCATGCAATCTATAACTCAAACTGGTCCTCACAAAGATAGGAAAGTAAGAAGAAAGTACAAGTACACAAACACACAAACACACACACATTTGCACACACGTGGCCTAGCTTAGCATGTGACATTTATGAATGTGTGTACTTGAGTGGCTGTTACATGAGTATGTGCTTGCAGGGGGTTATGAGGAAGACTTTCTTGAGATGGGGCATAGGTGAAAAAGCTGCATGAGACTGTAACTTGGAGACTCACATGCATGCATGCACTGTGTATTATTAGGCAGAGCATCAGCAGGCTGTCTTAACAACTGATCAATCAAACTATTCCATTTGGCTGACCATCTCTCCCTCTGTCACCCCCCCATCTCTGTGCTAGCAAAACTGCTCCCTCTCTTCCCTGTTTATGAGAGAGAAGTGATGCTCTGTAAAAGGCTGACAGTACCACAAACTACCCCACTAGGACCACTAGACTACAACCATACAGTGTCAGCATTTAAGTCTAACTGATGGGATTTACTATACTGCTATTACAGTTTATTTGAGGATAGACAAGGGAGAGAGATGTTCAACTCTACCTTTTGGAAGAAAGGGAAATTAATCATCTTAAAATGATGACAGCATGATCGCCACAATCATCTGTTTGTCCCCAGCGAATGATTTTGTCAACTTGTACAAGCTACCACATTACTGCAAAACGGACATGGAGAAATTTTAGCAGCACGGTAGCTAAAGGTTCTGTAATCTTGACAATATGTGTCTAAATCTGGCAGCTGATAAAATATACAAAAAATGTGTGATGATGAGATACTATTTTTAGCTATGAGGGATCATTTTTCCCAGTTCTACAAGAAACATAGTGGAAAACAGAAAACAGCACAGTGAAAGATCAGTGAACAACCCTAATTGTGTAAGAAACAGTTCCAGAAATAGGTCCAGTAATGCAGGTTTCTTTTGATAGTTATTCACCGTGTATTTCAAGTCCATAAAGTGAAAATCATTAAAGAGACTTTACTGTTTAAATGCACTTAAAATCTTTTCTGGCTAATACAAGTTTCTTTTTTTCTTTGTAATTTGAACAGAGGATCTGAAAAACACACACACACACACACACACACACACACACACACACACACACACACCTGAAGGCAAATAAAATTTATGCGTATTTTCTTACTTATTCAACATGTAAGTCACCTGATCTCTGCAAAACTTGGCTTTCACTAAAAAAAAAGTTTAAAGCCTCCTTTGTGTTGAGACCTCCTGTAAAGAACCTCTCAGGCAAACTCGGAACAA
Source organism: Istiophorus platypterus (assembly GCA_016859345.1). NCBI lineage: Eukaryota > Metazoa > Chordata > Actinopteri > Istiophoriformes > Istiophoridae > Istiophorus > Istiophorus platypterus. The sequence goes on from CM029118.1 coordinate 18,633,986, forward strand.
ATTCTGCTCAAGATTAGAGTGTTTTCACTCATTTTTTGAGATAAACAAAGCTGCCAGCTGAGAACTGCAAGAGCTTTTGTGGTGGCATGATGTATGATATATATTTTGAAGGGAATCTTGGAAATACTTTAGTGCTCAGCATGCTGTACTTGGACATGGTTCCCATGATAACAGCAAATAGCCTTCTTGCTGGCTAATACCATGAAACAGCAGGTATTGCATTGGTCTTGCCAAATTATAGCAGACACTGACTTACATACAACGGCAGAAAGATCAGGAGGACAGATGATTATTCTTTAAAATATTTACAATGTGGAGCAGGGGTAATCAAATACAAGTTGTAGAGCAAAATGTTCACATTCTCACAGGTCCAGAGAGTTGGGATTAGGCAGGTCCAGATCTGGACCGGAATTTGCTTGTTTGATTATTTGGTATATAGATGATTTCTTAACTAACCTAATTACATCATATAACCTATATCTTCCTCTCTGTCTGTCCCACTGTCTGCCTCTCTTTCCCTTTCTACCCTGCCCTGTACCACTTCACAACTTGTTCTCTCTGTGGGAAAATGTGAAGAGGCAGAAGTCATCATCATCCAGGCCAAGCTACTACACATTCAAAAAGACTGGCACATGTGCACAAGCACACATACACAAACAAATTCTGTAAATGCATATAAAACATGTGCACACACATAAACAGACTGGGGTCATGCTTGTTTTTTTCACAGTTGACCCACTTCATGTCATCAGATAAACTGATATGCCTACATGGTACAATCTTAAATTTTGAAACTAGCAATCAGATGCTGGGAAAATGTAGAAAGAAGATCTAAACACAGTTAAGGCAATCCCAACTAGAGGGCTTCACAAATGTAGAATTCTGGACCTGGTCTGAAACACATGCATATAAAACCTAGCCAGAAATCCATGTCCGTTAATTAGTCTTTAAAATAAGATTTTCGATCTGGAAAACGACCCTCGGAAAGTCAGATTCGCCTCCAAACACACCCAAGGACCCAATCTAGAATGCAATCGACCAGGAGAGACTGAAACAGAGGGAGAACACTAACGTCAGCAAAAGCATTATGCACCATCAAGAATAATATATGGTTTTTTTCTTGTCTTTCACATTCCACACTGTCCTGTTGTGATTGTGATGCACTGTGTGATCAGAGCTGATCACCAAGTCTGCTCAGATCCACAAAGGTATTACAAATAGTGGCACACAGACCCAAGGCCAACAATAATAGACCCTACCGGACCTGATTAGACTGAATATAATGTGGCTCCAGACTTGGTTCTCTAATTGGGTCTTTGTTACCCAAAATTTCACCAAAAATCCTCGTTCCATAGAAAGTAGGAGCCTTGATAAGGAAGTCCAAAGAGACCACCACCTTTACTGCTCTCAACTTAATAATATGTGTTGTAGGCTTGAGCAAAAATAAATACTAAAACATCAAAATAGAAGAAGTGGCTTTTCCCACATAGTACAAATTTGTATATACAAGGATCCAGTTCTATTTAAAGCGTAACATATAGACTCATAATTGCAGTCAGCTTTTAGTTGGCTAAGGTGCATCTGCTAATGAAAACCCTCTTAAAAAATGAGTCTAGCCACAGTTACAACACACTGACACAATATACTGTGCCCTAAAGTGACCCTTCTCCCTGGTTTTCACTCCTAGGGATGGTGTGATAACAATCAGAGCCAATAATAATACAGACTATGGAGCCACAACTGTGTGCTTTCACCCACCCACACCCACACCCACACACACACACGCACGCACGCACGCACCCACGCAGCACACACAAGGCATGCACACCCATAGAAATGTGTGCCCACATGCACTAAAACTCACACATAATCACAAATGGGGACATGTTCATTGATCTGGAAGTGATTCTAAGCTAAAACAACTACAAAGGACTGAAAAGCACAACCTTGTCCTGACAGGTGTGATGTTAATATCCGTACCTTTGTCTGTCTACGACATATTTGTGTGTATGCTCCCTTCTTTTGGACTTATGTGCATGTATGACACAAGCAAAAGCATTTTATGTATGTATTTGTGTGATGCTGTTTCTGTTTAGTTCCCTCTAGGTGTGTGTTTTGTGTGTGTTTGCTCCAATGTCGGTCTCAGTATGTGTGTATGCTCTCAGGCAGTACCAGTACAGGTCACTGACTCTTGTTATTTGATGTTGAAGTTTTGACTGCAACGGTGTATGTGTGTATATATGTGCTTGTGTGCATCTTGGTTTCTAGTAAGAAGGGACCCAATATTCACTCCTCGGCTGTTCTGTGAGCTGTTTGTTCAGAGAGTAAATTTTGTTTGTAACCACTCAACATGTCAGTCTATCATCTATCCAACTATCTATCTCGTTTGAAAGCTTTAACTTACTCTTGTATTCTAGGTGAAAGCCTGCTGCCACCACGCTGATGTCACTCTGAAAGTGCAGAAGGAGCTGATTTGATGTTGAATTGAGGAGGGCAGGAGCTGTAGTTCCTGTAAAAGACAAGAGATAAAGATACAACAGAAACCAGGTGACAAGTTCTTGTCTAATTCCCAATTTTTGGCATATATAAACTGATTTAACATTATCATTTTGCAGGGAAATATTCACTATATATTAAGAAAAACCTGAAGTGAAACAGCTTCAAAGTTTAGCTAACAAATCATTAGGCAGAAGAAATTAGGAGGAAATTACTTTAAAAATACATAGTTATGCTTTCTTTTAGCAAGCAAGATTTTGACTCTAAGTCTTGTTTAAACCTTTGTACCAGCTGGGAAATTCTATAAAGAGAAGGTGAGCAATCCCTTGCCCTCTATGGACAGCTAGCATTTTAGTGTCCTTATGTGAAGCAACCCTAATTTGCCCCAGTAAAGCTTCTCAGTGGCCAACAACAGATCACTGTGGTTATGGTGGGCAGCTCCCCTGTGTGCCGTCTTGAGAAGGGCAGTCATTTGTGTGTGTGTGTGGCCCTGTGGGCGGCATGTTTTATGTGTGATAGGTGTGTGACAGGTATGTGCTTGGGGCAGGTCATGGGGGAAACTCCACTGAGAAATTGTAAAAGGTCAGATCATTCTTTATCCCTCCCTGTCGTCTTTCCCTCCCTCTTTCTCTCTCTTTTTCTTCCATCCTTCACTCAACCTCATGGTGAAACTCTTCCCCTCCCTCCCTTCCTCATGTCTTCTCCTCTCACTGACTGCCTGGAAAAGCAGAAGAATTCTATGTCTTATTTATTTATTATTTATTCAAATAAGACTTATCCTGTTTTTTGGTATTACAACATATTCATCATAGATCTGCAGTGAATGCTCTATGTGTGTGTATCTTTAGTTTAAGACCTGTCATATCTAATTCATCATAGATGTTGTGCACATGTGTTTGTCAGCCCATATATGTGTGTGCTTGTGTTTGTGTGTGTATCTATAGTTTAAGAGCTGTCATATCTCATCCATCATAGATCTCTGGAGTGTTTGTGTGCATGGGTGTCTGTGCATTAGATTGTGTGGTTATCTGTGTGTGTGTGTGTGTGTGTGTGTGTGTGTGTGTATGTGTGAGCATATTGTCATACCAGAAAATGACCCTAATTTAGGAGCTGTCATGTCCCCTCCATCATAGATCTCCAGAGAGTCCCAGTTGTGCTCAGTAGCAAACGTCATCACTTGGATCTAAATAGCAATCAATGATAAAAACTGAACATTAAATCCTCCAGGTTTATGTGCCTCCTTCATAGTTAGAGTATATACAATGTATTATACATTTCTATACAACTGTATACATATCTGTACCTGTATCCCAGCCCCTTCACTGACATGGATCCTCCACAGACAGTTGAGACTGTTTGGGTAGGGTTCAGGGTAGCCAGGAGACAGTATAGTACCACGTCGTTCGGTCACATTGCCACTGCAGGGAACTAGAATGACAACAGAAAATATAGATTTCCCTGCAACGTTTATTAACTAACCAGCTAACAGATCAGGTTGCTGGAATATAGTGGTGTATATCCGGGAACAATATGGTGTTCAAATTACCACTGCAGGGAGCCATAGAGAGGAAATATGATTATTAAAACAAAGCAAAACAAACCAAAACAAAAATAAACTATTTGTGGTATAAACTGAGTTGACGGTCGAAGCTGTTGGCAAAAGGCTTAGTCTCAGCAGTGAGAAATATCACACAGGCATAAATTTAGGTTAGTTAGAATTAATGTCAAAATTGCATCTCTGGCAGTGCTGGGTGATTCACAGAGAGCCAAAGGACTGATTACTTCTTTGGAACTGCTTATGTTAGCTAGTTACATTCTCTGTAGAGTTCAGGATATCAGCCACCCTTACCTATACAGGTTGGTGTTGTTGCGTTCCATTGTGCGAGGGCACCTGGCATTGCCTGGCACCGGATAGCACTGGATCCTTTCAGCAGATACCCCGGACTGCACTCGAACCGAACCACAGAGCCAGCTGAGAACTCTGACCCGATCCGCCTGCCGTAGCGAGGCTCTGGAACTGAACTGCACTGACTGTCACTGGTGCGGGGCACAGCTGCAATAATGGCCATAATTGCACAGTATAAGAGGACGAGGACAGAAAAAAATAGAACTGTAGTTTTCAGTAAAGAGAATTTGAGGTTGGACTTGAATTGTATGCGACCTATTGTGTATAAGTGTATATATGTGAGAGAAAGACAGACAAACAAAGTGAGTTACCTTGGTAGACAAAGTGAAAGCCTCTAGCTGACTGGCCACTCTTAGCATTGAACCGCAACATGATCTGATTAGAAGTTGCCAATGGCAATGTCTCTCCTGGGACACACAATTACACACAACCATTATGATTTCAAAATGAATGTCAACACTTAAGTTTTTGAAACACATAACACATGTGTTCATATGGAACATATGAACACACATGTACAGGTAAAAACATACACAGCCTGTACTGTGCTGATTTACAGTCATAACTTAGCTCTTAGCAAGGTTTCTTCTTCATTTTTGCCTTGAGATAAAATGTAGTCCTCACAAGAATAAGAATGCCAGAACAAAGACACACATACTGCAAATCACAGGCACATACACACAGAAATGGATATTCACACACATACATTGGCATATAAAGGAACAATGATAAATGAGAAAAACATGGCCTGGTGTGGCTGACATTCAGAACCACCATTAGCTGCATTGGGATTTGTGTATATATGTATTAATATGTTCATGTGTCAGGACAATCAGTCAGTTAGCTGGAACAATGTGCTACAAATCTGTTTGGCTGTGTGTCCATGTGTGCCTGTGTGTGCATACATACATGTGTGATAGAGTAATGATGCGGATAACATTGATTTTGTAAAGCCTGGTGCGTTTCATATTTTGCTGCAAAATGGGGGAGTTGTGGAATTTCAAATCAAAATTAACCTTAATGAATAAGTCACCCATTCTGCATTATATAAACAAACAGATAGTGGTTGGAGAGAAAAAATAGTTGAATGTGCGGCAGCATTTAGCCAAACAAAAAGTTTACATCCTCTTTGTTTGTCTTATTTCAGAATAATTTCTGAAATAAGACAACTGATCTATTCATTGAAGGAACTGAAAAAAATATAAATCTTGGTGTAAAATACAAATGAATGCTTAGGGTAACTGTATCTGTCCAGATATGCTTGGGTTTCATGAAGTATCATAAAGATGACTTAATTGGTGGCTGTGACCTCGTCCTATATTAAACACTGTAATTCTCTCAATTCTACAAGCTCACATCAGAATGAACATAATAGAGAAAATATTTAAAAGGCCTTGATTTCTTAAGAAAGAAACTAAATGTCAATTCCAGTGGGATTACCCTGCAGCATACCCTCTGGCCATGACACACAACAGAGGAACATGAAACTCTGAAGCAATGAGAGCAGATTTAGCCAGCAACTATGTTAATCAATATTTCCTCATATTTTATTCTTTTTACTATGTCATCTACTTCGATTTTGCCCCGTCTTCCATTCTCCTTCCATTCTTTGTGTGTTATTGTGTAGTGAATCAAAAATGTTGCCTAGTTGGGTTGACTCAAAGTTGGAAGATAAGGAAACCCAGGGAGGATTGTGTTGTGGGGTATCAGTGCTACTGTTCAGTGCATGTCCCACACTGCTGATTTCTTCATGTAAAGATAACCTATAATGGATTTTAATGAAATAGCTACATCACTGTCTAATAATTGTGATAACAACCAGCGCTGCCGTGTTCTACAGCCCCCAAGAGCTGCTTGCTTACAGATGATTTTATTATCTTCCTCTTTCAAAGAAAAAAAAGAGAAAAAAGAAAACACTGGAAAAAACTCATTAGAACTGAATATATATATATATTTTAAAGATATAATGGCATGTAAATTCATAGGTGAAAAAACCATCAAACCTCATTTTTTTCTTTTTTAAATGGCAGCATGAACCAATAAAATTCCTTCAGCTGTGTCCGACAATAAATCAGTCACATTCGGAGTCTCACCTGAATGTGACCCAGCCAGGGAGCTAAGCAATCGAGCATTCTCATTGGCCCCATCAAAAAGTTCCACAGAGTCGTTCATTGCTGTCTGGAAAACGGCAAACTGACCAAACACCACTGTAGAAGATGAACGGACCAGAACACAGAAAAAGAGAAAGAAATAATTGGCATTTGTGTTAGTGCTTCAAATACACTAGCTATTTTAAGCATGTAGGATGTGACTATTTATGTACTTACCGAACTGTGGGGAGACAGTGATGTAATAGGAGCAAGTCTGTCTTGTAGTGTAGTTTAGAGGATAGTTTGGAGACAAAACAACCCCCTCAGATCCACCATACTGTCCTCCACATGGGGCTATGGAAAGACAGAGACAGAGATATTTTTTTTAAGCTTAGAAGTTCTTTACTGCTTACATGTTTTGTACGGCTTCAGAGAGTCACAGTGGCTTTTCCACCTAAAAGACATGCATATTATTATCAAACATCCTCACCAGTCTGGAAAGGCACTTTATCTGTTTACTAAGGTGCATCTTCTCTGAGATCAGTAAAGTGCCCTTCTCTAATCTGTATGCATTCAGGAAAGGATTGTGTAAATGGCAGGATGATATAAGTATGGCTTTCCTGTACTTAATAATGTTTGCGCAAATTGCAAGGGCCATGTGTGGAAATTATTCACCTTTAAAGAGCAAGTGCAAGTTTGTGCCGATGTACCCAACGGCGGTTACAGTGGGGAAGAGAAAGAGTTTAATTTACCTACAATATATTCTATAGAAATCTCAACAGAGAAAGGGTTAAAAAATGTAGAGGTTTGCAGAGAAGCTGCACTGAATTAAATCCAAATTAAAAATTAACTCTGGAGAAAAAAAGAATACAGTAGTTGAACACAGTACTGAAAATGTTTTAACACCAAATAAACAGGGCAATCTGAGTTATGCCATTAAACGGGAACTCAAACTGATGCTTACTGAGTTACTAATGCACTTTTGTGACTGCACTTTTTTTGATACAAATGTATATGTATGTGGCTGCATTTACTTGGAATTCTAGGGAGCCATCAGCTGTATCATGTAAGAGATGGTTTGATACTGAAAGCACAACAGTGTGTCACCGATAGCAATCCAATATTAATCAATTTCCTTTTAATAACAACATTGGTGTTATTAAGCCATTAATATGCAGCTCATACTCATCTCTCTCTTTCAGACTTGACTTCATTAAGATGAGCACTTTAGATATGTCACAATCCATAATACCTGACATTTTGTTTTTGCAAAGTATTTTTATGGATGTTTTATGGACTATTTGTTAATCTTAGCATGAGTATATATTTTTTTTATTTTCAGACATCACATCAAGTGTTTGTAACAATACTGACACTACTGCAGATCCTCCACCTTTCACAGCAGCATTTTTTTGTTTGCTTGTTTTTTTTTAATGCATTCTTTTCTTTTCCCTAGAACTTAATTAATGATTCCTACTAATTCTATTTTTGCAATGTCCTTTTGTGTCAATACAGTTAACTTGTCTTAGAAGTGTAAGAGGACACATAGGTTTTGTTAAGGAATTTAAGTAAGGGAATCAATTTATACTGTCACCTTTTTGAACAGTGCAGGTTAGGTGAACTGGAAACCTAATGACTGTAAATAGTCCATTAACATGAATGTTAGTGTAAATATTTGTCCATCTGTATATAATAGACTAGTGTTTTATATAGTGGTTGCACTATCGCTCACTGTGAATCCCCCACAAAACTGAAAGGATGGATATAGAAAATGTATGGCTACAGCAACTATAGATGGTGGTCACTACATGCAGTGTATTTGGGCAGTGGCATTTTTGTTCTCCATCATACACCGAAAAACAAAGTAAGTTAATATAACTCAAAAAAATTACTGAAACTGATTACATCGAAAATTTAAGTGACATTAACTAATTTTGTTAGATAAAGAAACATTTCTTTATTAAGTAGCTTTTACTCAATAAATTTAATTGATACTAAGTTAACTTTATAAGTTAAAGAAACCTTCTTGGTCAAGTCACTTTTACTAGGTATTTTGGGTTCCCAGTACAAATTACAATCAAGTATAGATAACTTGAATATTTTTACTACCTTTATCATAAAGTATTTAATTTCTCAATAAAAAAAAATGTTCCCTTATGTTAATTTAAAATTTTTAAATTCAATGAAGATGTACAAACTCCCTTATAAATGAAAACTTTAATTAATTTCAAATTAAAATTAAATGATCATGTACTTAAATCTTTTTTAATAGTGATTACGAAAAAGGTATTGAGTAACTTTTCCTCACAAATGCTAACTATACACATTTTGAAAATAAAAAAAAAAGGTAAACAGACAATTTAAATGCAAGTTACTCTTTTAATTAGTAACCAGAACATGTTAACCAAACATTAACTATAAAAAAATTGTTTGGCAAATGAAGATACATTCTAGAAATGGCCTGAGGAAACAGCACTGTCACTTCTAGAATTGGAAAATGTGGATAAAATCCTCTGTCACAGTTTACAAAACGCTTCATGACAGTTTTCATGTTTTTAATTCCTGACTTGATACTCTACATGCTAATGCCAAAAATTAAAACAATCTGTACAATGTTGCCATAAACTTTTTTGCTCATTTTTTTTACAAACTTCAACATAATGGTCTAATAAATGGAAAGATATTGAAGCATCTGCCTCAGTGTAATCATTATGCCAAAATGGATATGGATACTGCCCAGCCCTAATAACTTACATAAAGTGGGAACACTCTTCCAAACTTCACTTAAAATTACAAATTTGTACAAATCACACTGAATATTTGAGGTGAATTAACTTTCTAAAAATTTTGGAGTTATTACAACCCGTTTTTTTAATCAAACTGTTGAGTCATACGTTGTATGTGTAATGAAAAGCTTAGGTTCTGACATTCAGCTTATATTTGATGGTGTGTACATTTACATCAGTTTGGCCCCCCTCAAATCTTCTGAACAAGTTAGGAGAAACCTAAATTGAATAATCATATGCATTATTTGGCTAACCCCAAAGTATAAGAAGGTTGCATCTGGGTGGATAAAGTAAAAGAGCTGCAAATTTTCTTCCCTAATTACAATCACTGAACAAGTCATTCTCTCTTAATGAAATGCCTCTCAGAAAATAAAGTTTAAAATTAATAAGTAAGCGAATCACTCAAGTATAAAGCCCACAGATATCAACAAATATTTGTTATATTCCCTAGTGATGCTCTGCCAGGTCTGTACTGTAGCCAGTTTAACTTTTTTTGAAAAGTAAGATCAGATGGATCAAGGGCTTCTTTGTTCGGCCAGAAAATAAGTCTATCTTGTATGTCTGATATGTTAAGATCACAAGGCTTTATATAAAGGGCAGCCATCTGTTCAATCAATAAGGATGTTTACACCCTCAAATACCTTTAAAGCACAGGGTCAACAATTTAACATCATTGTAATTGTTTACTTTAATCCAGTTTGCCGGTTACAGCCAAATCCACACAGAAAGGTCAATGTACTAATACTTACGGACTACACTGTAGCTACTGTAGTACTAAGGAAACAATATAGCAGCAGTGCTCAAACAGTTTCATCCACTTCGCCGATTCAGTCATTTAGACTCCTGTTGTCCCCGAATATCATTTGGACCCTTGTGACCCTTGTAAAAAAGGCTTTATCATATAAATTTCAAGTGTAGTGCTTTTGATGTCTGTCTTTGCATTCATTTTTTGTGTATGTATGTGTATGTGTGTGCAAATAATATCATCTAAAAATATAGATGTGATGTTTATCTAAATACTCTTGCTATAACATACTGGGACACATTTTTTTTAACTGAAATAGCATTTATGCTGCACCCTCTATTGATGAGGTCCTTCTTCTTCACAATGGCCCAGCAGGATAAAAACTTGTGTGAATAAATATATACACACACTCATGGTGTATTCATGTCACTTCTCTTCTCACCTCTTCTGACCTTGACTCTTCTTATCTAGTTTTGGTTGCTAGTGTTTCTGCCTCCGTGGCTCTGTCCCAATGACCACTCATGGTATCAGCTGTGATCCCTAACAGAGTGTAATATCATCACCTCTGTGCTTGTTGTGAATTTTAGAGCAGGAGGATATAAAGACTGAAAAAGGCTGAATGAGAAATGGGATACGTTGCCCAGATCACAGACCTGTCTTTGTGTGAGGATGTGATTTTATGTGTGGTTTAAGAAAATTAGCTGTTGCTCATGTTTAAGAATATTTAGATATTAAAATTATAGTAGCAATAAGATCAATGATATTAGCTCCTTGAGTGTTTTTTTGGACCATTTTGGACATCTCCTTGAAGGTAATTCCTTCAAGCTAAAACTTCAGCATCTCAGTTTTTTGGAAACTTTGCATAAATGGCTAAAAAAAAGTCAACCAGAGAGCCCTGAAGCACTTTCCACCTTCACAGTGGGACAGCCCTCAGCCCTTTCAGACTTATCAGTAAAACATGTTAAAATCTATGAGAGAATTGTGGACATTAAGACTGGTCCTTTATTCTTGCACAAGGCTTGCTCGGTAAAACCGATTTACAAGCCTAGGATGAAAAATAAAGCAAAACTTGGTTTGGTTTCTACTCCTTTGCTAGACAGTTGTACTTCCGCCCACTCATCCTCCTCCTCCCCACTCCTATCCCTCCGTACTTTCTTCTTGTTTCCTAAAGGATCAGAGTAATCACCCTCTTCCTTTCCTCTCGTCCTGATGCCACGCACTGACATCGATTGATATTTCTTGGATTGATTTTTGCTGTGCTGCTGCATTGAAACCCTGAGGTCTAGAGGTCTTGTCTTGATCTACCCATAATCCCCCAGTGGTGCTGCTCTAGGCTCAGGTGTCAGCTGTATCAAAAGCCTTCACACATGTGCTTTGATCACTCACACACGCATATACACACATAAAAAAAAATGCAAAAATGCAATGCAAGTCACTCTCTTTTTCTCACACATCCACACACTTTGATCATCCACATACGTACACAAGAACACACACATACACAACACTTTTGTAGTCCTGTCTCTCACTGTCTCATTTTCCTTTTCCTCTTACACACACAGTTGGAGAGTACAGGAAAGGATTTCTGAATTGTCCTGAACATTTAAAGCTGTGTAGCAGTTCATCCAGGAGCATTTTGAAAACCATAAACACAGCAGTTACAGTGATTTTAATAGAGGAGTATGATTCTAATTAAAAACAATATAAACTGTACATGCTACACACACACACCCTGATTCTTCTATCAAAAAAGATCTACAATCCCTTATTATGAAACTGATTTGCAAAACAATTGAATAAGTTATTATAATATATATATATATATATATATATATATATATATGCAGAGACCATTGTCAGAAACATTGCAACTAACTAACTCCCACCACTCCTGGATATATAGTGTTATCTCTTTGTAAGTGTACCTTAAAAAAGCAAAATGAACAAAACAAGATTCATATTAAAAACAGAAGAATTATACTCTATTATGACAGGTCTACATTGTTGTATGGCAAACAAGAAAAATCCTTAAAATGAACACAAGCATTCTCTGAAACCGTTGGCTCTTGGGTCTATGAAGAATTTCAGAGTGAAGTAAAGTATTTCAGTAAGGTCAGTTGATAATTTAATCTCAGATGAGTTTGAGTTTGATCTGGTATTCATGATTAGAATATAAACATTGTTCCACAATAATATAGGAGTAAAAAACATATGTATACACGCACACAGAACATGGACAGCTGGGAACTTCTGTTAACGTGTGTGTGTGTGTGTGTGTGTGTGTGTATATGTGTGTGTGTAAGTGAGTGTGTATGTGTGTGTGAGTATGCGATTGTGTAAGTGTGTGTATAAGTGTGTGTGTAAGTGTGTGTGTGTGTGTGTGTGTTTGTATGTGTGTTTGTATGTGTGTGTGAATACTGCCTATAGGCGGCACTCTGTAATAGCTATGTCTCCCTCTCACTCACTTTACCTCTGTTTCTCTCTCCCTCTCTCACACACACACACACACAGACAAACACACAGACACACACAACCTTATCAACAGTCACGGAGAATTCCTTCTTTCTCGCACCAGCTCTTAGTTACCATGGAAACCAATAAAAGAGCAGTTAGAGATGGGAGGTGTGTGTGTGTGTGTGTGTGTGTGTGTGTGTGTGTGTGTGTGTGTGTGAGAGAGAGTGAGTGAGCGTGAGAGAGATAGAGAGAGATAGAGAAAGAGTGAGAGAGAGAGAGAGAGAGATAGATAGATAGAGAGATAGAGAGATAAAGAGACAGAGAGATAGAGAGAGAGAGCTCCATTGGAAATGGTCGGGGAAAAATATAGCATAAATACAGACACCGACAGAGGAGGTGGAGCGGGTGTGGAATAAGAAAGAGAGGGGATGAAAAACATAAAGAGAGAGAGGAGACTGAAAGTAGTTACGGAGAAAAGGAAAGAGAAGGAGGAGAAAAAGCGAACATGTGGTGGGGTGGTGCAAGGCAAGAAGAGAGGAGACAGTGTGAGTGTAAGTGGATATGTATTATTTAAAGAGGTCTCACCCTGTCTAATGAGTTTGGTCTAAAAGCCCCGGGAGCTGCCCAAAGACAGAGAGACAGACAGAGAGGGAAACTTCCCTAACTATGTGGCGAGAAAATTCAATGTGCAATGTGAGCCGAGGGAGGAAAAGAGCAAGATTACTGGGTAGGACTGGATTTAGTTGAATTGTTCTGCTTGATTATGTGAATTCCCCTGTAGTGTAGGTGACAGCAATCTCAGTGAATCGATCCATGTATCTGGGACACAGAAAGGGCCAAGGACCAACCGAACCCCGCTCTTCACTGTCCCTCAGACATTATTAAACAGCTTTCACGGGTGCCTTTGTCAAATTGTTAAGAGGTACAAATAAGTGTCTATCGCTTGTGTGTGTCTTTCTTGCTCATTTTAAAATCCCTCCCTTGTCCCACTACCTCGCTCTGTGGCTTATTCTTTACCCACGTGACATCGTGTGAGGTCTCTGTCACATTAAAGATCACACGCACACATACACACACAAACACACACAAACACACATTCAAAAGCATATATGCTCTATATGGCAGTTTGGCAGGTGTCACTTCCCTTGCTCTCTGATCTGTCAGTCAGATAAACAGTGTGGCCTTCAAATGCCGAGCAGACATTCCATCTCCAATGCACTATGCACTCACGCGCACACACACACACACACACACACACACACACACACACACACACACACACACACACACACACACACACACACACACACACACACACATTCACCTTAACCATCTGCCTGCTGCAGGTGTTTTTTTTTTCAAGTGTAACATAAGCAGGTATTGACCAACATGAGCTTTCCATCATCATGGTAAATGTGTTTGTAAGGAGACAGTTCTTGATGAATCTCTCCTACCTTTACATGATGGCAGAGCCCTGTCCCACACCGGCTTCCCATCATGCCCCATGACACAGGTGATGGTGTCCCCACCTACAGTTGTGTAGCCATGGTGACAGTTGTAGGAGACCTGAGATCCAAGTTTGTAGTCATATCCTGTCCGACTGGCATTCATTATGTTACCAGGGTCAAAACAGGCTTCTCTTGGTTTTTCTGTGGAGAATAGAAAGGGTTTTTGTTATCGGACAAAGACAAAGGCCAACAAATTTTGAATATTACTAGTTTGAAATGAACTCTTTTTATTTTTCATAATTTTTTTAGTCTACCAAATTGATCAGATTCCATATCAGTGGCATGCACTAGACCATGGCATCCCATCTGGTGCAGAAAAAGGCACTGTAATGATTGGATCTCCACACCGTGGCACGATGGCAAATTCATATGATTTTGATTAGAATTTAAAAATACAATTGTAGTTAACAGTTACAGATTTCTAAAGCATGCTTAATCTTTTATATATCTCAGCAAAGAAATAAATATCAGCTTCCATTTTGGTTTTAAGTTTAAGACAAATTTAGAGGCTATACTGAACATCCTCTATTAATTTTTAATATAATTCCCCCCGTTGGGAGAGGAAAGAACAAATAAGGGTAAAGGAACAGTCAAGAAAAAGATGAGGATAGGAACAAAGAGGAAAAAATGAGCAGTCAACCGCAGTCAAAAACTGTCTAGGAACTTTATGACTTTGGCGTTGAGCCAGCTTGTTTGCTTTTCTGTGATTGCTCAGTAAGATTGAGTTATTGGGCTTGATGGAGGGAAACTGACAGACAGAGAGAATGAGGTGGAGGGCAAGATGGAAGTGAAACAGAGAGATGATTAAGGTTGTATTTTAATTAGAGAGATGGCAGATGAAAGGTAGTGAATTAATGACAAAAGTACAGAGGTGTGAGGTAGCATGAGGAGACAGACAACAGAGATGGAGATAATCTTTTTTTAATTAGTGATAAATGGAGTGAAAGAAACAAGGGAAAAATGAGTTTCTAAGACTTGACAGAGCAGATCTACTCTCTGGTTAGTCAAACAACTAATCATCAGTTCCACATTAACTGTAGCGGTTAAATCACCCTCATAATCAACATCAGTAAAAACAGGATGCGTCACAATCTGTGGAAGTAAACAACCCGCGTACTGGCATTGAACAACATGACCTCTGAACTAAAAAAGACTTCTGCTATACAGTAAAGATGAAGTTAATAGAGTTGGCAGCTTAAAATTCCATCCAGTCTGCCCTCTTGTATCAACATTTTAGTCACAGCACTATAAACACAGAATTTAAGGAAAGTGAATGTTTTTGTTTGTTTGTTTTTCGTGTGTTTTTTTACTTTAGTGTACAGAATACCCATTCCAAAAAGTTATCAATTTTTGAACCAGACTTACTAAGAACACTGCAATGTGCATGTAGCGAGCACCCGATTTTCTAAAACAGCTCATTATGCAGCCAGCTACTGGCCTGAACTTGGTTCTGTCCTCCAAGACACACTAAACAACTGAAGGAGAAAAGCAAAACATTTACTTTGGCCACCTGAGAAACCATTATTATTACTTAAAATATTTCTCATTAAAGTGTGATATAATCTTTATCATATATATGAATATATATATGTATATATATATATATATATATACACACACACACACACACACACACACACATATCTCCTTACCATACACCATTTACTTAAAATAAAAACCGACTTGCAGCATGTAGGGATTTCATGGTTCACTGATGGTCAGGTTAAAAAAAAAACAAAGACAAACCAAAAGTCCCCATCCACCATTAGTTTGTTTTACAATGACCAGTTATTGTGCTCATTAATAATACTCTAAATGCTTCACTTTTGTTTCTCTCCTCCACCACAACCTTCCTTGTGGCTCTTCTTAATCCGTCTTGCACAACTGTAGAAATAATGTGACCTTAGCAGATCCAGCAGAATACATAATGAACCGCTATCAACATGTCTCTTCCTATTATTTCTT
This sequence comes from Istiophorus platypterus, assembly GCA_016859345.1. Classification (NCBI taxonomy): domain Eukaryota; kingdom Metazoa; phylum Chordata; class Actinopteri; order Istiophoriformes; family Istiophoridae; genus Istiophorus; species Istiophorus platypterus. Next base: position 18,649,936 of record CM029118.1, read on the forward strand.
TGATCCTCCCTTTAATGCAAAGAGGGGGGAGACAAATATTGCAAGCACATTCAAACACTGATGTACTTGGGGCATGATTGTTTCCCTTTTGGGCTTAAAAAGAGGCACAAAAGCCTTAGTAAACCTACCTATTATTACAGAAGTAAAAGAAATAGAATCAATAGTAGATTAAAAACAAGTGGAAATGTAATACAGCACTGATTTGTCCTCTAGTTCATCAGAAGTAATAATAATGATTTTTGGCATGAGCAATGTGTCAAGATGGTCTAGTTCCTTTTTGTAGCTTTAAACTTAATTAGGCCCTTAACATAGTAATATGTTGAGGTTGCTAGTTGGTTACTACTACAGCCTCTTTACTAATTCCAATACTGTAACTATTTAATGCTAATACAACAATACTGCACTGCCATAACTGAATTACTACTGCAGCTACTATACTATTTTATATTACTACTACTACTGTTACAGTACAACTGATACTGCTGTTCCTACCACCACTACTATCGTTTCTACAACTGCTCTTAGCACTACTGCTACTATATAGTACAGCTATTGGCTATACTTTTATTATCACAACTAATCAATAGCCTTTAGATTTGACTGCTTTAAAACATTTGGTCATTACCTAATAAGAATTACTATATCTTAAATGCGACCTTGTAAGGACATAATGTTAAGCAGATGTTTAAGGGTTTAATTACCTCTATATTCGATGGCAAACCCAGACATGCCCAGTGAGGCATCAGATCTGAATGCTAGGAAGAGACTGTTACCACTGCTCTCTATGCGCTCTGGGGCCTGGTTGCCTTGGAGACTCGCTAGTAACGGCCCATTAGAGTCTTCACCCTCATAGATGTGCAGGAAGTCGTAACTTGGCTCCATGTTGAAACTGGGGTAGCAAAAACGAAACAAAACAAAACAAAAAAAAAACAAAAAACGGAGAAAGTTAGGTTCAAGGATTAAGGAAGATTGATTGCATAGTTAGTGTGTGTGTTCAAATTCAAAAACAATTAATCCACTAATGTGTATTAAATTCAAATACCTGCCTGATATAATGACTTCAAATTGTGCTATCTCGCTTTTAAATGTCTTCTAATCTTACTTTCATTTTAATATGTTTCACATATTTCCTTGATGTGTTTACTGCAGGAAAATTAAACTTTAAAGATTTGTTCTTTTCTTCTTCTTCTTGAATTGAAAACAGTGATATGTAGTCAAAAACACTGTCTTTTTTTGGCATTTAAGAAAAATAAGAACGTGTGTCCTCTTGAGTTTATCATCCATTTGTCTCATCAAGAGAGGAAATGTCATTATATAGTTTCTCTTTATATCCTCCATATGCATGTGCATGTGTTTGTGTATAAACCTAACACAAATACGTGACATGATTTTTTTAACCTACAGCCTAAGCCTGCAGTAGCTACTAATGCATGTTTCTTCATAAAAGTTTTGCTTTTTTTCCTTTTGACAACTTCACCTCATCTCCCTATAAATAAATGTAGACATCTGGTCCTCATGAGGGTAAAAGTACAAGACACACGCACACACTCTCACACAAAGTCTCAGTGTTTGCTCTGACAGTGGTTGTGTTAGCCCTGTCTCCCACTTGTCACAATAGAGACAAATTTGCATGTGTGTGTAAAACACACACACACACACACACACACACACACACACACACACACACACACACACACACACACACACACACACTTATCTCTTTGTTTGCTTTCAGAGTGTGTATGTGTGTATCAGCTCTGTCTCCAACCTGTCTGGTTAAACTATCCTGCTCAGTATTTTGCTGGAAGTAATAGGACTTAACTATGTGGTTGTGTGTGTGTTTGTGTCTTGACAGAGAAAAGAAACATAAAGACGAAGAGAGAAGGGCAAGAGCGATGCGTTGTGTATTTTTAAGTGTAGCAGTGTTGACAACTAGTATAAAGTTACCTGTGGCGTTTTTTTAAAAGTGGGTAAAGTGTTGTGCAACATTTAGAACATCCCTATATTGTTCGTATCCTGTGCTCTATTCCCATATACACAAATATTATGCATTCATGCCACAAGCATGAACATAAGATGATTGCACAGTTCTGCAAAGAGTAGTAACAGTTTGCACAGATAAATGTAGCAAAATATCATTAAGGGGGAGGAACCCATGATTATGGGAATAATATAGGTTTGTTAGGCCTTTGGTGAGAAATGTGAAATGCAAAATGGAAACTGTATAGGATACCTTATAGGAGATTTTGAATAAATAGAATAGAAAAAATAGAAATTGAAATTGAAAAAAATGTAAAAATATGAACTATGAAATCCAGATTTATAGGACTTTTCTCATGTGTCGTTCTACTTCTTCTAACCTTTTGCTTTATTTTTAGACATGGAAAGACAATCATGAATTTCTGAGTTTTGGAAGAAAGAGATGTCTTTTAGCTGACAATACTATCTATCAGAAAGGACTTTTTTAAGTAAAAAAAAAATGAAAATAATAAATAAATATATATATATATATATATATATATATATATATATATATATATATATATATATTATCAACAAAGTTAAAATTAGTGCAAAGAATGCTCAAGTTTAAGCCCTGTATTTGTATCTGGTGCAGAATGGGCTTAACTGCGCATAAGCCTCTTTTGCACTGACAAAGCATTGAAACGATCCATGTTAATACCTTTTGCATTAGTGATATATACTAGGTCTGAATGCTAAAGCTACTAAATGTCATAAAAAGAACACAAAGATCTCACAGAGCAGAAATGGGACAGCATCATAACCCCTCATGCCTAAAAATTAGTTAAAAAAAAAAAGAGTCTGTTTAGAGATAAGACTTGAATGCAAATTAAGAGAGATCATCAGCAAACTTGAAAGTAAGTATGTTGTTTTTTAGTCATGGATTATACATTTTGAGTGTAACAAAACAGTTCTTCCTCTCATCAAGAGGGGAATGTAAACATACATACTTTCCAACTGACTATCAGTACTATGCAGACAGTACAATTACAAAAGAACTGTATGTCGACACTCAAATAATGATACCTCAAAATGAGTTCTAACTTCACTCCAGAGGCAAGAATTATACAATGACCTGATTCAAAGGCTGATCATAATTCACTAGTAATTAGATCAATAGATGTCTATCTCAGGTGAGTTCATAAAACCCAATTACAAGTTTAATTAAATAAATAGTGACAAAGAAATGACATACAGCAGTTAAAAAAACAATATCAATAACTAACTAAAAGAAAAATAAAACTCTCTCACTGTTACAACAGAGGGGAATTATCTCTAAAGCTGAAAAATATGGAACCAAAATTGGGTCATTTTTTTCCTTTGGCAATCTGGAGAAACTCTGCTTTGCTATTATCTCTTTACTACATGTGAAACTCCAATCTTCACTTTTGCTTTAGTCATAGGCCTCTAAACACTGTTACTTCTGAAATATTCACCACTGAGGCAAAAGCAGGACTCACAATGTAAATAAACACTGCCCTATTACCAAAAAACAGAAATTGGAAGTCGTCGGAAATCCTTATCCTTAACACATGCATTCACTTATCTGCCACCATACTGTTCAGTGTTCAGTGAGTTTGTGTGAAAGAGAGCTGACTGAAAAATTCAGTCACTTAAAAACCCTTAAGGTCAAGAATAGAAATCTAACTTTGATTTCTGAAAGGATCATCTCATCAAAACAAATCATTAAGCTATAGCAGTTACTTATGTTAGAAGTTAATTTTAATGTAGCTTCACAGACAAATGTTATGTTTATTAGAAGTCTTCCCCACCCAAATGGGGTTATTAGTTTGATTAATGATCCTTAACTGCATTTTAATTAACATCAGAATAAACTGGGCCTTGTACCTGACTATTCAGCATAGATCTTTTGTTTGACACTGTGTGGGTCATGCAAAGTCTACACCGAAAAACAGACTTAAAACTAAACTCATGAACCAAGTTCATGGAGGCTGATACATTTTAAAAATTTAAAATCGAAAAGAAACATTTTAGAAAATGCTTGGGGGACCCAATCCATTCCCTAAATCTTTAATTTTGCAGTTTTCATAATTTTTTAGGTATTGTAATAAACTAAATAAAAATTAATAATATCAGTGAGAACTTATATAATTGATTTACCTGCTGTGTTTGCTGCTGCCACACTGTCTTAAAATTGTCGCTCTCTTATATTCCATTTTGCAGTATGTTATGAAGTGTGTTACAATTTATTAGCAATTCATCTGACAACAAAACTTAAATGTCGACCAGATCCTAATGACTGTCCCATTAACCAACACGAAGCATGCATCAATAACTTAGCATCTTCTCAGAGTAATGTTTACATACTCAATCAGAATAATTAAACATTTGACATCATCACTTTTTTTCATACAGCATTTCATTATGCCAGTAATATAATAATATTGTTTTCTTTATGTTGAGTTCAAAAAAATTTTAATCAAAACCTGATTATCATAAATCTACCGGTTTACTTTGACTTCTGTTTAGACACCTCTTTTTATTGCACTCATCTTGCAGCTAAGTCCTCTACCAAAATAACATGAGCTGCCTTTGATGAAAGCCCCAAGTCCCACAGGAAACTGAAAAATAAAATCATTGTTTAGAAAATGTGCAAACTTGTTTTTACTCATTTTACAGTGGGAATATTCTCCTCAGTTAACTAAATCAAAATTTTAGAAAAACTGGTTGAGAGGCAGCAATAAATTCTGAGGTACAGATGAACTCGACTTGTCATTTAAAGCTTGTGAATACATGTTATGACAAAGGTAAGTGGTGATGTACTTGTAGATACAGTGCAATGTTTTAAATTTAGGTGGCCTACCTTTTGAAAATGAGAGCAATAACAAAGTCAGGGTTGACTCTGATTCTCCAGTCACACTCTTTCCCAGGGGGGTAAGGTTGGGGGTAGTTAGGAGATAGTATTACTCCAGAGGGTCCACTGATGTTACCCCCGCAGGTCGCTGTAGACAGACAAAAAGCAAGAAAGAGACAAGGAGATGGAGAGAGAGAAAAAGATGATTACAGAGCACTGGGCTCAGGGTAATTTGGAAAGAGATTCACCCCTGACTGACCACTCATATAACCCCCCACAGATACTCAGAGCGAAAGATAATTAGCTAGTGATGGGAGCAATGCCAGGAGTTGGCTGGGAGAGGGAGAATTACCCCTGGTGGACTGCTGATATTACCTCCACAGGTAACAGGAGAGGGTGAAAGAGCAAAAGGAAGATAGGGAGAGAGGGTAAGGTTTAGTTATAGAGTGTCCACCTGGGGGTAGTTAGTAGAGAGAAATCAGCCCTAGTGGTCCTGTTATCCCACAACAAGCCTGAAATCTGGAAAGAGATGCTGGCAAGAGAGAAAGAGAGATGAACTAAAGCAGCAATTTGGGGACTTGAAGGAAGAATTTCAAACATGGAGAGGTTTCTTGGGGGTGGCAGGTGGGTGTGAAGAGATTATCAACAGTGAAATAGAGGTAAACAAAGGCATTAACAGCTGCAAATCACTCACAGACAGACATACACTTACACGCTTGACTATTGTATATAATGTTGGTTTAAGCTTAGGAGCTTTTGAACACCCAGGGATTCACCACCTGGGGTTATGGTGCAGGAGAGGGAGGTGACGGCTAAGCTAAGAGAAAATGGAAGGAGATTTAAGCACTACATTTTATCTACAGTCATTCAAAACGTGAGGTCACTGGCAAAGAGTAAGAGGCAATATCAGGAACAGAGCATGTGTTTCACAGGAATGGTTACAAGGCATATTACTGGTTGGTGCTGGAGGGGTTCCCCATAGAGCTGGCTGATAATAAAAAGGGAAGGCAACAGAAAGAGAGGCTGGGGCATCGAACAGAAAGGCAAATGCCTTTAGTCCTTTGCTATAAGCATGGAAGAGTGGGCAACATGCTACTTGCTGTAGCAATTCCCACCAGCTTACTCACCTTGTTTACATCCCACCTTCATCTATTTGTGATGTCATATCTCGTACTGGTCCACAATAATTAAAAATCCAGCAGCCCAGGACCTTTATGGAAATTTGGTGATTTTCCTCATACATCTGCTCTGACTAGCTTGCTGGCATGATGTGGTCATGTGTAATACAAAACTGAGCTGGAGGCAGGAGTTATTCAGGAACAATAACTGTTTTTGGCTAACATATTGTAGGATTTGTAGCCTGATCGGAGAGGACACTGAAGGGCTCTTGCTGCATTACAGATTACATCTTTTTCTGCACTGACTCTGCTATTCTTGTATTTTCTGACTCGAAAAATAAGACAGGCTTCAGGGCTACAAGTTACTTTCGTACTTTAGTGAGGAAGTCAAGTGTGTCAGAAAGAGCTGAGGAGGAAAGAAAAGGAAGAAAGGAAAACCTGAAAGTGGGAGACTGAAAAACAAACTGCAGCACTATCATATGAATGAGGTGTGGAGTGGGATGTGGTAGCTGGCTCATCTATAAGCAGCAGGCGGGGGCGATGGTGGTGATAATTGAGGGGTCGAAGTTTTTTTGGTGATTTTTATAAAGGAACCCTATCACAGCTACCTGTACCCCTGTGCAATGCTAAAAATCTGGCCATATTTTTTTACACCCTTTTTCTAGAGTCCTCATGCCTCACCATCACAATTCTGTTGAATCCACAGTTTAACCAGCACAGCTACAGAGGTAAGAATGGAATTTAGGAGCTTTTGGTACTGCAGCTGAATTTCCTTGATCAGTGCTCAATTCTTATCCCAACCACAATTCTCTCAGCACCTGTCCAACTTCTTTATTTTAAAGATCATACCCCCAGTATGGAAAAACCATCTGAGGCTCCAGCAGCAATATCATTCAGCATTCGAGATGACTTCACCAGCAGGCTTCAGATGATATGTCTCCAGAGAAGTGAGTTAGACGCGGCAGAACAAGACAGGGGCCACAGTGTCTTTGCATTCTAAACGTCCAGCTTAAGATATAGCTCTGGATCATTCTACCTCCAGAGGTTTTGTGTTGAGTCTTCCATTGTTTGATGTACCCATAAGAGCAAATAGTGCAAGTGTCAGTATCTAAAAATCTTAATGTTTCATGCCTTTTTCTTATATAGTCCCCATTTTTTAGTACGCAATATTATATCAGCCCCTAACTTATTAACGTGTCACTCATCACACCACGGCTTCATGTTTTCCCTCTTAATTTCATTTAACTAAATCTCAGTTTGGCAGTCAGTGATCCAAAGAGTAATGTTCACCTACCTATGCATGTTGGAGGGTCAGGTTGCCAGTAGAATCTATTATCCATCCGTACACATGTGATTGTGTCCTGGCCTTCCAGCTGGTAGCCTGGGTCACACTGGAATGTCATACTGTCACCAGGCTCCTTACTGTCCCCATAACGAGAACCATTTACAGGGATGCCTGGGTCATTGCAGGTCGTTGCTGTAGTGGCTGCAGAGTGTGAAACAGACAGGGAGAGACAGATATTGACAGACTGTTGGAGGAGAGAAAAAGAGGCAGTGAGACAGCCACACTCAAACAAAACAGTGTTATCATTGCTGGCAGCTGCAAACAAAGAGTGTCTGAGTCCTAATGGGGCTTACTGTCATCATACTGACAATGACTGACAAAATGATTACATTGCAGATAGTCGTGACAGCTGCTTGATACACGTGAAAGCTCATGCTCACCCTGACTAGTTAGTAACTAAATGATAAATGGTTCATCCCTCGAGGTTAAATCTAATTTGACCTGGTGCTGTCTGAGAGATAACTAGATTTATATTGCTTGTTTCAAACAGTCAACCTCACACTGCAGGGGTTTCAGCTATGATTCAGCAATGATGTTTGCAAATGTGTTTAAATATACACTTGTACCACCGATTGGAATAACTGGTGCTAAAAGATTCAAAATAAGACCAAAATGGAAAAAATATATATATCTTTGAGATTATTACTGTAACAAGTTAGGAAAGGAGAAAACACAAAAACATTGCTACTCAAAAGAAGTTATTTTTCAACTCCTCGCAACTCTGACTTTTCATACTTACTTCAGTAGATAATAATATCTCTACCTCTTCAAGCTTCTAAAAGTTACTCAACTAATAACTTTTACTTCTTGGTTTAAATTATTATAACCCATAGGTCTGCAGTATGTAAATGCTGATAATGGGTCACAAGAAGACATTGCTTCTTTTTAAGAATTCACAAACCAAATAGGTTGGGAATAACTCATCTATGTAATCTGCCAAGGAATGGACAAGGCAGTTTTGCCATTTCTTGAATCCTCGTTGTTTAGCAGACTCAACAATTAATCATGAATCTTCAGATTCTGTGAATATTAAGATCAAATCTTTCCAGGAGCCTTGGCCAAAATAATAGTTGAACATGTTTTCATGGAAGACAGTGTTGTGAATCAAACTCCAAACTGAACGTATAAATGATATTTTTTCACAAATATTCCAACAGCTGGACTACGGCAAAACATAGTTCTATATCAACATGTTTATTGTATCTTTCCAGAGCAAAACTGTACTTATCTCATAAGGTCAGTGTACAGATGGGGACACAGAGAGGAAAAAACAGGACACACTGAAAGAAATTTGCAATAGCATCACCACTAGATACCACTTACTGAATGAATCCACCAACTGTGCTTTAAATAAATAAGCGTGGAGGTTGCTTTAGTTGACCAGCACAGAAGTGCATGATCAGTGAGTCATTACCATAGTAATGGAATAAAAGGGATTTGATTAGCAAATAAGTGAGTGCAAATATGTTTGTTTATTGTTTTAAGTATGAGAAGAATGGAAAAAAAATGTACATGTGAGAGAGATAGATATTGCGTTGGATGTCAATATATATTTGTGTGTATGTGTGTGTGTGTGAGAGAGAGAGGCTGCACTGATGTGACTAAGCAGCTATAAAGGTAAGATGTTCTTGACTGTCTGTTCCCACACTTCCTAACATATCCTGCTCAGTTTTGCTGCTACAGTGGATCAGTGACTTTGGTCTTTGCATGGACATTTTTGATACCAAGGGTCATACAACAAAGACCATCACTATACCCAGAGGGCAGTATTATTGTGCAGGTTAACCTTTCTTTGAAAAAAAAAAAAAAGAAAAACTGGGAGAAATAACAGCAGTAGTTTGCGTACACTGACACCTCTTTAAGTATGATGAGAAACCTTAACTCCCTTTACAAAATTGACATTTAAAGAGAAACTCTTAAAATGAATGGAAATTATTTTGGTCATTATCTATAAAAATATCCAGAGCATATGTTATTATTTTTGTTGTTAATCCATTAAAAAAAACCTATTTTGTCTCAAAGAAATATTTCACTGTACTCTTAAGTAAGTAACTAACCTCAGATGGAGTAGAAGTCATAGTTTTGTTACCATGCCTCCTGAAAAAACTGTGAAATACAAGCTAAACTGAGCCACAGGTCTCTGGTGGTCTCCTTCAGTAGTCAGTGAGCTGGGTCCCAGGGTGAGATATTAAATTTCTCCTTTGATTCTTTGGCTAAAGGTTTTTCAGAAATCCTGTTAAATGTAGCATTAATTCCAGATTAATTCTCTTCTAGGCAATAAAAATTAGGTTTTATATAATAACTAAGAAACTATATGTGTGATGAGTGCTGAGTTTGTTAATTAGCTAATTTAATTGCTAATTCGCTAATTGGTTTTTCTCCATAAATGGATCTAGGAGAAAGAGTGGGGTAGACCACCCAAAGTGGAGTTATGGTACATGTTGGATTTTTTTTTTTCAGTCATTCAGAGTTTCCACTACTACGTGAATTTAAATTTAATCCCTTAGATTTAGAGGTAAGGCTACTTACTGGAGAACTGTATAGAAAATCCTTGCTTGCTGATGAAATAATCCGAGTCAAACTGTAGTGTGAGTATGTTGAAAGTCGAATGGATATCCTCGGGTAGGGCTGGGCCTGACCATTCTTTCAACAGAATCCCCCCATCTGATGGCCCAGAGGGACCATCCCAAACTCTCAGGATATCATGGCCGATCTCAGTGTCAAAAACGATGAAGTGGAGGCTGGGAAAACACAAAAATACACAAGAGATCAACCATAAAATAAAATGAAGCTGAAAATAGACACTAGCACACACACAGACATACACAGATGTCAGCAGTAGCCACAGTGTGTTGAGAAAAATGAGTGTGGCATAAAGACTAATGTGGTGTACTCTCCAACACAGCAGTGTCTTTGACAGTGAACATTTATCTCTAGTTCTGAATATATTATTACCTGACAGTCTTATGAGTGTTTGCCTTTATAGTACATGTAGAGTGAAGGTTATTTGGTTCCATCCTGTAAAGTCCTTCTCCTATCAGCTTGTCTTTGGTAGCCAGTCAGTTAATCCCGACCAGAGCAGATTGAGGCAGTTGTACTGACACATATTAGCCTCTTTGATTTAATTCATTATCAAACATTCTTGGCTAATTTCCCTCAATGTAAAACCAGAAATACTTAACATAACTGCAGGCCATCGTCATGCTCACCGTGGATAAAGTGCATCCAAATGTCTCATAATTTACCTGATTGTCTTGCCTGTATCAGCCTCTATAGTCCAGGTACAGTGGAGGTTGTTGTCATAAGGAGCAGGATACCCCGGTGACAGAATCCTTCCAGACACTGCTCCAGTGATGTGACCTCCACACTCAGCTACCATGACATGAAACAGATATTAGGGGAAAAAAAGTCGTTTGAAATTAGTTTCTATGGCTTTACATTAATTCAAAGGACATTGTTATATAGCTGACTGCTAATTGACAGAGCCTGATGCTGTCGCCAGTGTTTGGGGACCACCAGTTTAAGAAGGGGTCAAACATTTGGGATCTGTGAAGACATCTACTCTCATTGCAGCGATATTCTTTGTATCATATTTTGCGTTTTTATTTCCAACCCTATTAACATTTCAATTTATCTCTGGAAGAGGTGGCTCCTGTACTTGGCTGTAAATTACTATGAGGTGTGACGGTTAAGTTAAATGAGAACCAGTTTAGAAAGAACTGGATCACTAAATCAACCTTGAATTATCCAAGCTCCTGCTATACAGTTTCAAGGTTGGTGAATAACTTTGATGACTGTTTTCCCTTAAGGATCTCACAATAGTTTGCAAAGTTCAAGAAAAAAAAAATCCAGTTTAATGCACAAGAGACTATTGGCTTTTGTGTTATTTTTATATTGTTTTCAGAGGTGAGGAACAGAGAAGATAGCAGGAAGCAGGGGAAAAGTCTGGTAGCAGTTTTGAACTCATCATGGTAGTACATCGTACACATGGTAGCCCACTGAGCCACCAGATCGCTGCTGATTAGAAAACTATTTGATACAGAGAAGTTTATATCTGTTTGTGCATTATGTGTTTGTGTGAGTTAAGAGGTGCATTTAAGACAGCTCTCCGATCCAAAATAACACGACAACCTACTGCTGATGCATTTACCTTGGGCAGAATGCACACAATTACACATTCATATGTAAACACAAGGGGAGTAGCTAATAACCACATTAACACGCAAGGCCAGGAAAATACTTGAAAACTCTTATGCAGTTACACAAGCACGCAATTTAATAAGTTGTCTCAATCCCTGGTGATAAAAAAAAACACAAAAGAGGAAAGGCAGTTGCTGTGTTATGTTTCACCATGAAAAGCAACTCACAACACAAAAAGAGAGGAAAAACAACCGTTATTTAGTAAGCCTGGGTCAATGACAGCTGCAATTTCCCAAAACAGCAAAAGAAAGAGAGAATAACAGGCACACATATAGAGTGGAAGACAGACAGGTGTAGTGTGTGAGTAGAGGAGGAGAGAACGACAAAAAGAGTCCCACAAAGGTAAACTACCACTCTGTTTGACTGTGAGAGAAGGAGAGAAAGACAGTATAGAAACAGCCCGAGGCAAAGCCATCTCCTCATCTCAATGCTAACGCACAGATATGGGATTGAGTGAGACAGATGGGGATGGAGACATTGAGAGAGGCAGAAAGACAGACGGTCCAACAGACAGATGAAGGAGGCAGATACAAAAGTAGATATAGAGGTAGTTAGCCCAGGGCTCTGCCACAAAGTACTCCCCTGGTTGCTCGCTTACCTGAAAAAAGCAGCAACAGAGCAGCTACAAATTAATGACTGACAGAACGTGGTGCCGCGCACACGCACACACACACACACACACACACGCATACTTTTTAGTTGCCATTAGCAACTACATCAGACCACATCCCACCTCAGAGAGCTCAGGTGTGCTGGCTGGTTAGAAAGACACAAGGTTTGGTTCTGATGTAGGGAATTCCAAATTAACATGTGCCAAGTGCCGATGTCTACCCAAAAAGGTAGAAATACTCACAGAGAAAAGTGCTTAAATTTGTAAAATATGCAAAGCCACAAAATATTTATGGACAGGCAGGAATTAGACAAAAAAATTGCAAATTGTTCTTTGCTTAGGGATTTCAACATTTAGTTCATGCTTCACTGGTGGTTGCTGAGTGACAATAATGTATCAGAATGGCCAGCTCTACATGCTGAAACTAAAGTACAAAATGACTTTCACGAGTCCATAAGCATTAGAAGGAAAAAAAAACAAAAACAGCCATGTCAAAGCACGTGATTCGTTGGCATACTCCTCTCCAAGCTATATTCACAGTGCACAGCAGCAGTCACATGATGGCTGATTAGCACATTAGGCTTTATGGCAGTCTCATAGGCTTCTTTCAGATTCTATAATATTTTACTCAGTCTTTCAACTAAAAATTCATATGACTTTGGCACAACTTTGACACAACGTAACGGTTGTTTTTACGTCCCTTTTTTCAATGTGTTTACATCACATTTATATTAAAAATAAACTGTCTGTCTTATTGAGTCATTAAGAATTAAAGCATTTAGTTATGCAAGATAGGAGTTTAACAGTTTAACAAGTATAATACATTGTTACCATCATAACTTTCTCTAGCTTTCTGTTGAAGACTGAATCAGAATTGTCTGAAGTCTGACTCCCCCATAATCATTTTAATAATAATCAATCATCCTGTCAAAATTGAAATGGATGTACAGTAAAACTAGCTTTTATGAGAAAAGCTGAATTTTTCTTGGTGGAATTATTGCCACTACTTTAAATATATTCACATTAAAGGTAAGGGGAAATGAATAATAAGAACCTACTGAAAATAAAACAGGATGCAGTCATCAATTTTGGGATCTGAGAGTAAAGTGCATATGAATTCACTTTCACTACAGTCTATGTTGTCTAGTCACTGAAATGATACAGCTTGGTCATACAGATCTTGAACGTTGTGATATCTCTGTGTAGTTCATTTTCATCTTAAATTTATTCAAGAAGCAACAACTCTAGATGAGTCAATATTGTTTTAATATCACGTCCCTTTCTGGTTTCTGAAAAAAAAAGTCTCTCCTGATAGAATATTCTATTTATTGAGCATGCTGAGAATAGAACAGAAAGCTAAGGCTTCTGTCAAAGTCCTTGGCATAAAATACTGTCCACACCTTCAGGGTACAAGAGAGTAGTCTGGCATACATTACAAATTTATCGAAGTTCAATTCAGACAGTCATCACCTATTTTTGCACCTTAACCATGCCATCCTTAAAATACACAGAAGCCTTCTGGACTAAAATACTCACAGACACACTGCTGTGCAAGTGCAGATTGTCCTGTGTGCACAGGCTGATGGATCAGCAAGGGCTGTTTTTAACGCACAGAGGCATATTAGTATCACTACAAATATTTCCCACGGAGTGTTGAATCAGTCCCTATGCCCTCTTCTCAAAGTATTCACCTGTATTGACTCAATACCTTGTCCATTCACTTTCTTTTGAATCATCATGCTCTTGCTGGGGCTCAGAAACAGACAGATGTAGGTTTTACTGCTGCTACACACGTGTTGTCATACTAACCGATACAGGAAGGAAGTGGTTTGTCCCAGACACGTCTGTCCCCGCTAAGACAGGTCAGGGTGCTGCTGCCGTGAAGACTGTATCCAGGGTTGCAGGAGTACAAGACAAAAGTGTTGGCATAATGACCATCATCCTGGATCTTATAGCCATAACTAGGGATGCCTGGTTCCTCACAGCGTACTAAATTAAAACCTGGAGGGAGACGTAAAGACACACATAGAGGGAAACACACAACCACACAGGTGCACACAAGTACAGATTAGCTTTTCCTGTCGATGCAGTAAGAAAACATTGCATAAATGACGAGGATAATTCAGAGCAGTCTCGGACAAGTGGAGATAAGGTCAAACTATTCCTCTCCTGAATCTGACTGCTTCTGCAAAAAATTCAAGTTTGAACACTCAATGTAAATGCTGAAATACTATTTGACAGCTGCAGTGAAAGCTACTGGACATGTCTAGAGATTCCACTCATATGCTGTCTCTTTGATAATTTAAAAATGTATTGGCTTCTCCCTTTTCTGAAATGTATAATGATGTGTAGTGAGCAGGACCAGTGGTTATATTTATTGATTGAAAATGTGGTACCCATATGAAACTGTGGAAATACATCAAATGATAATTTCACATTCCACATGAACACAAATATACTGTACACTTGAATGAGCTCATTGCAAGGGATGTCTGTGTGTTTTGAAGATAATAAAGAACAGGAAAAGTTTGCTGCCTCCAGGAAGACGGATAAACAAAGACACAACAATGTCAACACCATGCATATCTTCTTTCCCTCGGGTCACCTTCTCATGAGCAGAACTCAATAAACAGTGAGACGGTCACTATCACCAACTGCTTTTTCGATAAAATCTGGCTCAGTATCTAGCATGTTAGCCAAGTTGTGACATGAGAACTTCGTGAAACCATCATGTGATCAAGTAGAGTGGTAAAATAACGTAGTAGTGGTAAATAAGTGGTAAAATAACTTTTAAACAAGTTTAAGAAAATTTACAAACCACATAGCAAACACATTCACTGAATATACAGTAACATCCATTATTTTTTTAGACAACAGAAAATGCCACCAATCTTCTTTGTGATGTAATTATATGTAAAACAGCTGTTATTTTTTTTATTTCTGGACAGAATCAGGACACAAAATCAGAATGCACTCATCATCCAATCACAATTTACTCCTCATGAAGCCTTAAAATAACATCTTTTACACAACCAGGGACTTTTTACATTAGCTCTTTCCGAGGTTTTGTGAAGTATGTACACAAATATCACTCCTGTCATTCAGCCATTTCAGTAAAACAGACATGTCTCACTTCTGCCAACCTTTCTTTTTAATATCTTGAACACATTTAAATCCTTATTACTCTATTAGAATAGCTCTAACACTTTGCAATTTAAAGCTTTTTTACCAGTCCCTGACCCTACTTAAGAAACCATCACTGCCTTTCTAGATCAGATGCTTCTCTCTGCTTTCTCCTGTTTAAACCTTCTATCAATCTCTCTTATCTATCCATCAGCTCACACATTGTTGCAGAACTTTGCAGAAGGTGTCATATTATCAATTTCAATGACTAGAAGATTAATGGCTGTCTAATGGTTTAACTGACATACTGAGCATCCATCTAGTATCCATATACAATCCACCTCCATCCATTTGTCCCTCCGTCCAGCCGCACTTCCACTCCAGATGTGACACTTTCTCACCTTCTTTTAATGACTTGCAGATAAATGCTCCTCTAATAGGCTCTTTGACTTACAAAGCAGCTGGTTATACCTTCTTAACAGACTTTCTTTAAATCCATTAAGGTATGTGTGTATGTGTGTGTGTGTGTGTGTGTGTGTGTCTGCGTGTGTGGATGTGTGGATGTGTGAGAGACACAGAGGGAAAGAGAGAGAGAAAGAGGTTGCATGTATGTGAGTTTCAAGCATCCATTGGCTCATTTCTGTTCTCTGTATTCTTTCTAATCTACCAATGTACTCTGGACTCCAGCTTCAACAAAGATTGCTAGGTAAACTCACTGAAGCTTCTAGAAATGAAGATGTTAGCTTGGCATTCTGCTCAAAGAGAACGACTGTTCTCTAGAGTTTTGTAGTACATGACACTTGTTTCAGTGTGATATGTGACACTCAAGAATTACTTGACTGAGGCATAGGGCAGACGTAGGATATATCCTTGAGGGCAATCTTAATACAATCACTACACTGCTCTAGTTTTCAATTAAAAAGTCCCCTGAAAGGACCTTCCTGATGAACTACACAAATTTTAGGAAATTACTTTTACTATTGTTTATTTTCTTTAGCCATACTTGAACAAACCCTCTAAAGCACCACAAAACACGGTTGTAACAGTAAATACAGAAATAAAACAATCAATATTACCACACAGTTTGTAATTAAAATTTCTCAATCATAACTCACTTGTGTATGTGAGGCGAAAGCCCTGATTGGTTCCAGAGGCATTGCTGTTGAACTCCAGCCACAAGTGATTGGATGTACTATTGATGACATGCCCCATCAAGCCATCACGTGTAAAATTGCCAAGGAGACGGGATGAAGTGTTCTCTCCATCATATACCTGTCAATCAGTACAAAGGAACAGGACCATAGAACATGAATAAAAACATGAGCTGAAAGAGAAATGGAAATCTACCTATTTATCTAAATAGACTCTCATAGTAAATGGGTGCAAAGCGCACTCCTAGCCTGGCCTGGAATACTGGATATAAACCTTGCAGGGCACAGCCGTATTGCCTGTGCTGTGAGTCACCATGATACCAAACAATGCAAGGAAAAAGCTACTTTGCTTAGCTCTGCATCTGCTGGGATCTTGCAAAGCACCACAAAGATAGGGCCCTAAATATCACATCAAAGCTGCTGAGGCCACAAGTGAGTTGTTACAGAGTTGTTTTATAACAGACAGCAGAGCTTATGAACCATAAGGATTTTTATCTAACAATCCAGGGAATAATGAAAACAAAAATGTTGGGGGGGTTTCATGGTGGGTGAGTAAATTGGTTACTGTATTTGAAATGCTGTTTGCCACGGTTAAATGTGGTGGATTAAGAATGTTGTACAAACTTAGTTTTGATTTTGCTGTTTAATCCTTGTCTAGCACCTGTGGGAAGCAGCAGATTTGAGTGTCACTTTAATTTGCATATTGGCAGAGGGGATATTGCAGCCCTCGATGAAAAATAAAAAGTAGCTTATTCACAGTTGAGGATGTCTCCAGCTGTAACTGATCCAATTTTTGTTTATATTTTGAAAGGTTATGCTAAAATGGATTCAAAAGAGGAAATCAATGATGAGTAATACAGTGTGTTTCCTAGAAATCGTTGGTAAAAGCTAGAGACCTCGGTATGCATGTCCTCTACTGTTAACTATTCAATGTTACAAAAAGCAAGTCAGTGTCTGTGTGTGACTTGGTTTGAGATACTCATGCATAAAGTCATGCATATTAGAGGAGATGAAAATAACAGGTAAAGACAGGATTACATCTGGATTTGAATTAAATTTTCACAGCTTAAAAAAATATTATTGGACTAGTTTCCATTTTTAAGAATTATGAAATGGATGAAGATGTTAGCATTTTGGCATCTGGACTCTGTCTTAATTTTTTATCTCCTAACAATTTTGTTTCTCAATATTTGTATTATGATCATCAACCTGTTACTGGCAGTACAAACAAGAGACAAAACAGCTGGAAGTCATTTATTACAAATGAGCGCTATGAGACAAGGAGATATTGAAGCAGGAATAATGGCTGCCAGAAAGATCTTTGTAACTTGGCAACACAAATAAAGTTGAGCAGAGGCAATATCATACAAATGAGAAAGTGTAACAGCATCCAGCTGAAGGGTCAGTGTGGACAAATCCATACTGGGACACATTCGGTTTCAAAATTTAAGCTCTTTATGTTCTAAATACTTTTATTTTCTCCAAAACATAACCCAATACATGGTTTTGTTCCAAGCAGTAAACACAATTCATTTGGTGTTTGGAACCACAGTAAGCTAACATATATACTTGGCAACAAAGGGTACTGTGCTATCAATAAATGGAAGCTGTTTTGTTAGACATAGGTACATTCTTTTTCTACCCTGACAGTGGTAGAGCAGATTGGGGGTTTATACAGTAGAGGAGGTTACAGACATTGATATGAATGATGTTTAAAATCTTATGGGGCAATTCTTTCAAATATTTCCTACTAAGAGGCTTGCGTTGTTTTGGATTTTCTGTATTCTAGTTATAATTGCAGCTTTAATGTGACCTGAACAAAAGTGGTAGTTGGGGAAGTGCAGTCTACTCTTGACTGCAGTTTGAAGGGGAGAATTAGGACTCTGAAGTACCTCATGATACTATATCACCGCTTGGGATATAAATGGGACCTGCCCATGCTTATATTTGGCAGCTGGAGACATTTCCACAGATTGGTGGTGACAGGTCTGCAGGTGGCAGGAACACCAAAGAAAAAGGGCTCAGGCAATGTCTTGCTCTTTCTCTACAAATATTGCCTGTCAGAGGAGACACCTCTATGTGAAACCAAAGTACTGTGCTGAGTGTGCGGTTGTGATGGAAAGCATAAATATGAAGAGGACAGAGAGACGTGGGAAAGGAGAGTGTGAAATTGAGCAGAAGTTTAAATAAAAAAGAGCTGTATCAAAGTAGCTGTAATATTATTCCCCTAAACTTTATTTTCCTTCCCTTTTTCTCCCTCTCTACACCCTACCCGTCCATCAGTGTCCCCAAGTTTTGCATCTTGCTGTCTGTCTCTCTTGGTCTTCTCTTTGTCTTTCCCCTCCTCCTCTCTCTATTTCACTAAAACTCAGTATAGTTAATGAAAAGGCCTGTGGCTCATAAATCAACATGTCACCATCTGCCACCCCTCCTCTCTCTCTCTCTCTCTCGCTCTCTCTCTCCCACCACCTCTATTTTCACAACAATTCCTGCACACCCCCACTTTGTTTCTCTCTAACCCTGTCTTTTTTCTTCTCAGGGCTGCATTTGAGTAAATTTGGTCAAGTGCTGTATTAGAGGGCATTTTTAGGCAAATTGAGCTTAGCCTTTTCTTTAACAGTGCCGGGGTAAAAATTTACCCAATAGCGAAAGCAGTTGTAATGAGCTGGTTCATATGTAACAGGAAAGTTTAGCCCTAAAGGTTTCAGGATCTGTGGAGCAAATGGTTTGTGTTCAGAATGTTCAGCCTCAGTACCAGGCATTAGCTCCATTGCACTTAGGCTAGCATGCTAATTGCTAGCCTAAGTGGCACTTTGGGGCTCTCCCTCCAGTTCATTATAATTTGTAGTATGCTTTCTGCTAATTCTTTGGGAAATTTAGAAACAGAAATAACAGGCATCTTGTATCACTAGTCATCGCTCTTATAAATGCTCATTTCTATACCACTGCACAAAATGACTACGGTAAAGATAATTTCATTTTATCATGCAGCCGTTATCCTTTACATGCTTACTACATTCTACACGACTTTGTTTTGACTGTACCCTTTATTATTTTTTTTTTTTGGTAAAGCAACACAACTTTTCTCACACTAGTAGTTTGTACCTTGCTTTCTATACACTACATCATGGTATTGCAACAAGGAGAGATAAAGAAAACTGCACTTAAAGAAACATACTTTTCATTTAATTTAAAAAGTTATTCATTATCAGTAATTTGGATCCAAAATGTCTAAATTGAGGTCAGAAATCTAATTTTGTTGTATGCCTTGTGTTGAGCAAGATCTGTCATTCTTGTAATCAGCCTTTTGTCATCTCTTTGTTTTTTGACTGTTAGAGCCCAATGTATCTTCATTAACACTTGTGATCTCTCGCCATTCTCTGTATTCTGTTCCTCTGTTCTTGTTATTTTCTGATGAGGAATCAGTTTATTGCCGTAAAATTATGTTAAGTGCCCTGTGAAGAACACGGGTCTAATTTGGAAAAAGAGAAAATGTCTGTTCTCCAGTCTTGGTGGATGCATCCTCTCAAATTTACAGCTAATATCTAAGCATGTTTATGTCTGTTAACCATTGTGGTGTCACTTTCCTTTCCCTTAGGGATTTTTTATTCCTTTTGCTTAATATCAATTCCACTGAAGATTTCTACCTGTTACAATGATGTTGATTTCTCTCTAAAAGTCAGGGAAAAGCCTGCTAATACAATCTAACCACACACAGGCTCAGTCAATGCTCTAGGCCTAATACTGCTAATACACTCTAACCACATACTGGCTTAACCATGCCCCCAGGCCTAATACCGCTAAGAGACATTGTGAATAGAAACAGTTTTAGATTATGTCTGTAGGACAGCATCAAGACTGTAAAACAGCTCACACAGCTTCTCCTAACTGACACTGAAGTGGGCACATGTACCCAAAAAAGGAATAATGAGGAATTATGAGCTGGGGAACATCTGTAATTCTCTTTGTAGTTCAGACAAACACAAATATGCACATCCAAGTTTACACCATTCGAATGTTTCAGTGCAATCCTTATGTGTACACACATTGTGACAACTCCAAATCCTGATAATTCATGAGGGCACAAGCAGATGGAGAAAAAAATATAATAACTTAATGATGATCAAATTTTATCTATTGGCTCAAATTTGGGTCAAAAAGATTTTGAGCTTTTAAAGTGATTTTCATAAATAATTCCAAAGTTTGTGGCTATAGATCAACCTTTGTAAATCTGTTAAATGTATCTACATGAGAAATTCAATGCTTTACATGTGTAGAAAAAATGTATATTAATAGAATACAAATGGAATTACTTGTGAACATCACTTTACAAGCGCAAAATCTTTTTGACCCTAATTTGAGCCCATATGTATCCCTTCTCAGGTTCTCTGAGTGTATAAAAGTGTATAAAAACTAAACATTAACCTATAAATACGATAATAAAACACTAGAGGATTCCTCAGAGGGTCAAGAGGGCAGAATTGATCATTTTGTGCTTCTGTTTCGAATGTGTTCATTCAGTCGTGGATGGCCACTGCAACAAGAGCGCCGTCAGCACTAATAAAGAATAGGGGTAATAAACCCCTATGGGGATGTTACTGCTTCTTACAACAATGTGTAAGACCTCTAACATCTAGGGCAAACCTTCATAATACAACTACAACTACAACTACTACTACATACTGGGTAAATCGAGGATATAAAGCCCTTCCTATCAGTCACATTTACCCCATACCTGTTGTTGCGCACCTCATATAATAAAGGAATACACATTCCCTGACATCTTATCCAGGTGTACATTACTAGAAAAAAAAACAAAAAAACCATTGAGACCTCCCTGAATTTTTGTTCAACTTACAATGGTTCTGACACCATACAGGTTAACTGCACTTCTTGATGAACAAATGAATGAACTCACAGGAAGAATAGGGAAGTAAGGAAATGGCTGACAGAAAGAAAACTACATACACAATGATATCTGAAATTATGCTCTACAAAAATGTAGGTGGCTAGAATATAAGTAAAATGCTTTTGGCTATACTATTCACACTCTGATATATATTTAAATGACAAATTTCAATATTTCTGATATTCAAAACCTAACAAATGCTAACATATATCAATACCTGCTTAAAAGCAAATAGTTATTAGTTATTGTACATCTGGATTTATCAACGTTTCTTGTATTTTCAGTTGCCTCATCCTCTTAATCTTACGACTGATTTAGATTTAAACTTAGAATTGTTAAATATTAATTTGAAGCCACAATGAACCACTTTTCTACTGAAAAAAGAGAAAGAGGCATTAAATACTGCAGTACTTGATGACACACTAAGCCAAACATATTGTACATGTCAACGTTAATAAAAATGTCAATAAACATATTTACTGTTATGATCTAACTGTGTGGCCACTACATCAAACGTGTGCTTTTTTTTGTTTGTTTTTTTTGACAATTTATTTTTACTCTCATATTTTGCTTCCTTTTCAAGATTAAAAGAAAAACGAGACACATAGTAATAATCAGTTCAATTATACACACGTCTAAATTTATAGAACTTTGCATATACAAAGCTTCTGTTTATCTTATTTACACGCATTAGATGTGTGTCTGTTTCTGTAGATAATTTATGCATTTATGGATTTTGTACCACTTGATTGGGAAATGCTGATCGTACTTGCACATGTGTTGGAGCGCACGCATGTGCGTGAGGGCGTGCGTGTGTGTGTGTATGTGCACACATGCCTTGAGATTGTCTCCATCTTGCAACGAGAAGCTCTCAGCTTTCAGCCTGATTCCTTTGCCTTTTTCGGTAGTGATGCGGTAAATGCACTCATGGTTATTATCGTAGTTGGAGGGGAAGTTCGGAGAAAGGAGAACACCTTCTGGTCCTAGTGAGGAGGCTCCACACTCAGCTACAGGAAGAGAATAAAAGGGACAGGGACACTGTGGATCAGAATCACAGGAATATTACCTAATTATTTTTGAGCAGTCAGAACATCCGGGTTAGTTGTATAAAAAAGAGAGGAGAGGACTAACAATTCCACATTAAAAAGACAGATTAGAGAAGTGCATGTCTTTTATGACTAAAAACTTTATTCTGCTCAGTAGACATGATAATAATGAGGATAATGATAATAACAAACCATACAGTATAAAGCTGCTTAAAAGCACTTGTTTGAAATGTAATTTCAATGAGACAATAACATCATGCATGGTGAAACAGAAAACACTGTAAAGAAAAGCAATTAAACATAAACTACAAAAGATTAAAAATGAAAAATATTGCATAAAAGCAAGTCTGGATTAGTTTGTTTGAAAGAAGTATTTCCTATAAATTATACAGAATTATCTATCAGGTGCAGTGACTATCAAAGTTTAAGAATTCAAATAACTGGTATTTTGTGCAAATAGAGTTTTGTGATATGTAAATGAGGAGAAGAGGAAATAAGTGAGCCAAGCAGGTTTTTAACTCCCACTGAAGAGGACCACCACTGCTTAGAAGGGCTAAGGAGGAAATGGAGGTAATGAGATTGACAAGAGAGAAGGCGATATGGAACAATATGGAACTTACTGAGAAAAAAAGATGAAGTGTTCATCAAAAATGAAGTGATCTGATATTCAAAGCAAAATTTTTTAAAATGTCCTGTAGTTTTAAAGCAGATTAGGACAGGAGATTAGGATAAATTCATAAATTCAAGGATGCTACAAGCAATTCTTCAGAAGTTCTCTTGTGAAATGAAGACAGCACTGTAGAGTGGGAGTGAGAGAACAGAGGATAGTAATGGGGGGAGAAGAAAGGGATGAAGACAGAGCTAGAAAGGAGGAGAAGACGGCAGATGATCCAAGACAAGAGCCCTTTGAAAATATGCAGAGAGAAATTAGAAATGGGAAAAGGGGAGAAACAAAAGACACAGCATTAACACTTTTCATAAAAAAGCTAATGTCCTAATTATCTACCCAAAGTCTGTCCAAATTCAGACGGACAGGGGTAGAAACAGAAAGTAAGACAGAGACACAGAGCTAAAGAGAGGGGCGTCTAGAAAGAATAGAAGGTAGAGAGATGAACCCAGTGCACACTGCCAACTGCTGTTGCTCAGTTTCCTCTTAGTCAGGCCTGATCTCTTGACAGATAATGCAATTATAGCAGTTTCAGTCTGCTCTTTTTGGGGCTTGAAAATTACCAGCAGCCACCAGTCAAACTCTCATAAATTAACAGCAGCATCCAAGGAAACACTGATATAGCAAATTATGCCAGCAAATTATGACCTGCTAAAAGCAAAATCCTGGCAAATAAAACCAACACTCAACCAGTCAAATAACTGTAAATTACCATTGTGTCAGCAATAAAATATTGGTGAATTACAACCATGAAAATGCTGATGCTTTACCTCTGGTCTTATTCATATTGTCAAGAAGTTAATTTAAAGTTTTATTTTATGAGCTACAAGCTAAGATGAACCACCCAATACTATTAATACTGAAGGCAGAATTTTTTTTTTTTTGACACAGCAGCATCGCTTTACACAATATGATGTAGAAAAGCAATGTTGTGTAAATTCAATGAGCCTACTAAGGACCTGTATGTCTAAGTTTAGTACACACTTACACAAAAACAGCTACATTCACTTGTGCTTTGCATGCATTGTGAATCATTTCACATTTTCGTTGCGACACTAGGCAGTCGGTCTATCTACTTGGCCGTCTTACCTATACATCGTGGTAGCGTGTTGCTCCAGACTCGCCTGCCTCCTCCCAGACAAGTGATCTTGCTGTCTCCCTCAAGTCGGTAGCCATGGAAACAGGAGAAGGCCAGCGAGTCACCAACTCGAAACCTGAATCCCATCCTCCTGCTGAACGCAGGTACCCCGGGATCCTCGCATGGCTCTAGGTCGTACTCTGTACATCCAGGAGAGGCAAATAACACGGTGGAGGATAATAAGGAGACTGAGGTGGTGCAGATGTTCCAGTTCACCAAGAATGAGGAAAACAGGATAAATTGTAAGAAATTAATTGCATTAAGAAAATCTGTGGTTAGGAAATATTTAATCTTGGTACAGTAATGTAAGAGATCTCTGCATGTTTTGTTTTGTTTTTTAATTCAATTCGAGCTGATCGTTAAAAACTCATATTTTTAACTTAATCACAATTAGTCACTTTACTGCTCCAAAAAACCAAAGTATTTCATAATATAGTGAAGAACTGATTTTTTTGAACATGTTTTAGTGTATATCATAGTGTATATTAAGCCATCGAAATGCAACAAAACCAGCATGTTATATTCACAGGAATAAGAAAACAAAGATTAAAGCCAAACTGCAGCAACTGCACTCTAGCTAGTTATGGCTAGCTGGTGAGATAGCCTCAGCAAAAACTAACTTACCAACTTTCTTTTTTCAGTTTATTGATCAATTTTGATATTTCAGCATCTTAGCAATTGAGTTAATCATACAACATAGAGAAAGGAGGTAGGTAAATCTCATTATAGTGAAGAAAAAAAAGAAATACTAGATAAACCAGTAGTGCTTAGAGGTAACTTGCCCAGATTAGCAAAAGTACCCAAAGCTTCTGCATCAAAGAATCTCAGAAGGTCCAAAGCTCAGGGAAGAGACTGCGGCTAACAGGTAAAGAAGCTGACCAGTTAACATTTACCAGAACAACCAGTTAGGCAGATGGACCTGAGCCTTACCTGACCTGACCCGAGCCTCTTCTCCCGTAAAACTGAAAAATAAAACGCTGTTCGAAACCACCTTTTCATCCTCTGCATCTATTTTCAGACCCGATTTCAAGCGTGAAGCGTCGAGTAAGAGGCGACGGCAGCAAAACCCCACAAAAAAAAAAAAACGAGGTGAGAATTACGTCTCGTCGTGATTGTTTTTTTCCCATTTTTACAGGAGGAAAGACTTAAAAAATGGAGACTAACCGGGTGGTTTTGGCAAATGCGTGTCTGGTTAACCATCGGGGATCCATTGAAGAGTCTCATAGCTTTTTCCCCTGAGCTGTTTTTATGGGACCTGTCTCACGCACAGTGGATGAGACAAAGCGGTGTCGCTTTTTGTTTTTCATGTAACATTTGTACCAAGTTCATCAGCCTAAAAAAAAAGGCATGAAACTGGGTTTAGCAACTTATATATCTCTGACATTTTGGCCTTTCAACTCCAGAACCCTTTTTTTATTCTCAACTTCAGTGTTTCTGTGGTCGATGCCCTGTTCCTCTGAAGCCATGTTAGCAAGAATACAACTGTGTAACGCAACCTGTCCTCTTGTTTAGTCCAGAGTTTACAGAGAGATGCGTCCAAGTTGAAAAATAATATAAAAACATACAGCTTCTGTTCCTTTGGCTCTTACCTGAGAAAGTAATATTAAAGCCTTCGTAGCTCATGGAAAAATCTGATATGAATCGCAGCTGAGCGCTGAAGTTTCCATAGAGTCCCGCTTTGACACTAGGGGGAAGCACTGAACCGGTCAGTCGAGCTACTGGGACTTGGAAGTTGCCGTCCTCAGTGATGGACAGGTAGTCGTGGTTCTCCTCCAGATGGAAGGTGTGGAAAACCAGATGGACCCCTGGAAACCCAGGGATGAAAGGAAGGACAGAAGGACAGATGATGAATGGAAGGACGGATGGGGAAAAAATGGATGCATGAGGGGATGGAGGGATACACAGTGAGAGACACAGAGGTGGTTGTATTCATCCGTTTGTTAACGTAAGAAAGAAATCAGAAGGATATTTTTCAAAGTGCATGTGTGTTCCCACCTTTCCCGTGAGACACCTCTATCGTCCAGGTGCAGTTGAGAGAGTTGGGATAGAAGTCGGGAAAGCCAGGGGAGAGGATAGTCCCGATCTTACCATAAACATAGCCTCCACAGAGAGCTAAACAAAAACAGTGACAGACAGGGAAGGATGGAAAAGAGAGTTGGAGGAAATTTCATTGTCAACATCGAACAAAAATTTTGCAGCTGGCTAAAGACGATGATCCCTACCCATCTTAAACGACTAGAAATAAGGGCAGGTCTTCAGTTAAGAGGCTGAAAATCACTTTATAAATTGCTTGAACTTGAAATGAGCATGGTGTTCATGCAAAAAAAAACTGTTTAAATCAGGATTACTGGAAGGATACAAGAGAAGACACGACTTCAGTTTCACAGTAAGATGAATGAACTTTGCATCAAGCTGGTAATTTCTTTTGCGTACTAGATGCAGAACATATGAGAAAGGCGACAAAATCAGCGAACTTTTTACCCATCAGATTCATACAAGGGAAGCATCTCAATTAATCTCAGCTATAAGGGCCAAACCTGTGACAGATCAATATGTGCTTTAAAGAGTTCTATTCTTCATTATATTCATTTTTCTAAGTACTACAGATTCAAGGTCTTGACTGGGATATTAGGGAGGTGCTGGGAAGAGACTTAACTCTGCAGGAGATCTCTGTCACAATTTCCTCTCTCAATAAAGGCAAAACCCCAGGGCCTGACAGCCTGCTGATCGAATTTAATAAAACATTTTCCAGTGTCCTCATCCCATTTTTATCATCTGTATTTAGGACGTCATTTCAAAATAAATCCCTTACACCCACACTTTACCAAACTATCCCTGAGATGGATAAGGATCCCCTTAGCTGTGGCTGTTATCATCCGACCTCCCTTCTAAATACAGGTCATAAAATACTAGCTAAAATTTTTGCTAAATATCTCAAAGCCTCTCTTCCCCTCCTAATTTCTTCTGATCACACTGGGTTTATTACAGACAGGTATTATTTTTTTTAATATAAGGCAGCTTTTTAATGTCCTCCCTGCAGACCCAATCGAGCAGTCGGTGTTGTGAACTTACTCGACAAGCAAAAAGCTTTTGATCGTGTTGAGTGAGATTACTTAGCTTTCACAACCGAACATTTGGGTTTGGCCACAATTTTATTTGATGGACATATACCCTCTATTCATCTCTCATGGCATCCTTAGGTACCAGCAACACCTCTTTACCCCTCTCCTCTCTGTACAGAGGCACTAGACATGGCTCCTGGTTGCAATAGCCCTTGAGACATTGTCCATTTCTCTTGTGAGAACCAGATAACAAGGGGACATCACATAACGACAACAGACAGAAGTGGGCCCTATATGCAGATGATCTCTTGATTCTTTTGCTCAAGGCTGACTCCTCAATTCTTATAATGCTTACACACCTAGTGGAATTGCAAGGTGGCAAGAATTAACATAAACCCAAAAAGTAGGGAATTTAGTATTACTGCATCTTCATGCTTACATCTGGGCAGAGACCTTTAGGGCTGTTTTATACAGGGTTCGGCCAGCTGACTCATCCGCAGAGCAGTTTAAAATCGAGGCTAACTCCTGTTATCCAGCCACTTTACCATCGCCACTGTTTTCCTCTCTTCCTCTACCTTTTGGCAAGATAAGCAATAACCTGCTGGTAGGGCATTTTCTAAAAATTTGGGCTCAGTTATGTTCAGTTATGGACTTTAAAACTTGCTTCCACTCATCCCAATACATCAAAATTCCTCCTCCATAGTTGATGATGCTTTTTCTGTCTGGCATACCTTTGGCCTCTGCTCTCTCTCTCGACATTATTTTGACAATCAGTTTGCCTCCTTTATTCAGGTCCCAAATAAATATCAACTTTCAGCAAAACATCTCTTCACATATCTCCACGTCATGTAGTCCCAACTTGATGATGTCAAGAGATGTGATATCAAAGATTTATGGCATTCTCTCTGGGGTTACTTGACTGAAAAGCGCCTGGCATGCAGACTTAGATGAAGATTTAGGCGATACACTTGGGCTTAGAGTTCCAGGCAGGATATTTTCATCTTTCCTCAGTGTCAGACACCATTTGAGGCAGTTCAAAATTGTTCACCGGGGCACTGGTCTAAGGCTAATTTAAGACACTTCGCTCCAAGTGTCAACCCCACCTGCACTGGATGCAAAACTTCTCCGGCTGCTCCGGCAATCAATTCTGGGCCTGATCCCGACTGACAAGATTATGGGACACGATATTCAAATGTCTTTCTAAAATATATGCCATCACTATTTCACTTTCTCCATGCACCACATAACTAGGTGTTTTGCTAATTGACTCCACCATCAGGATAGTCTAGAGAGGGGCAGTGGCCCTGGCTGTGCTCCTTGCTAGAAGGGTTGTTCTCTTTAAATTGAAAGTGATCTAATAATGTAGTTAGGGCTGGAGAGGATAAGATTCTCACTTATGAGAAACTACGACATTTTAGCTTAAAACCTGGGACCCTTTCAAGTGTTTCCTTGGGAGGAAAGGGAATGACCAGCAGCCCCCCTCTGTTTCTCTTTTATCTATTCATTTATTTTCTTCTTCTTTTTCTTCTTCTCCTCCTTCTTCCTCTTACTCTTCTGCCACTTCCTATACTACTTCCTCCCCTCTTCCACTTTTTATTATCATATAAGCAACAATGTATCCATGTTATTATACTCTGACATGCCATAACCTGCAGTTTGGTGATGCTCACATTATCCTCCTCCCTTATTGTCTTTAGATGCTACTAGAAACAACTAGTCTTGTAAATGACAGACTTGAAAACAGGAGTGACATGTTGCTATGTTGTTTAAGTTGATGTTTGTGTTTGGATAAATAAAAAAGAGTTTTCAAAAATGTAACACAATGATGTGTATATTTATCCTTAAAAGCTGGCAACAAAGGCTCAATTCCTAACTGATATATTCAGTTTTAGTAAATGTGTTTCTTAATAAAACATGATCCAAACCCTTTCCTAATGTTATAATTGTCTTAATAGCTTGAAACTAACACAGGCGTCGGATAATCTTTTCATGTAACGGACAGCTGCCAAGGATGTGTGCTTTTCAAAATAGGCCCAACTAATATAATTTGTGTTGATTGTATTTTTGTCCAATACATACAGTAAATTGTAGAAGACTAAAATTTCACTTCTACATATGGCTACAGAGAGAGAGCGAGGCAAAGGACAAAGGCAATAGATGCACTTAAAGCAGAAACAAAAAGAAACAGAGGAGAGAAAAATGTGACTTAGAAAGAGAGATTTGTCTGTTGAAAAAGAATGACAGATTGGTGTGGATTACCAGACACCTTGCCTCCACACAAAAACAAACCACTGATATGGAACAGGACAAACTCATCTGGGACAGAGCAGATTGGAAATACTATAGGAACATAATGGAGAATAAAAGAGGGCTTGTGGTGCTTTACAGACTGTTGATCTAAGATAATATATTGACTCTTTGTTTCTCTCTCACTGTGCTTCCATCGCTTTCAATTCTAATCAGTTCATTTCACTTACATATAATTCATTTAAAGTGCTTCAAAGAGCTTTACTGGCATAAAAATAAAGTGTTTTTCTTAGCTATAAAACAAACACATCCGAGACAATAAACTAAATCAGGGACAGTATTTTTTTTAAACTTCCACAGTCCCTCCTGCCTTTTTACTGAATGTTTACCTATATATTGGTGCACAAAAGTCCCATTTAGCTCCTAAAATGAACTGTGATGATTCTTTTGGTGAAAGATTTGTATAATTACTATTTATCATTTTGACTTAATGAAGACAGATGCTGCGTGTTTGAAGAGCTGCTGTGTCTTTGCCTCTTCCTCCCTATCTCTCTGTCTATCAGTGCTTTTCCCTCCATCCTATTCCATATCATATTTCAACAGAGGTGGAGTTGAGTTGAGTAGCTGTGATGGGAGCTACTCTCTCTCCCAGTGCCGGTTTTTGTCACACTCCCATCAGGATCTAGCTAAAATCTTGTTGAGAGAGGCACATGCGGATGTCTGTGTGTGCATTAGTTTATCTATTGTGTGTAAAATGGCATACTTCAGTGTGTATGAATGATCTAGACAGGGAAGATAGAGACAAATTGTTGATGTGTGTGAGAGAGAAAGTGTGAGCTGTATAACAATGCAAGAAAATGAAATAAGACAGAAAGAAAGACTATGACTTCAACAAAAAACTTTGAGGCAACTCTAAGCGTGGTTGCCCTCAATGTTGAGAACAGAGGCATGAAGCCTGAATGCTGAAAGAGAAACAGATAAAGAAAGATGTGTTTTCCAGGCAGCGGAGAGGTAAATTGAGTAAGATATTATACCAGATTTCAGCTTCATTCCTCCCCCTTGTTCTTGCTATCATGTTTTTCCTCTATCTTTAATTATCTCCCTCTTAAAGGATGTCATGGCATTTTTTTACTAAAAGGGATAGAGCGAGTTTGGCCACCTCTAACAAGTTGTTGTGTTGGCACCATTTGCCAGCTTTAAAATGTCACGGCACCGCCTCAATATTGTCTCTGACACATGAAAGAGCGACCAGTGTTCTATATATTATGTGTTGGCAGTTTAGCTGACCTGCAAGAATAAGATGAGCAGTTTGGAACAGATACTGTGCCATTACTGAGAGGGAATGGTATCTGCATGCCTGGTGAAGGACTACATGTCATTTTGTTTTTTTCTTTTAGTAATATTATCAAAAAAATTAATTCTGGTGGCTGCGTAATGCAGTGTGTACGGTGGAAGGAAGGGTCAGACTTTTCCCGTTGAAATGTTAACTGTGCCTCTGAGATGATACTGTAAATAAAATCATTGTCACTAATGTGTGCGTGCATGTGTACGAGTTGCTTTAAGTACAGCTGCGGTTTTTGAAGATGATTTCCTCTCTCCTCTGAATTGATGTTTGCATGGGTTTTTGTTCTGGTTTCTGCCCAAAATCCAAAACATGCGAGTCAGGTGGGGATGGATATGTGAAATTTTCAATAGGTAGAGAAGGAACAAAGTAACTATATAAGTTAAGACAATTATTAACTCTAACTAACTAACTAATTATTAAAATAACAGTCATGCTTAGACATACCTGACATATAATTTTAGGCATATAATCCCTTGTAAGAGCAAACTACAACATATAAAATTTTAGTCAAGGCTTGTACACTGTTTAAGGAAAGTGTCATTCTGATATAGTGTGCCTTGTAATGTGACAGCTGTCCGGTGAGATGGCATGCTTGGCTGAAAATTGAAAATGTCACAGCGGCCGTTTAAAACTGCTTATGTTATCTGGCTGATACTGTGAGATAGATTGCCTTGGTATGAACTCCCTCCCATGTTGAGACATACTGACTTTGGCTTTCAAATTGGATTCTTTTCAATTGGCAAATCAAATCAGACACTGTGTATTCATCTCCCATGATAGCATGAGCTATGGGCAAATGCTGGATGAGAGGGCCTGTGAGTGGCCAGTGAGCATCTGTTTCAGTAGTGCCTGTTGACCCGGATAATTTCACTGAGACTGGAACTCCAACTTGGGTCATTATTGTAGTGTGTAGTTTGGAGAGGGGAATGGTTGTATAATTAACACTATGGCTTCCAGTTACACCTAGTGAATGGGAAAAAAGCAGACGACTGGGAGTGGCAATTGGAAATATCCTAGTATGGATGAAAGAAGTTACTGATGGTAACAACTGCACCAACTCATTCTCTCAGCTTATCGACGTCTGACCCTCTGGCTCAACAAGATGATGTGGTTTGGTATTTTTATATATGTGCTGACTGAACTTGTATTGTTTTGTTATACTATTATGGGTTAGTATTATAGTATTATATACTGTTATATCATTTGAGCATGTTAAGTTATTCAGTATGTTTATACTGTGATATTTCATTGAATAAACTAACTAACTACCTTATGATATGCTCAAAACTTTCTGTAAAAAAACACAAAGCTGGCTGCAAGAGAGGCTCGCTTGAAAAATACTTCCAGTGGACAATGTTAATGTAGTGTACAGTTAGTGTGAGCATGAAGCTGCTGCTCCAAACATAAGCCTGTCTGAATACTTGCTAAAGTGCCTTTTAGCTTCATCTGCCTTGTGTCTTTTCTTTGTATTTGGGTCCCAAGTCATCCCATCAGTAGCACAGTGAAGTAAGAGCTCAAAGTAACAGCTGTCTGTTGTTTTAATATCTCAGTCACCATAAGCAGCTCAGCTGAAGCGAGTCACAGGGTAATTTACTTACATTCAATAAAATTTTAAGTGTCATTAAAAACTGACATTCATGTGCTAATACTGGAGCATTTATATTCAGTAGTTTCTCAAGAATTGGTTTATATCCAATTTTCCATTTTTCTGAAAAACAGGGATAGGACAGTGGTGCAGTAGTTAGCACTGTTGCCTTAGGAGGAGGTTTCAAACAGGTAGCTACTGTTTCTTAGCTGCAGTGTTAAGTTGGAGAAATGAAATTAGAAATAACTCTAAAGCTTTAACTTTTACTCGATAACCAAATTTTCAAAGTTTCCCACGTTTAGAGAACTTAACCTCCACCCATATTCCAGCATGTGAATAAGTTCCCCACAAAAATCATTGCTCTTAAATTCTTTTTCGGATACAATGCTTAAGGTTTCAGCCCACTGCAGACCATTATCAAGTAAGATTCCTACCATCGCAACTGGGAAGTGCGTGACTCCACTGATGATTCTGCTCACAAACGATTGGCTCCTGATCACTCAGCGTGTATCCTGGGTCACATGTAAATGAAACACGGGAGCCAATGGAAAAGCTGCTGCCATGGCGACGGCCATTGACTGGGATGCCAGGGTCCAGACAAGAGTCTGACTCCATTTTCACACCTGAGAATCACATCACACAGGTTCAAATCACATATAGTCAAGAGGATGACTGTGTATGAGTGTGTGGGTAATAGCATCTTTTTAACCTGGTTTGTACTGAGATACACTGAAAAGAAACATTCCTGTTTTATATGAGTGTGTGTGTACCAGACATTCTTATCAGCTAGTCAATCGGCCGTACTTTCGTATCTGATGCTGAAGCCCGCTGCAGAGCGGCTGTTGTCTGTAGTGAACAACAGGAACAGGAAGTTGGACGTAGAAATCAGGAAATGAGGTGCTTGGGTGCCGTGGTATTCCCCGATCAGTGGAGAGGAGGCTGAGGGGCCATCCCTGATTTCAAGTGTGTCATAGTTGACCTCAGTCTGAAATCTAGACAAAAACAGGGCAAAAAAAAAAAAAAAAGCACCATAACCTGACATAAACATATATAACCCATGTGCTGGATAATGTAACTAACATTTGTTTATAACCAAAATCTGTGGGAGGATTTAGCAGAGATATTCGTTGTTTTCATTCATTCAGTCATTTTGTGTAGGCATGCCTGATTAAAGATTGATAACATCTAACAGTATGCTTGGCTAACTGAAACAGCAAAAGTGACTGACAACCACTCTACCTAACCTAACACTTTAAAGACATAACCATCTCGTGTAATTAACCAGCTGACCAACTGACTGACTTCTGATCTCCCTTTCACTCACTTCCTTCATGGCCGGCATTAAAGTCCGAGTAACTGACACATTGACTGACTAAACAATTACTTGCAGTTGTGACTGAAGGGCCTTGAGTTAGTTGATTACTAACAAATCCATCAAATTCTAGCTGATTTAGAAAAAGGGCATCAAATGAAATTAACTAACTGGTGGGATTGAAAACTAACAGTTGGGAAACACTGACACATCATACAAAAATGACCATATGAATGATATTATCTGATCAGGTAACTGAACAGTTAACTAGCTGCTGCACTAGACACAACTATGAAGTTTACTTGGTCTATACATCACTTCCAGAGAACAAATTTGAGCTATAGCTATGTTGGGCTAAGCTACCTCTGCTCTTGGCTTGTTTCCAGAAGAAATGTGCAAGAAAGCAAACATTAATCATTTACTGCAGCAGATACCCATCTACTACACTTACATCTGACTAAAAAATAAGGCTTCTGAAAGACTAACTAAATGATTTACTAGCTTACAAAGTTAGGTGTGGAAAAAAACAACACACTGCACTACTATATTATCCAACAATCGGACTAAATACCCGAGTAACACAAGTAAACTTTAACAAACCTGACAAAACATCTTTCTATAACTACTGTATATAACTCAATTTAAACTGACCTGTCAAAGTGTATCTTAACAGCATGGTCTGTTTGTGCCTCAATCACCCACTGACAACTCAGAGAGTCTTTATAAAAGGAAGGCCAACCAGGAGACAGCAGAACACCAGTAGGAGCTGTTAGATAGCCTCCACAGGGAGCTACAGGGAAATAAAGAAGCAAAAACACGATCACAGAGAGAGAGAAATTAATTGTTTTTTTCTTGTAACTGTGTTATGGCATGAGCACAACACTCGGGTTTCATCAAGTTAGCGGATTCATCATCTGCACAATTTATTTTAGTTCTCTAATCTTTTCTGATTTCTAGATTTCATACATAAACATTCAACCTCTTGAAATTATGGCGTGCCAAACGTGTGCTACAGTAAACAAATTGTTTGAAAAAGGTGAAGATAATTATGGCATGATTATTAATAGGGAAAATCAAGTATATTTGTCAAAAGATGACAGAATCCTTTTCATCTCCCTGCATCTCAGAGGGCTACAGGTAACAAACCTGGCACAACTTGACACTAAATTATAGCTAACATAAAATTTAACAAAAATTCTCAATTATGGCATGTTAAAATGCATGAACCACCTGTAGGTGAGTTTAGATTCCACATCAGTTAAAATAAAACACTTTATAACATTATATTAGCTTTGTTTTTTACCGTTTCTCTGTTTTATTCTGTCTAGCAATAGCATTAAATGAACACACAGATTAACAGCCTTAATAAAACTTTACAATTCATAGTTAACATAACGCAACAAAATCTCAAATATAGCACATTAAAATCCAAGAACTACCTTTAAATGAGTTTAGATTCAACATCAATAAAAATAAAACACTTTATATAAGCACTTTATAACTTTATATTAGCTTTGTTTTTTACACTGTCTCTTTTTAACAGATTAACAGCCTTGGAAAAACTTTGTACCTGGATTTCATGGTCTTTATATCATCCATTGCTATTTCTACAATATATAATTTGCAATGGCTTATCTTTCACACTGCCACCACTTCTTCTAATATCAAGTAGCTGTTACTTTTACCCTTTTGACTTTACTCATAATTGTAGACTTCCAGCAAACTCACTTCCTTTTACCTGCTCTGGGCATACTGAAGCAATGTGCTGCTAGTCATTCTAGAAATAAAACACAATTTTCTTTCCCTGTTCAATGGGGGAGATAATATATATACCAATACTCCATATATAAAAACTTAACAACCTTATTCAGTTTGATTGTCTCTACCCCAGTTATTAACAACAGGGAACATTTGATAATGTCATTTAGACAAGAAATACAAATACTCACCAGCCAGTGGTTGGCATTCACCTTCAAAAGTGTTGGAATAGGGGGACAGTCACTGTGCTTTTTCATTACTTCCAGATATTAGCTTATGGATACATCTCAGTATAATCAATGTGTCTCACTGAATGAGTTTCAGCAGAACTTGTGCCAGTCTCATTTAAGATTTTGTTGAGAGAGAAAGATGCATGCAAATAGCCTGAATAAGTGTGGGGAGGCTGGAGGCTAAAGCAATTACAAGAGGAAATTTATACAATTTCTAAGGTGCATAAGCACACTTAAGCTGCACAGCAAGAGCCAAATAGTTGAATGCTTTGTCACCTTACAGTCTGGAAAGTGAAACATTTTGAATAATTCTCCATTGCTCATACATACAATAAACAGCTTCTGTTGGTGTGTGTGTGTGTGTGTGTGTGTGTGTGTGTGTGTGTGTGTGTGTGTGTGTGTGTGTGTGTGTGTGTGTGTGCGTGTGTGTGAGTGTGTGTGTGTGAGTATGTGAGTGTGTGTGTGTGTGTGTTCACCTTCACATCGAGGTACAGCCGCAGACCAAACAACATTTCCATCCTGGATGATGCAGGTGACCTGATCTGAACCCTGGAAAAATGATAAGAATTTATTATATAAAGGTTCACTACTTATGTTATCATGCATACTTCTACTAATCAATGGATAGAAAAAAAAGCAATAGTCTCTAGTAACACTAGTTTCAATAAGTAAGGTATCTGATTATTACCTGTGTCCTAATGAATCCTTGATCACAGCGAAAAGCCACGGAGCTGCCGAGTTGAAATTGGTCACCATACCTCTGACCATTGACAGGAACTCCTGGGTCATGACATTCATTCTGACCAAATGCTACAGAGACAAAACAATGACAGAAAGTCAAAATAGGAGCCACTAGACACAGAATCAAACAGACTATGAAACAAACAAGTTACTGTAAAACTGAAAGCGCAGAAAGAAGTTGTGACAGAAAATAAAATGATGCATCATACTAACAATATATAATATGCGTATTTGAATTGATTCAGAATACATGTGTGTATTTACTAATTTGAACAATGTTCCCTAGTTTTCAGTGTATTTTAAAACCTGAAAAACTGGTTCTAAGTGAGAAAAAAAAATCATTTCCTTGATCACTGTCAGTGAATGTGACATCTCCACTGATATGGAAATATGGGAATGGAATTATCTTTATGTGGATTCAACTCTGTCATGTTTAGCTTATATTATCCCCATTCCTGAGATTAACCTGATCCCATCCAGAGCACAAACCCAGTGATTGAACATGCCTCCGGCTGATTAGCTACTGATAGAGAGAAAATTAGCGTTCTTAGAGAAAGAGAAGGAAAGTGAAAAAAACGAGAGCAAGAGGGGCGATAGCAATATATTAAAATACGATTACGCACATGAATTACATATAGCAGCGGATGGATAGAGACACATTTGTATATGTGAGTATGCATTGGATCAGACCTATATTGCATACAAAAGCCAAAGTTATTCATAGAAAATAAACTTGCACACATTCACAGACTTGATATAAGAAGAAGTGGTGGAAAAGGTTGGGAGGGATAAAAAGAAGAGAGAGATGTATGAATATATGTTACATTTGTCATTTCACAAAATATTCAAATAATAAGGGAGATGAGAGACAAAATCAAGGGGGGGCAAAGAAAGAAAAGCACATATGGCTAAAATATCTGATTGTGTGCTGTGCATGTCTCACAAATAGAAAAGTGTGAGACAAGGTTGTGCTTGAATGAAAAAGCAAAACGAGAGGAAGCCTCAGTAAGAGTGAAAGCCAGAGATCAACATCATGGACTTGAGAGAAGGGAAAAAAGGAGCAAAAAGACTAGTTCAAAACTGCCTTTATCTCTTTTCTTCTCTCCTTCTCTCTTTGCTCACATATACAGTAATGTAATGCAGCTAATTCCCAATAAAGCTGTTGTCATTTACATGTTTTTCTTTCGTCTGACATAATCACCATCCACATAAGTTAAAGACAAAAGCTGTGCTTTGATTTGAGCTATATATATCTGTGTCATGATGACTCAGAAAGAAAGTTATGGGAGAAAATCAGCTACTGTGTGGTCAACTGAATGAGACACAAAGCGATGTGTTCCTGTGGAGGGAATGCCTGACCCTGTGATCATAGGGCAATACTGGCAACTATGACCTTCGGAAAGTAGCTAAGGTTTGTTCAAAAAGTTGCTAAATGTGTCACTAGGTACTTTGGTGAAGCAAAGCCAATAAAGTTGTCTGAAAAGTCTGTAAATCTAGCAATAAAGGTTCTAAGTAGGCAACACTGCCTGAAAACGCCATGGAAACTGTGCCAATTCATCTTGAAAGAGCAACAACCAGTGGGGAAACTCCAGCACTCAGCTGGCCAACCAATGGTGTAACCTCCAAATTCAGTCAAACGACATTGGCCTGACCAATGGTGTAGCTTTATCACGCATTCAGTCGGTCAGTCAGTCATGGACGTTCGTGTTTATAAGGTGGTCCCACTGTTGCGGTCCAGGACAAATAAACAGAATAGTAGGCATGGGACAGAGAGAAAGAGAAATAAAGAGATTACTACTAACTATGAGAGCAGTATGATGGTATTTGGTGTCAAAGGGTTCGGTCCTCATATGATTGTATTGTGCAGGGTATAACTTTGTACTGGCAGCATGTAATTTAAAAAAAAAAAAACACATTGTTCCCATATTAGTTTGTCCAAATTGACCAAGTGAATTTCAGAGTAATTTTACATTAGTCAGTACATCCTCAGACTAGGTTAGTAATGCGCTGTGCTGCAGCATCATGGACAACTTGAAGGATTGGAGCAGAATAACTCTTCATATAACTGTACTAGTTAACTTTCCTTTCGATGTGAAATAAAAAAGGTATTTGATATTGAAAAACACACAATCATTTGTGAATAGTAAATAATAGGAACCATGTTTTTGCAAATAGGTTTAGGTGGTTATGGTTTTGTTCCCTGTTTGGTGGCCCTTACAATACTGTTTGGACAAAGTCTAATTTATATCTAGCACTGTTAATCACAGCTGTCATTATACTAAGTAAATCCTCAGGTGTGGCACTCATATACCATATAGGATCAATTTACCATGACTTTAAAGTCATAAATTAACATTTATGATTTTATGTCACCAGTCTTTGGCTCCCAATGCACTGCTCGTCCACATAACGGCACAGCCTGGTGTGTCAAAGTTCATATTTGAGTTTCTAACATTATTCATATAAATAGATACTGATATACCCAAAGCAACACCGATTGATATTCATATATGCATTACAATGTCAATAGGCCAAATTACTGAAAGAGCACAAAGATGACTGATCTTTCTAAAGTCCCAGTGTTCAATTTCTGTGATCAGACACTCAAATTGCACTCTCAAAAGGTTTCACCATCAAAAACTATACGAATGTAGTTATGAGTGTACTTTCTTTCTTTAAGAATATGGGTATTTATCGACAGTAAACTGTGTTTTTCTTTTACAAATGCTGACAGTAAAAAGTGTGCTTAATATATCTAGGAAAAGGGGAACACGTGTATAGGATTTCTGTATTTGCACATTACCTTTAGAACTGTTGGTGAGTGAAAAAGACTCTAATGGCATGTTTTTGCCACCAATGGTGCATCACAGCTCTCATTTGTGTTAGGATTAGGGTGAAAAAAATTGTTTGTGTTGAGATTAGATACAAGACTGTTTATTAAAATATACATATATACATATACATATATATATATATATATATATATATATATATATATATACACTTTTTTTTTCATTTGTCAAAATTCCCCTCTCAAGAAACAGTCAGAAGCAAGGTCATTTGGAAGGTAGTGTGTGAAATGGTATAAAACTCCATGTGAATCACAGAGAATTAATCAGAATCAGTCATGCAGAACTAGTTCAGTTCAGAGCAGATAGGTATACTTTGCTGCAGTGGTTGGATTAAGGCAAACAATGGAGTTGGCTTAACTTCTGTAAGCAAAGCATGACTAACACCTAAAAACAGATGATCACCTGAGAAGAACTCAGGACAGATAAACGAGTCGGCAATTTACATGGTTATTGTATTAGTCATCTAATAATTATTCAGTTTTGATTAATATTCAATGAAAAGATATTTTCACCTGAGCCAGATATTTCCGGGATTTCTTTACTAAATACAGCATATATGTATAAATGGCCTTAAATGGATATTATATACTGGGAGATAGTTGCAGATACTTCAGGCCGGTGTATAAAACCCTAAAGAAACTTGTTACTTCAAACTATTGATTTGAAGAAACAACTTATTACAGTAGTAATAACATGGGAGGAATGATGTTGTAAGTGATTCCCTGGTTTAGAAAAGGTAACAACATCTTCCCCTTTTTAATACATTCTGTACATTGTCGCTAGCTTGGACAATTGACATAGACAGCTGACTTATATGTTTTCTGTTTGTATCATCATACACTAGTACAAACTGCTCTATATAGCAAAAAGCCCCTTCTCTTCCATTCTGGTAGAGTGCACCTCAAAAATCTGCTGCTAGTGTTTACTGTTCTCATTTTTTAATTGCTAAACAAATGTCTGCTATCGAAACTTCAATGCAGCTGCTCTGGAAATACATTAAATGTAGTGTCCTGCTCATGTTTGTCTGGATAACTGCAGGAGTAAGGAAAAGACACCGATACCAAACAAAACTGGCACTGGCAAAATAATGCCACATCTCGTATAACAGTATTTAAGCCATTTAGGATGGATTTTTATTTTGGTTTTGTTGCATGTAATTCTACATTAACAGGCATATTAAAAGGTGTTCAAGGCGGTGTTACGCTGAGGTAAATGTAATCACAGATTTATGATACTTAGACAAGATGAATATAACATGCACTGAATTCAGTAGGCATAATATGTAAAACGTGACAATAAGTCAGGCAGACAGACAGACAGACAGACAGATAGAAGCATACAGAGAAAGATTTATGTAAGTAGTTGGCACATACTAGTGTAGCTGATATTGAAGCCTTTTCCAGTGTTAGAGTGATCAGACTGAAATTCCAGTCTCATGATGTGTCCATTAGAGGCGATCTGTGATGGAACATCCTTTCCGGAGAACGTTCCAAACGTTGTTGGTTCAGACAGACCTAAAGCAGAACAGAGTTTAAACAATGTTTCAGAGACATTTTTTAATGGTGCTTATCTAATCCCATCTACATAACATTAAAGCAAGCAAAATGAAGGACTCCTGTAAAGGAAAAACAAGATATCCCAAGAGCCATCAAAAGACATTAAATATTATCAGGATAAAGAAAAGAAAACATAAACTTGGTGATGAAAATGTATTGTACAATTTTTACTTTATTGACTATTCCCCTTTTCTAGAATTCAACAGAGAAAAAGCTGTTGGTAACACTACACTATTAGCCCATTACCTGCCCGTCTGTTAGTCATTTGGGATTAAAGAGTTTAATGAAGTGAAAAGAACTGGCAACATTCACTCCATTCAGTCTTCTAGTACTGTCAGTGCCAAAAAGGAGAAATAATCCATTACAACTCCTGAATTCAAAGTTTTACTTAATAAAAGTAAACAAGAGTTAACATCAGAGTGTGCCTAAGAATCAAAAGTAAGGTAGAGAATATTTCCTTTCAGAGTTACCATTTATTGAGAGCTATCTTTTTTAAATAGTTGTACCTGGTCCTAGTGAAGCTCAGTTTGGCTACTTCTTTACGCTGCTGGGAAGTTTTAATGACAGAAGTAAATTAAATTGTCTAAGTCATTCGAAACTTTGTCTCAAATTCTGGTGATACTTGTCTTTTAGGTCATTAAAGGATAACTTGCTTTACTAAAGGCTGAGATATTCTTCTTGAATTACTGAGATTATGCTGAGATGCAATGCCAACATGCTGCAACAAATGCAACTTGGTAGTTCTTGGACAGATGGCACTTTTGGAGATTTTTAGCCAACAGTGCTACTTTTCAAACTC
Source organism: Istiophorus platypterus (assembly GCA_016859345.1). Taxonomy (NCBI): domain Eukaryota; kingdom Metazoa; phylum Chordata; class Actinopteri; order Istiophoriformes; family Istiophoridae; genus Istiophorus; species Istiophorus platypterus. The sequence goes on from CM029118.1 coordinate 18,691,567, forward strand.
ACATTGACTGTATAATCTTAATCAGCAGAGCAACTAATAAATAAATAATAACAAGAATAAACATTAAGTAAAAGTAGACAGCCTTCCCAAATATGATACATTTAGTCTTATTCTACATCTGTATAGTAGTAATTCACTCTTTTATTAAAATTCGCATAATACACTGAGACAAGCAACAATACTTACATATAAATGTAGCTGCATATTTATAGTGGATTGATTCATTAACTATCTTGTTAATGTCAGATGAAACATAACTGAATCGTGACTCTTGAAATCAAATTCTATTATCCTGTTGATACAACGTTAACTTAACAGATAAAATATACAAGCAGGGACCTAAAAAATGCAGGCCCTAATTTAGTACAGCACTCATCCACCTTCAGCTTCTTAGACAGCTTCATAACTAGGCAATGATTCAGCAGGAGACCTGTCAGATTCCGGGTTTAAAGTAAACCAGACAGACATCCATGCTTTACTCAGCTGAAATAAGTTGATGTTTTATACACATAGTGCATTTGAGTGATTCCCAAAGAGACTGATATCATGGGATTGTGATGTCCAGGTCATTAACGCTATTTCACCTGAATGCGTCTTGAACTGTGAATTCCTGGACAATTCTGTCACAATGGCAGGGAGCATTGTCTCACTCAAAGTACCCATCATCCCCTTTGGAGTACATGACTGTCATGAATCGCTGATTCCGGCTGCTATGTTAAGGTATGTTCTGGCATTGAAGCATTGGTCTATAGGCATTAAAAGACTCACTGTATACCAACTGAATGGCCCAGAAACCATTAGACCTCACCTATTGACCTGTCTAGCTGTAACCATGCATCACCTTATTTCTGTCTGAGACATTTGTGTCACAAATGTGTCACAGAATAGGACCATTTACTGCAACAAAAGGTTATACACTTGTTTGGCAGAATACACTCTGCTCCCTCGTGATCCAATTGGCAGTGACAGATTCAGTGGGGAGTGCAATAAAACCCTAAAGGGCTGCACAGAGCAGAACCCATCAGGCCCATATCAGTGAGATATGGAATATACATAATGCACAAGGAAAAAAATTCCATCCCAACATATACTAATAAGACACTAGAACAGGAGGACGCTGAGGTATATGATGAAGAAATCAATGGCTACAACCAGTAACAGCAGTTTGTGGCAGGTTGAAATAAACAGATTAACCAGCAACAGCAGCAGCAATAGTGTCATAATGATCAAGAGTAAGTGTGAGAACCTGTGGGATTTTTAAGACCACTTTATTGTCTTGATTGATGGGACTGGAAATTTGTTTGTGTGTGATTGGTGATTATAAATGTCGACTGATGCTGATAAGGTGTTTGCATGCACAGCTTCAGTTAGCAAACAGACCTAACACAAAATTTGTGGCTGTTGATTGTTCACCAGGCGTCTACCAGAGTGATGTTGTACCAGAAATTGTGATTCATCAAAAGCCAGTTTTGTATTGGTAGGAGAAGCACTGGTGTTTACTCATAATGGCCTTTGCCTCCTAATATTTTCTGTGGTTATCTACTAAGGATCATCTCCTACATAAAAAATGGTTTGATGTGGAGTCTTGTGTTCTGTCCTGTTCACTGACTGCCAACCTCAAAAAAATTCAAGAAACTCTGTCTGAGTGATGTACAAACTCAGCCTCTGACATCTACTATCATGTTTTTTTCTGTTTGACCCTCAATCTTTAACCCCAGTCTTGTTAATCCATTTACATACAGAGTGAAATTTATATGAACTTGTTCTTGCATGCATTTGTTCATGTTGTACGACACATGCATTGCTACCGTGAGACCTATTACTTCTCCAGGGAAAAGATCTGACTTTTTGTGTTCGGTGGGTGTTCATTTTTTGATATTCTATCGGGCCAGCTGCTGATTACAAAAACAGTAATTATATTGTATCAGTTTCTTTTTAGTTATTTTAAGGACGTTTAAAATAGCAGATCAGATGCACCAGAATTATTTGCACATCTTAAATTAGGTGAAGATGATGGTATTGATAATGGCTCAGGATTATGGTACTGACTCTATTTAACATCCTTCCTGAGCTTAAAAAAAAAAAAATAATCCATCCTATCCTTTAAACATAAGAGAGCAATAAGTGTGAGCCATTGCAGTGCACTGTTATATACAAACATTCTTTTCAAATTAATATTCAAAATCCTTTTATGCATCTTACAACAAAAGGTGCAATGACATGCAGAGTTAATAACCTAGACAGAATAGGAGCCACAAAAATGCTTGAGTAATAAAACCCACAGTATTTGAAATGGGGATCCTTAACCAACACTTTCCAACACAATGAAAAGTTTTCTTTTCATTTCCTCCTTGACTTGAGATTCACATTGGAATCCAATCCATCCAGACTCAATTAAACTACACAGTGACTGAGTTGCAAAGTGCCAGTCTCTGTTCTTCGGCAACCTAAAAGCTTTTTCACATATTCATTATTGCATTGATAGGCAAGAGACCAGGAGTGATAAGAGAATCCACGCAACAATAGCTAAAAGAGTGACAAGGTCTTACGTTGTTTTATCTAAGAAGAGAGATTTAGAGAAAAGCCTTCTGGACAGTCTGTCACTATGTTCTCTTATATTAGATGACAAGAATGGCTTTCTCATTTTGTTAACCATTTATATACTATGTAAAAGCATATCTTGAAGCTTTATTAGATTCTTTTAGGCTGGATATCATGCTAGTGGGAGATTTATGGGTTATTACTGTGGTTGCTCAGTTCACTTTTGCTTGCCATTTGTTTGTATTTCAGTGTTGTATTATTCAGGAATAATAAAGAAGAGAGTCATGAATGCCAAGGTCACATAAAACCCTCAGTGAATAGAAAAGCCCTTGGGTTTCTCTGATGCAGAGAAACTTTAATCTTACTGCTTTGGGATGCACATCTATTTTCCTCCTGATATAAAGCATATCTTTTTTTTTATTAATGCACTCTTTAAAGGCATAATAGCGGACTGTGGGTCATCACAAAGGCTGCATGACAGCGAAGTGTTGATTGTTTTTGTCATGCTTTTAAAATTGTGAAATGAGGACAGAAATCAACCAGTGCCAATCAATTATCAATGTATACTATCAATGATTAGCAAGCAATCCTTGAGAAGTGATCTGGTTATCACTGCCTCATCAAATAACTCCACAAATGCATGCTTTTTCTTTGTTATTACTAATTTACATCAAAGTACTATTGTAATGCCGAGTATGTTTTAAACTGATTTTCTCATCTATCAGCCTATTGAGAATTTTGATGCAGGCATTAAATTCAAATTGAAAAACATCAGTTACAAACCATGTAATGGCTGCTACATTTGTGAACACTGACAAGTTATCCTTGACAAGCTATTTATAGACCAACATCTGCTGATGCTTGATCTGGTAGCTGGCCAATAAAGCCACTTTTATTATACTGTCAATACTGCATTAAGTAAATGCAGTTGTGGCTGATACATGACTTATTCTCGACTTTTTAAAAATGGAAGGTTTGCATTATGTTTGAAGGAATGTTTCTTACATCACCTAAAAGCACTTACAGTTCTCACATAACGTTCTTAATCTGACTATAATATTTCATACAGAGGTAAATATCACAGTAAATATTATGATGGTTTCAAAATCATGATTAGTTTCAATAAGACATGTCAGTTAAAGAAAAGTTTTTTTGTCTTAATTTCTGTGATGGTGATTTATCACCAAGAGGAACAAACTCGAAGACTTCGAAGCAACAACTTTAATTTCAGTTACTCAGTGCAATAGCACTAATCACCCAGCAATTTTCAAAATGCTATTACAGAAAAAACATTTCTGCAGGGGGACAGCCAATTAAACACAATGTTATCTTTAATGACCAGCCAGTCAAACCAGAGCTTAACTTGATTCAGTTTTAAATAACCTTTCTTACAATGGGGAACAGTGATGTAAATGTCCAGTGTTCTATGTTAAACGGAAAATTACAAATGTGTCCTTCTATCTATCCATCCAGGTTTCCTACCAGCCATTCATCAACCAGATCCAATCCAGGGTAGGAGTAGTTTAGTGACATATCTGTCAATCTACTATATATATATATACTATATCCACTATATATATATATATATATATATATACATATATATATATATATGTATATATATATATGTATGTATATATTATGATTTAAGCATTATATCATTATATCATATCATGAGATAATTACCTTCATCTTTGACCACCAACCAGTCAAACTGTGGCTCCAGGTCAAAGTCAGAGAAGAGGAGATGAATGCGGCTTCCTGGTTCAGAGATAATCAACCACACACAGTTTAGGTTGTTCCCATATTCTTCTGGGTAGTTCGGGGACAATATGGTCCCTGATGGAGCCGTGAAGTTGAAGAAACACGAGACTACAGAGGGGAAGGAACAAAGGAAAAAAGGCAGGAAGGAAAGAGATTAAGTTGTTAGGCAATTGGGTAAGAATGCAAGCAAAAAGGCAGACTGATAGATACAGCAGAAAGAAAGAAAGAAAAAGAAAGAAAATACAAAGTTAAGACGAAAAAAAACAGGCAAAAAAATGTATCCAGTTCACAGACAAAAAAATCAAAAACAAAAAACAAACAGTGTACTTACAGACACAACTGGGTTTATTTCCAGACCACTGGTTATTGTGCTGGCATGTGATGGTCCTTTCTCCCACAAGTTCAAAGGCTGACTGGCAAAAGAAGGTCAACACATCACCATGTTGAAAGCGATCACCGCTACGACGACCAAATGCTGGGACCCCGGGATCACCACAGCCTCCCCGTTCTATCTCTGTAAAACACACAACATAGACAATCATGTTTTTATGCAAATAATTCATGTCAACAATGACATAGTCATTAGGGGTTATTTGTTTTGCTAGTGAGGTGGGGTTAAAAGGCAATTACATGTGTAAATCGATTTTTGAAAAGTCAGCGTGTCAAATCTGAACATCATGTATGTGGTGTTTATAGTAACATAGCTGTGTTCACTCTGAGATATATTGCTAGCTCACAAGGTTGCCAAGTTTACATATTTGCCACTAAACTACTGTACAAAATGTGCCCAATTTAAAACATACCCCATGTAGAGATGATTATGGTTAGGAATAAGATTCATGTGGGTGAATTTTTTAGTTTGTAGATGCAAACAGACTCTTCTAATGCTGTCCTAACACAAAAGCTTCAGTCTCACTGGACTGTCCAATCAGTGGAGAGGAGCCATACTTAAAATTTATGTTTATTCTACTTTCTTGAGTAGATAGCTGGCAGCAGTCCTCGCCAGGCTGTCAACAGGATGACATATGGGAAGAACTGTCAAGACTTAAAAGGAAGACTAGCAGAAAGAGAACATGGTTGGTGTCTGTTATTTTACATTGCTATGTTAAGGAACGAAAAACAACCTTTGTGAAATTCATTCTATTTTCTCACAGCTAATTGTCTTCAAGGTAACTATAGTGTAGTTCAGCTTTAATTGTCAAAGGAAAAAAAAAAATAAGTGGAGCCACACTGGTAGATGCAAACACACATATTAATCTATGTATATTCTTGTTAACTAACCAGCAGGAGGTAAAAATCAAAGAGCAACACTGATGTGTGTGACATTGTATAAAATATGATTGCTTCCCATATACAAATTTTCAGATACATGTGTTGTGTCTGTCCTTTGTTTCCTTATTTCTATATCTTTCCCCTTTAGTCTGTAATCCTTCCAAATTGTCTCTGTGCTTCCCTCCCACTGTGCTGTGTTTTCCTCTTATTGCTCCTGCTCTCTCAATCTGATTCAATATCATGGGCTTTATTGGCATGAGTGTCACATTAGCAGTCCTGACAAACTGTCCTGCAATCATATTCCATTCATTCTGACACTTTTTTTAATCCTTTTCCCTCAGTGGGAGTGTGTTTTTATCCACTGCTCTTCTCTTACTCCTCTCATATAATTTGACATTCCACCAGACGTCTGTCATCTTGTAACAAATGCTGCACCATGCTCCTGGATACGCTCTGGGCAAATACATCTCAAGGTGAGCTGTGTGTGTGTGTGTGTGTGTGTGTGTGTGTGTGTGTGTGTGTGTGTGTATGTGTGTGTGTGTGTGTTTTACAATTTGTTGGGATGTAAGTACACCCACAAGAAAATAATACTTATAGAAGTGTGTGTGGTGTGTGTGTGTATATGTGTGTGTGTGTGTGTGTGTGTGTGTGTGTGTGTGTGTGTGTGTGTGTGTGTGTGTGTGTGTGTGCATTTGGCCCACAGCTCATTGTCACATGATGAATGTCATGATGGATATCAGTTTTCTAGAATTGCCGCCTCACAGTTTTATACCTCCTCCAACTTGTGAAGTTGCAGTTAACATCCATGTCTGTCTGGACTCATATATATAGTGAAGACTATGAAGGTATTTAATAAAAGGAATTATGTGTATTTTTTGACAAAATGGAAGTTATCACTGTATTGACACATATGATTCCAGTGAATAATTTCCAGTGAGATACATGCCGTCCGCTTTTTTATAGAACAGTAGAGCTTTGTCACATCATGTGATGACAATCACTTGAAGCTCAATATCAGCAAAACAGATGATGCTGTGGTGGGCTACCAGGAGACCAGATCCCCTGTTTTTGTTCTTATCTAGGAAGAGGAAGTGAAGAGGGTGGACTCAAGTCAAACAAATAAATAACTGGACTGGACTCACAACACTGAAGCCCTTTTCAGGAAGGGACAGAGCAGACTGTTCCTCCAGACCAGATTGGATCCTTCAGTGTGGGCAATAACCTTGATCTTTGATCACTAAAATATAGTTTATACTTGAGTTCCAGTGAACATTTTTGTGCCAAATTTGAGGAAATTCCTTCAAGGCAGAGTTATCGCATTCACAAGAATGGGATGGATGGATGGATGGAAGAACAACTCAAAAATGAATGCTTGTTGCTGGTGTGGAAGCATCAAAACAAGGAAGATGAATGTATTCAAATGTGAAACAAAGAAAAAATAAAGCGATATATACTTTAGGGACCTTTCCGGTAGTTTTGTGTGTTTCAGCCGATAAAAATACAAATTCTATAAACTTTGCAATACTGCCAACCTTTTTCAGTGGCACGCAGGTTTAGATGTATTTAAATACATTCCAGCCACGCTTGTTTCAGTTCATGCTGGTAAGGTATGGAAATCAACTTGCAGAGAACAAAAACTGCTTTTTGTAGATAATCAATCATAATTTAAAGTCTTTAGCTTTTTTCTGAAATATTATGTTATAGTCACTTGTTTAAGCAGCTGCATATAGGAAAACTTAACATAAAAATTATTTCTAAAAAAAACTACCAAGCTATTCTTTTCACAATTTTAATATATGCTTATTTGCATTTTGGGGTTGTTTTTGCAACAACAAAGTCAAGCTAAAATAAAGATTTTAATTATGCATTAATGCAAGAATTGTATTTCAGATGCACTGGTTTTGGGTTTTCTTCCTGATGTATCAAATGGTTTCCTTTTTGTTTTCTTATATTATTATTTAGTCTGTTGGGGTTTCTGTTAGAGGCTCTGCTTGTGTCCCAAAACTGGCTGGTTGCCTGTAGGTGCGGGCTTTGTTATCAAGAATGTCTTGGTCATTTTCTTTTACGTGATTTTAAAATTTAAGGGCTCTCTTTTGAATTTTCATAATTAATGGATATCATCTTAATTCTGCTCTGTATGCATTATTTATATATTTCCATTAGACGCTGAGAATGGATTTGCAGGGATCTGCATGCAGAGTCTCAATTTGGTGTTGTTCCATTTTGTGAACCTTGATTGGCGAGTGGAACCCAAACCTCGCAGCCATCAAGGGAAATAGGTTCAATAACAAAGACAAGAGCAGTACATTTTTGCTAGCCCGATGCCAGGTGCTTCAGACTGTTCTAATGCCCTCATCAGTTCACTAATGTAAGTGTTGAAGAGGAAGGGACTCAAACTGCATCCTTTTCTGTGTTTTTTGCCAATCTTGACATCACCCTTGTTGTTTGTGTAAATTGAGTTAATGATGTCATAGGCTTTTCCCCAAACACTGCTTTCTAACAGCAGACCCTCGTACCAAATTGAATCAAAGCCTTTTTCTTTTTGTTTATTTCGTTGTCAATTAGGGTCCTAGGGTGAGGGTACGGTGTGCTGTATGATTATTTGGTAAAAACCCAATTAAGGAATTGCTCAGGACATCATTTTCAGTAAGGAGTTGTATGAGTCTGTCATTTATAATCATACAGAGGAATTTCCTCTGTTTGCTGTTGAATAGGATGCCAGCGTAGTTATTTGGGTCAAATTTATCTCCTCTTTTGTTGGGCGGTGTTATCAGTCCCAGTTTCCAAATAATAGGAAATATCCTGATGCTAAAGATGATGTTAAACAGTTTTAGGATAGTCAATTAGAATTTTAGGTTTCTGAATTTTATCATTTAATTCAGGATGCCATCAGCAACACAGGCCTTCTGGTCTTTGTTTTGTGTGATTTTATTTTGTCCTTTAGTTCTTTAGTTGAATTGGATAGTCTAGCAAATTCCAATCATCTTTTATGGTTGACTCTTGGATTGTTTTTGCAGTTTATTCTTCTCTGTAGGACCAAAGAGATAGGAGATCCTTTGGATAGGTAGGTCCTCTTTTTTTTTGTTTGTTTTGAGTGTTCTAATTTTCCCGGAAGTGGTTTGTTTTTATAGATTATTTTTCTCTCTGTCTGTCTCTCTTGCAAACATGCATACCCCCAAAAACAAAAACATATGCAGCCGCAGTGATTAACTGAAGTGTAACATGATGGCATTCAAAACAGAGATAGCTATAAATTCACACACGCACACACACACACACACACGCACACACACACGCACGCACACACGCACGCACACACGCACACACGCACGCACGCACACACACACACACACACACGCACACACATACGTATATTGGGTTTTCCTGCCTGGCTGAAAACCCAAGAGCTCTCAGGGGGTAACACTGATCAAAGTGTGTAACGTGGTGATATTATACAATGTGACAGCATCACACAGATACACGCGAGGAAGTAGACACACAGCAGACAGTTATTTAGTTACCCTGGGGAAAACAGAAACCACAAGTTCATCTAGAGGTCATTTAGGACCATTTGTTCGTTTGTTTGTTTGTTTCCCCTTTCTCTTTCTTAGTTTCATATTGTTATGTGTCATTGCCTTGAAATTGTTACTACTGGATAACTGAAGTAGACTGCCTAGCCAAGGTTTAAAGAGGAAAAAGGTGCTCACTGTTGTTGGGACAGATGCTTAAAACAGAAAAACAGGGTTAGCCCTTAAGTCAATGTCAGTGCTGCTTTAGCCTTATGTTAAGCCGAAGAAAGTAAAATGGTGTCAAATATCTTACATCACAGTGACACATGCAGCATGCACACTGAGTTGTTGTAGGTCCTGTGCACTGTTCTGATTCCTTTGAAGTCTAACTAACCCTGAACAACACTGTCAGCAACATTACTGAATCAAACATAGCTAGGCAGAAGCAAGAGCACAACCTTCATCTCTCTCACTCGCTTTCTTCCTCTCTCATACTCCCTCGGTCTCTCAGAGACACTCTATTTCTTCTCACTCAATTTGTCATTTTGACTCATTCTTTACCAGTCTGTCAGTTTCTTGTTGTCCCTCTTCCTCTGTCTCTACATTTATCAAATCTCTCTCTACTTTCCTCTACCTTAGTGTCAGTTGAATTCCATTTAATTCAGTACCAATTCAATTTGATAAAGATCTTCACTGGCATTGTAAAATTAAGTATGTAATCAAATATAAAAATATAATAAACCTATTGTTCTAAAGAAAGCGTGTTTAAAGGAACATCTATATCTCTCCTTCTCACCTTCACTGACTGTGACTGTCTCAATCTTTATCACTCTCTCAGCGTCAGCTTTGGCACAATATGAAAAATAACCAAGCAAAACGAACAAGTGATTAACTCATAATTCATTTATTACCTTCTTGTAATGCACAGTTGCACACACACTCGCATGTGTACACAAGGGCAGACAACAACAGTTGTGCTTACTAGTGAATCACTATGTCAGCAACGGCATGACTTTCACACCCCATTATGTGTGGGTAAGTGTGTTTATGTGTGTGGGTCTATGTGTCTGTGTGTGCGTATGTGTGTGTGTGTGAGACAGAGAGAGAGAGAGAGAGAGAGAGAGAAGAGAAAGAATTTCAGAGACATAAAAGGAAAGTCTGACTGAAAAGTTTAATTTAAAGGAAGTCTTACCTTCATAGACTGCCTTAAATCCTGCTGAGCCAATCGTATCATCTGACTGCAGGTGTAGCCACATCTGACTGGACAAGCTAACAATGAGGTCAGGAACACTGGAGCCAGTGAGTCTACACACACACACACACACACACACACACACGCACACACAGATATACACAAAATTATGTACAAATTGACACAAAATGTTAAAAAGCATTACCAGTTTATCACCATCTACTTTTAACTTAAAAGATACTTATTATTTACTAGCTAAATTACACTATATCAATTCCTTAGTAGCCTAATCTTTCACTCCTATTTTAACCATTAAAATGTGTATAACTCCAAAAGTTCCAGCACAACTCAGTAATGGAACCCAATATATCTGATATGTATCTGCACAAGGGCATCAGTGTGTCTTCAACTGTCCCTCTGATCACCACCATTACCTTGTTCTAAACCTATAGATCAATATAACCATCTTATGGCCCAGAAATTAAGAGAAGTAGGGCTTACACATAGAGTACCCTCCGAGTGTCCCCGATCTTCCCTCCATCTCCCACAGTTAGTGTGTCATATCCTCTTTCCAGGTCAAACTCTTCAAATGACAGCTTTATCACCTACATAAACCAAGACATGTGTAAAGATGAGGACATGAACAAAAGCAAAGACAAAGATAGACATTTAGTGAGAGATTTGTTCCACGTCCAGATTTGCTTGTAAATTCCTTCTATTTGTCTTACATTCAAGCAATCTCAAACACAGTCCTAATGGCATAGCTCAGAGTAGTCATTGAGTCATTATCCACACCTTGCAACTGGTTCTTGTCCTTCTTACAAAGGGAAGTAAATCAGTAAAGAGGAATAGGATTATCTCAATATTCTCTGATGTCCTCCAAAATTGTTTGGTTTACATAGGCAGTACATATGCTGCTGAGCCTTTTTTACATATCACATCTGTATTTTTACCAACTCTCAATCTTTTATCAAACACAGTTCACAGGTAATTGCAGGCCTGGATGATCACAACTCTTTATTTAATGTAAAAAAATAAATTTAAGATGAAAGGGCAAAAAATTGGTGGTGGGGGGGGGACATGTCCTCTTCATAGCAGGGAGCAAAAAACGTGGGAGGGAGTACTCCATCATATAAAGCACCAATACTGATAACACCACCAGCATGAGAAAGAGACTATTAGTATATTGACTTAGACCATCATCTTATTTAATTAATTCTGCTATACAAAAGGTAAAACAATTATTTTCAGAATGACATAATGGTACACCAAACCAATCCAAGTTTAATGAAAGGCAGCAGAGAGAAGACAAAACTCTGAAACTTAAACCATTATTGCTTTTTTTCAGCATCCTCTTTGAATTCATAAACATATCACAGGCTTCCCACACTGGAAAGACACACTTTCATTGTGTGAAAGAGAGTGTCAAATGCCTAACATAAAGTCATATGCACGGTATTAGCTGCATGCAGATATCACTGGATCTCAGATCTACTGTACGCTCTAAAAAGCCTGTCCATTTCTTATTAGCAGTAGATCATAACCCTGACAGAATGGAAGACGGCAGATGTCTGCTGTGTTCAGGAAACCTCTGAGAAAAAAGAGGTGGTCTCAGTCAGTGAATTTCTGTTGTATTTGAGAACTAAGATTAACCATGAATATGTGATATTGTGGATCACATAGCAAATCATCCATTGTGCAGAAAAACATTACTGCTGGTTACAAGGTGTGTAAAAACCATTTCAGCATGCCAGATTCAGGGAGGCATAGTTGAGCCTTTGGCCGTGTGTTTTCAAAATAAAAATAGCTAATAAATGTTCAATTATTGTAAAAGGATATGGAACCATCTGAGGGTTTATCTGCCATCAAGACAAGAATGGCAAAGAAGCCATGTATTCCTCTATAAAACTCTATTCATAAACATGTTTGAATGCAACAATAAACACACACAAAAACACATTCATGTTTTACTATATTTGTCGGGACCCACCATTGACATAATTTACTCCCTAGCCCTTTTCCTTAACCTTAATCATCAAAACAGAATGTCTAACCCAACCCTTAACCTAAAAAAACAAGTTTTAACCCTCAAACAGCCATTTAAATTTGTGTGGTCCAGCATTTTGGTCCCCACAAAGCTGTCAGCTCCTGGTTTTCAGACCCCCCAAATATGGTAAAACAAGCCCACACAAACACACACATACACAATATCTGCACCAGTGCAAACTGTTATGCACGTACGCTCATGTTTAAAAGAAAATAAAAATGTGTTTATTATAGACATCCGCAACTTACATTCAAGATGAAGGTCAATAAAAATGACACTAATTCTCGTAGAAGGAATTTTATTGTCTTATTATAGACTGAATATTGCAGCCTCTGGCAATGTTTAATCTCTCCAAAGTGGCTAAAAATAATGGAGAAGAGATGCAAAACAACACAGTGAGGTATTGTCTCCTGGATAACAAAAAATCACAGAGAGCTTTAATAAACAATTCTGCTTTATTTGCTGATGTGTTTTTATATTGTCTCTACTGCTCTCTCTAAAGGTTCACTAGAGCAGTAGGGTTTCATGCTCATTACTGTTAAAATATCCATGTTTCTTTACCATAAAAAAACAGAATAATTTATCCATCAACAGCCGTGCTGATCACATCAACTACAAAGGCATTAAGGGGGATACAGAAACCATTTTTTGGGTTATCAAACATCATTCAGACCATTAGTTTAATGAATATTTTGAGGCAATGTGGCTGCCACTTGCCTGCCAATCTTTGTCTATGTAGACAGTTTTTGTTTTTTTTTCATATTTCCAAATCCTTTCATTGAAAACTTACTTGCATAAAGAAGTAATTATCACTGCTATATCACTGGTTGAAGGAGACTAACAGTCTGATAATAGCTGCAAAACGGACAGCAACTCACTACAGCATTTTAGCTAATATCTCCTTCTTATGATCAAGCAGGGTAATGTCTTGTATTTCATCTAGGCTTGACTTTTATTCTCCCATTCAATCAAAAAAAAATATTTTAACAGTGAATCTGAAAATCAATTTGGCATGATTTTTTGGTATGGAGAGAAAGATGACTGTGATTTCGGTTGGGTTTAAACCTAAGCATGTCGAACATGGTAAATGGAGAACAGTGAAAGATGTTGTTGGATGTGGCGTTGTTGCAGGCCCTAGGTGTGTTTTTGTCTGAGAAGTTAAGGTTGTTGTTAAGGTTGTACAGCAGCAGCAGCTTGTAGTCATAAAAAAGGGAGTGAAGCAGAACGGAATCAGACACAGACAGTGGTTTTCTGCACATCCAAGCATATTTGTCTTTCTGTGTGTGTGTGTTTGTGTGTGAGTGGGTGTTTGTGAGTGTGTGTGTGTGTATTTGTGTGTGTGTGTATCTATAGAAGGTGATTTTTTTCAGGAATTCCTGCCCTAACAACTGAAGCAGAATGATGGGCATGCCTGTTTCACTGAATGTGTGAGCGCAGTTTGGCTGTGTTTCCATGCCTACAAGGATCTGTCTTTATTTATATCTGTGTGTGTGTGTGTTGTGTGTGTCTAAACACTCAAGGCATACTGCATAGTAGCAGCAGACCTAAAGGAAGGAACTGAAGGAAGGAACTTAAGCATTTTAGACTAAGGTCTTTAGCAAGAAGTTCAGTTCTGTTCAGTGGTTCCAAATTAACCCATTTAGAAAGACATTAAAAGCAGCCTGCAACTCCGAAATACATTACATTGGCTTTTTTGTTTACAAAAAGAAAAGAAAGAAACAAAGACAGAAAGAGAGGTAGGAATCAACAACAGAGAGAAAAAAAAGACATGAAAAATAATTTTATAAATTTTACAAATTTACACATTTTCAACCCCAACAGTATTGAAAGTACAGACACAGACTACAGCTTGTTTAGTCTTTTGATTCCATTACATTATTGAGTTTTAGGCCCTGTGGTACTTCTTAGTATTTCAGGAGAGAGCTGTTCATGTGTCAAGTTCAGGAAGAGGAAAAAAAGTGTCTGTTTAAGGGTGGATGCTCTGTGGATGCTCCTCTAAGGGATAAGTGAAGCGTTATCACCTTGAGGCCAATAGTAAGCAGCAGAGCAGCTAAGAGCAGCTCAATAGGCCATTTAAACATTGTTAAGAGTACTGAACGATCCAAACCTACAATGACATACCTTCGGTCAGTCAGCCAGTAAAGCTCTAGTGCCATGAAATTTAGGGTCGACTCAGGACAAATCCCAGCACCTGAGAAACTGATAATAATCTTTCTCCTACTCTGATCCTAAATTCACAGCAGATTGCCACTCAAATACTCAAAAGCCACTCAAAAGCTAAGATATAGATGTAAGATATACCATAATTTGGGTTGTCAGTGTCAGTGAACAGAGCCTTATAAACATTGTGTACTGTATATTAATGAAATTCAGTTTATCTACAGCAGGACAATAATGGCTTCCATGCCTACCTAGATTATCCCCCTCCATTGCCCAAGAAAAGAAAATCTTGAAACTGAAAAAGGTTAGAGTGTCTGCTGATCTTGCCCTCGTTCAGAGCTTACAAAGTATAGTGCAGGAGAATACAGCCATAATTGGGTTTATTAGTTCCTGAATTCCCTAACTGAACTGAGGCAACAGCAGAGCTGAGTCACTACTGAGCAGCAACAGTGGAGAGAAACTATCACATAGATAAAAATATATTCACCTGCTTATCTATCTGTCTGTCTGTCTGTCTGTCTGTCTGTCTGTCTGTCTGTCTAATAAGAAATGATTACATTTCATTTATCACATGACTGCAGCCTGAGCTACAGACAGGCTGGTTGAGGATCATAATCCTGCTCAAGGGCACTTCAACAGGTCATATACTTCTCTTTATGGGTATTTATATTTGGGTCCTCTGGTCAGAGAGCAGCCATCCTGTTAAGAAGTTCTAGGTTTCCTTAATAAAAAAAAAGATTTGATTTAGGCCCTGTTAAAATGTCAACATTGTGCACACATCTAATGAATTATGTTCAGTCAGCCATTTCGAGTACAGAATAGGTTGAGGTGATCCCTGCCAAGGGCAGCACACATGGGTATAAGTTTCATTTCAGTCTTGGGGCTGTACCTCCTTTTGATTATCACACCCAACAAAACTACAACAAAAATGCTATTTTCCCAAGATCAATGTGATTTCTAACAGAACAACAAACAGTCAATATTTCACCCTAGATTTGATTGACCTCTCAACTGACCCACTGTAAATATAGAAGTTATTGCAAATCAAAATTTCCCTTTAATAAAGATAAGGCATTTACCTATTTCAGCTTTTGAGGACATGAAAGAATGTTTACAAGGAAATTCCAAAAGTTTTTCCAACGAAATAGCACATTTTAAAAATTGATTCATTTGAATCTGAAGCTGGCAGTGATGGTGTGTTGTAAGTATTTGTTGTGTGTGGGTGTGTGTGTGTGTGTGTGTGTGTGTGTGAGAAATGCAATAAATTCACTCGACAGGCCCAAACTTCTGAGCATGATGGAAATGAAATCAAAATGGAAAATTCAATACTTCAAAGCTAGATAACACATTTTAAAAGTTGGCAGCCCCAGCTGACATGAGAGGTAATGTAATTTAAACACTTAAGTACCCAGAAATTATACTGCATAATGTGACTTCAGTTAACTGCACACCACTAATGATTACAAACTTGGATGCTCTAAGATTGAAAGGAAAGGCAAAATAATTTTGTCTGGCTTCCTCTTGATAGAAAACTTGTGGCATTAATTTTGTTAATTCTTGTCCAAATTGATACTGTCACACTAATGAGCACACCTAATCCCACAGTTCTGTTGATCTACAGGGTCTTAAAAGGGGCGGAGGCAAGTTTTACAAACTATTTTCTGCTGCAAGCCCAAGGGACTCAGACTTTAGAGACGTGTTTTTTTTTTTTTAACATTAATATTGTGCATAGTGGTTCCTTTAATGCATTTTTCCAGTATCCTGACTCAAAAAACAGTCAAGAAAAAGTTTTAAACATGTACTGAGGTGACCCCTTGTCTGAAGCAATACAGAGAGGGAACAGCTGTCCTGAGAGCAGAGTGTACAAGAATTCCCTTGCTGACATTGTGCAGCTATGTTGAGTCATTGGTGAGCTGCCACAAAGTCAGTTTGGGACTTTTTTTCCCAATAGATTACTTTTTCAGCCAAATAAACAACTATGGAATAACCTGAAACCCTGTGCGAGGACATGACCCTCAGCACACTATCATGCCTGAGTAAGGTATTTTCAAAAAGTAATCAGGCACAGAGATGAAACCTCCTGTAATCACCAATTTCTCAAATTACTCAAATCGATTAAAAGAATCTTATTAACACTTTTGACTGAAATTTTAATCGGAATTTTAGAAGTGCTTTTGCTGCTCATTGCAGGTCAAGAGAGTGTTATAAATCATCTTCACAGTGCACTGCGTCTCACAGCTAAAGTGAATTTTACAATGGATACACACTGTGCAGCAGGGCAATGAGGGACAAACACAGCAGCAGTATTCATACCAATACTGTTTGTACTTTCTTATCCTGACGATTGATTTAGAACAGCATTGAAGAGCCACTACAAGATGCTAACCAGCACAAACAAGTAACTGTTGCATACATGTGCGTAGAGGACAAGTCCAATGTCACAGCCCCATGCAGTCCACTAGGCCACAGTATTAGTTAGTAGTTTAACTGTAGGTCAACTCATTAGTTGACAGACTGTTATTTCTTCAGTGATAAATGGGTTCAGAATTAATGTTTGTTATACCAATGTTATATGGGTGGTTCCCACGGTCTACTGCCACTGAAATAAATCGAGGCAGGAATTTGCTGCCCTGCGTGTGTAAAGGTCTTAAGCATTCATTCATCGTGTCTCTTCACATGTTTACTATTTTTTAGACTCTCTACCACTATTTACTGACCAGAGGGCAGAGAGTGACCTTAGTCAGATGGCCAGTCAAACACATTGCTAACATAGATATACAATCCCTCATCAACAGTCTACCTGACCTGTATGTTTTTGAAATGCCTGCAAAAATAGAATGACTAAGGGGAAAACAGAACAACACAGGCAGAAAATGAAAACAATATGCTGTGGCTGCTAACTGAACCTTGGTCAGTCTATCTCTGAGCCACTGTACCTCCTCACATCTAGAGCAATCGAATAACCTGGTGAATGTCTTCTGCTTCAGACAAAAGTGGATGGAGAAAATGAAAGTGGTTGATAAGTTAAAATAAAGCATGTGATGTACTGTGTAGAAATCCAACCATAGTGATTGACTCTCAAGATTGGCAGCCCATGCGGCCATTCAAGTTGTTGAGACATCCACTTGATCTCAGCTCAGTGGAAACAGGAAAAAAACGGATGATTAAGATTAAAGATAAAAGCATGAATGAAATCCTTCACATCTGGCAACGAGAGACTAATTTCCTCACAGGGTAATTGTATTGCAAGATCATGACATCTGTGCTATAATAAGATGGTCTCATAATAAAATAGACAATACAGCAGTTGTCATTTTGAGTTTATACAATATGTCAGGTTTTTGGCTTAGCTTTTGTGTGAATATTGATATTTGTTCTGACAAGTGATTTTCCATAAGGGACATATCATACAAAAATAGACTGGCAAGGATGGTAGCCTGTTGGCTGTACCAAGAAAGTACCCAGATGTGCCAAGTTTATGTGTTGCAGTCCTGTCTCAAGGTGACCTTTGCCTTAAATGGTAAGAAAGCAAATGGCTGCTGTCTGCTAAAATAACTCCCTTATTGAATTATTAGAGCATCTTTGAGTGCTTTTGACCTGTTGACTGGACAGTTCAGAAATGTAAATTGCATACTATGTTTGAACAACAGCTGTGTACAAACTCTGAGGGAACTGCATTATAAACTATTCTGTGGTACAATATAAAACTACCCTAAGGTTGAGGTTGAGAAGTCCCCACTCCGGGATTTTATACATTACAGCACTGAAATCAATTTCATTCAAGTATTTCCACTGGAAGATGCCAGTGTACAAAACTAAAAGGTATGACTTTGGGTTATTCATGCATCAGCCTGGGCAGCTTTCTTTGGATAGAAAGATACTAGGTTCAGGAATGAGGGCCAAAGACAGAGTTAATACAGTGAACTATGGTCAGTCAGACTGCCAAATTACAGCCAGAATAGCATAAAACACTGAACTGAGATAATGTGCTAATTAGGCAGCTATTGGCAAATGTCTTCCCATTACCGTTGACACTGATGGTTATTTACTCTGCACTTTACTAATACACTTAGCTCAGTCTATGTTATTGGAGAACTTACTGAGCTATGGTCTGTATGTTCTTAGTAGTGATTCAGAAAGTATGCAGTTTCTCACTGTAACTGCAATAAAGTCCTCCAACATATACAATATTATAGTAAATATAGGTAGTAGCCAAGCTTACAGTAAATTTATTCTGAAAAAGGACAAATTCTTGTGAAAAATAAGTCCAATAATAATGAAAGGAAAATAAGGTTTATTACAACCCAGGTTTTATTTCTTGCAGTTTTGGGCATCCATTCCATCAGTTATGATAACACTGGGGCAACAGCCACCTTAATTCCCTTTTACTTTTACCGCAGAATAAGGTACACACTAACCTAGCAAAACTGTTGGTTTGTTTACAACTTGCATGCCAATCAGTCTGCTTATGGTTATTTGCCCTGTTAGAGCTACTTTTAGTGATATTGCAGACTTATCACTAAACAATGTCACAACCCATAGAACCACGGGCCAGAGCTACAAAATAAAACCCAAGCTGTAATAAAACATAGTTTTCATGTAACTTCAGTTTACACACACACAGCATAAAACTTGAGGGAAAATGCTGTCAAAGGCTTCTGTGACCAAGACTCATTGAACAGCCTTGTATCAGTGCAAAAATATTTCCTTCTTTTTTGAGCTAGCCTCATCCTCCTGAAAATCAGAGAAGGCCAAAGTCGGGGGGGGGGGGTCACAGCTGTCAATCAGTGCTTGAAAACGCTTGTGTTCTATTACAGCTCTTTAGCTGAGACAGCACACAGAGTATGTAAAGGGCTGGGTGGAGCATAACAGGGCAGGGAGAAGGAAGGGAGTGATTTACTTTTGAGTCCAATGCTAGTGCTATCTTGATCTCCAGAACCTGAATTGTGGCTATAAGCTGAAAATTAAAAAGCTGTGAAAGGTACCTTGGTTTTCGATAATCCACTGACTTGGATATTTCTTCTTCATAATGTAAAAGCTTGAGTGATAACATAGTCATGTTGCAAAGCAATGCAATGCAGCAGAATCAGACTGCACCTTAACATACTCCCGCTAAGGCCATTATTGGTCGTTATTCGCATAAATGTCTATTTAACAGAACCTGATAGAATGTCACAGAATGTGTCCGGCTAACACTAAAGTGATGATAATGATCCATGCATGACAATGATCCAACATCCCGTACAATAGTACCACACATACACAACACACTCACAACACACACAAACACATACACACACACACACACTAATATGTATTCATCAGGAAAAAGACAGCAATGATTATAGGCCTAATGGGCATATGTGACAAAGCTTTTCAGGGTGTATATGTGTGAGCATTCAGGCATGGTTCAGACTTCGACAAAATAATTATCTGCTTGATACTGATGAATCTAATAACTGATGCACAAAGAAACACACATGCACACATATGAAAAGAGTCACTGAGGATGGGATGCACATACATACACTTGTGTGATTATTTACAAAACGACTCGTCTGTATGTATGTACGTGTGTTTGTGTGTGATTAATACAACTCAGCCTATGAGGTATCAGATGCTTCAGCCCACTAACGTCAAACACTTCACCACCTTCTATGTAAGACATCTGAGACCTGTTTAAGATCCATATACGTGTATACATGTACTTTGGTGAAATATAGCAAATGCCACATCAACACACTACAGTTTTATAGAAGCCTATCTTAGTGTGCATATAGGTTTGCATTGTAAATGGAGCTCATATCATATTTGGTGCACTGCAGTAAGTGCCTACATGTCAACACACCTAACCTAGAATTTACTGCACATGAAGAAAGCTTGTGCTTTGAAAACTACCAGAACTGGGCACTGGAGGTAATTATGAATGAGGTTAGGTATGTTGGTATGTAGACATATATGTATTTGCTGCACTGCGCCAAACATGTAAACACATTTTTATATGCATGCCTAGATATACATCAAACTGTAGGGTGTGGTGTGTTAATGGGCGTTTGCTACAGCTGAGTCTTACAGCAGATCACTTACATTCTTTCATAGATCTATGCAGACTGATTTACTGATTTTCCTTCTTTAACCACATTATCTGAAATACTATATTCTGTGCAATTTTGTTGGAGTTGAAATTAATTATTTATATTTCAAGCATTAATCTATTGTTGCAGCACATCTGCAGTGAGCATTGAGTTTGAAACACAGGCGCTAGATAAATGAGCCCACACATAAGCAATGGGATTTTGTGAGTTAAATAACATATGCAATTAAGTTCATTTCTTTTTTGCCTTAGGAGGAAAGAAAAACAAATTTGGGACCACCACAGTGGTTGTTGTTGATTGTTTTTTTTTACAGTAACTGCTGTCCATAGCTGCTTAATACTATATGACAAGCTCTTCCTTCAGTGCATGAGATCCATAACTCATCAGATGGCAGCAGCAATGATATGCTTTTAAATCCGCAGCCTCTGAGAAGCGACGCACCAAAGCGCAGTGCCATTACACACAGCTGTAAACTGTGTTTACCTTCTTTAAATTCACCTGAAAATGACACCAGGCTATGGTACAACATTACAGATCTCTACACACATAAGACTGGGCTAATTGAACTTGATATTCTGCTTTTTAACAAAGGAGACGTCCAGTAGACGCTTTTCCAATTTTCTTTTTAGCAAAAGTACTGTCTCATGTTTGATCCTCAAAAAACACATTGCAGTGCAAATACTGTTGTTGAACAAGAATTGCTAAACTATACTACCATGCATGAAGTGATATACATTAGAATTATAGCTAGAAAAATCATTGGTCTGATAAAATCATATAAACCATCTCACCGAATCATTATTATAGTAAAAAAAAAAAAAAATCATGATGATAACAGATAAAACATTAATGATTCATACTACGCTATTGATGTTGTCCACATCTGGATAACAGTCATTTTCTTGGTCTTGGCTGGAAAGTTTAGATGAAGCCTAACTGCAAACCTGTGTGTACACTTCAGCTTTAGAATGGCAGGCAGGCATATGTGCACATGCATGCCTATGTGTTAGGATTCCCTTGTGCTCACACATGACTGAGTTGTACTAATCACAAAGAGAAGCACAGAGTGAAGTTGTTTTTCCACTGTGAACCTGATTTTTTTCTCACTACAACCTGAAAGTTGACGGTTTACAACATATTGTTTACATCCTCTGGCAGTTAGCAATTATGTTGCCCAACAGAAAACAAACAGTCAACATTCATAAATCACACACTACCAGATATGTGTGTGTAAACACTTAATAATAAAGGCATGTACACACAAACAAAACCACACTTGCATTTTACCGACAGGCTGTCAGACCAATCTATACTGAGTGTGCTGCTTGTATTCAGAACTAAACAGAATGACAACAGACACACAATCAGTCAGCTTTACTTATTGGCTTTTTACACTTGTGCATTTAAACCTACACTAAGAAGGAACAAAACAACACACATTCTTTGATAAAAACACTTGTCTCTGTCTCAATTTTGTACAACATTTTATCAATGAAAGAAGTCATCTGGATTATAAGTCAGTCAAAGGCCAAGAAAGATAAAGAGAGAATAAAAAGAAGAAGAGGAAAGGACAAAAAGAGGGACAGAGCAAGAGTTTAATATGGGATCACAGAAATGTAGAGAGAAAAAAGAAAGCTCTACAAAAAGATAACTGTTATTTAGTTCAATTCATGCTCATTTGTTCTATCTGAATATCTCGTTCTCTCCTGAAGTCTCTCTGCACTATCTTTCTAACCCACCACAAAAAGCACGTATAAACATCTATTTTCTGAGCAACTTATACTTAGGATTCTAAGTGGTGTGTTTAATCATCTGTCTTATTCTCCACACACACAAACTGAATCATGATTAAAGATCCATGTTCAAGTGGGAATATACTCATGTCTTCTACTTAAGTAAAATGTACTTTAAAGGGAGGTTAACAAAATACAAGTTAAGAGCCTTTAAGTAAGGTGTCCAGATAAAGTTATGATCGCTTATAAAAAAAACCCAAAGAAATAGCTGATCATGCCATGTAGACTTCAAAGCTACGACAACTGAGGCTCAGTTGACCTCACTGATATACAAATGCTAGTAAAGTAATTTGAAGATTCAGAAGTATTTCAAAGCACCACATGAAGCTTCTTAGAGAATACAGCCCAGATCTGTATTGAAATTGTTTATAATATTCAACCTTTGCATTTTACATGAACTGGATTGAATTTGGGAAATAGATATTTTTTCTACAACTGCCTGAATGACATTAAAGCACTGTATCATAAACGGAACAGCAATACTGAGGTACAGGGTTTAACTCTCCAGTGTGCTAAATACATCCAACAAGCCTTAATTTAAACTGAACTCCTCATTTCAAACTGAGTCTATGGGATCAAGCTAATGCAATTATATACATAGCCATAATATATAACCCTTGTCAAGCTCTAACTAGAACTAACTCTTATGGTAGGGCGTCATGCAGTGCTAGATCATTCCACTAAGTGGTTGAATGAGGAGAATTATGCAGTATTCATCATCTCTGTAGCATTTTCAAAAAGAAAATTACCACGGAATGCAATTGGTAGTTGTTCAACATATGAGAAAGGAGAAAGTATTGACAAATTATTTTAGTATGCTTTAAGTTGGGTCCAGTATATTAATACCTTTGTCACGTGGATTTTATATATATATATATATATATATATATATATATATATATATATATATATATATATATATACAAATATATATATATACTGACCAGGATATATATATCCTCTGGTTTGTCTCTGTCCTTGTCTCTCCCACTTTTGTATGTAGACTGGAACATTCGGTAAATGCAAGCAGGTGTAGTAGCTGATAATCTATCATTATAGCACATCCTTAAAGTGCTGTCAAACCTGAAGCATTTTTAGAACACACACACACACACACACACACACACACACACACACACACACACACACACACACACACACACACACACACACACATACACACATACACACATACACACATACACACATACACACACACGGGCAGTTCACAGATGAATTACATTCCATCTGTCATAAGCTAAGGCTACATGAATTTGTTATACTCAATTGTATTGCATTCTATTTTAAACCCCAAGCAGCACCCAAACACATGCATGACACAAGGCTGGCTTTCCATCTGTCACCTGACACCAACAAAATCCCTAATAATACACAGTCATTATAACATTTTTACAAATGCAGCCATGTTAGTTGATTCATAGAACCTAAACGGTAGTTGTTACAACAGTTGTGTTTACTTGTAAGGCCTTTAAAATAAGGTAACCTGTCATATGTCAGTTTGATATAACCTCCAGAGTGCAAACTCCTCTCAAAATACAAAGTCTATATAGTCTCACAGCTAGGATAATGAGTAAATCTGCACAGTCATACTCTTTGGTGAAATTTTGTTGTGCTTGATGCAAGTTATTGGTCATCTTAAGTTGCCATTTCTCTCTAGTAAGGTCAGAGAGGTTATTTTTTGATCTCTCTCCTCCATTACTGCGTATCTCACTATTTTTTAATTCTACTCCCTCAGAGGCTCTGACGTCAGTAGACCCTATTCCCTTCAATCTTTAGAAAACGCTTCAATCTGACATGTGAAGTACCTGCTTGGACATTCAGTCCTTTTCACTCTCCCCTCTCTCTCACTCTCTCTATTCTCAACAATTTCTAAAAATTTTAGACATATCAAAGTGAAAAAAGGAAAGAAGATGATAGAAAGGAGAATGATTTGAAGAGAGCGGATGAGTAGAGTAAAAAACTGAGATGTTAGGAGAAAATGTGAGCCAAGGTGGGTGTTGAGGAGGAGAGAAAAAGGGAAGTATGGAGATAAGAGCACAAGAGTACATAGAGGGGAATAGAAGTGGAGACAGGATACACAACCAGTCAAAAGTTAGACAACATTAGTGTTATCTAAATTTACATAATTCAATGTCTCGTTTTTTGTAAAATTAAAGCATAGAAAAATATACCATTCGAGATTTTTTAAAAGGAAGGAATCGTGGAATCTTTGTGCTGAGATAAATTTAATCTAAATGTTGACTCATACAGCAGCTGAACAGCCTTATGATCTTCTTTCTGGGCGTTTAAGTGTTGAGACTGTACTGGTCCTCCTTCATGTGAAGCCAATGTCTGGTTCTGTTCTTCTAATTTCTTGGGTTGTTATCTTGCTGTAGGATGAACAGCTGAATACACCTATACAACTATGCAGACCTACTTCCTGCAGTACAGTATTGTCCTAATAATACACTGTGTACTGACAGTTTGTTCCAAAACTTCCTTTGTACAAACAGAGAGCTTGTAAGTCATCGACTAAAATTGAGGAACCTGTAAGAATTGTTTGCTTTAACTGTCAAAGCTTCATCTACTTTCATTGCTGAAGAAAAGTTGCAAGTTAACCATTTCTTCATCCCTTAAAAGTTCTATTTTCTTCTAATTTTACATGATTCTTCAGTTTTTGCTGAACTAAACTTTTTTGGTTTTATTTGTTTTTTTTTTTTTTTATTTTACCATGGGCAGTTTAGTGCTGATCTCTGTACCTTTTGGGGTCTTTCACTAGATTTAAACTGTATAAATTTCAAGACTAACTGGAAAAAAGTAAGTGTTCTAAAACTTTGACTGCCAATTTATGTGAGATGATATGAAAAGAAGATAATACCACAGAAGAATTTGTAGATAGAGAGACTTGAGATGTTGTACTGCAGGTATATGAATTTTTCATGTCTATACAACAATGAGTCAACAACAAAATTTCCTTCAGAAAATTGGAGAGGTGTGGTCACAATGAGCTCAGAAATTGAAACAGAATCCAGTCAACATGCATGAAAACAACAGGAAGCCTAAAACAACAGTCCTTCAACTTAAACAAGACTGGACCACATAAGAGAATACGTGTGTGTATGTTGTGTCATAGTTTCTAGTCTGGATTACAACTTTTTACTGCAAGTCATGCTCTCTTTGCCTTTCCTGTTGCTCTGCACAGCATTTTTAAATCTCTATTTACAATGGCAAGACTGTGTGCATTCAGATTTTTCAGCAATGTTTATGATAATACATTCTAAATATCTATTTTTTAATATAGACTCAATGTGTTCAATAGACATAGAGTAAATCCTCTTTATACAGGTGTCCATTCCCCTGAGGAGACAAATTCATCTCATAACATCTTCATCACAATGTTGACGTCTTAGCTATTTTAAATGACAACAAGCATGAGCATTTGAAAGTAAATACTAAGGCCAATATTACCAACTATATGTTGCCATTACTGAACATTATTGATGAATGAAATTAATAACTGGTCAATATTTCACATAAAAAAGCTCAATACTCTTCAAAAGATGGAAACAAAATTAGAAGAACAATGCTTGTAAGGTTGAGACTTAATGTGAATCACCTCAAAGTTCCCACAGCTTCAGCATGTTAAGATCACTACATTAGTGAATACAAAATTATGTAAACGGATTTATTTTATAACGATTGTTTGATTTAAACTCCCTGTGAAATTAAGAGAGGAATTAAATAATGAAATGAGCTCACCTTCCCGGAGTCAATTGCAGTGATGACCCATACACAGTGTGCGTTGTTCTCGTATTGAACTGGGTAGTTAGGAGAAGTAATGACCCCTCTTGGCCCCCTTAGGTTACTGCCACAGGTACGAGCTATGGAGGAGGACAGCAAAAGAGAGACAGAGCGAAAAAGAGTTGATCAAAGGTGACCAAAATTATGCTCGTAGATCGCAAGTGGCTTCTTACCTTTGGACTGTAAAAACTTGAAAGAGGCTGTGGTTGTGACAAAGATAGTGCTAAATAGTCTGAGAATACAGGGTTCTGAAATTGTGGTTAGTGGAGATTAAATTTAGGCAGTTTGGTGAATCTACCCATATATTAAATGCAGTGAAGACTTTGAAGGAACTTAATAAAAGTTATGTGAAGTTATGTGATCTGGTATGTAGAGCAACACAGGAGGCTGGAGTGGATGGATGGGTTGACAAAGCACAGATCTTTCACACAGGGGACCACTCTTAGTTTTCCATGCAAAACTGATAGTCAACATTATTTCTTTTATCCATGACTGTTCTACAATCTAAACCAAGAGTTTATTATTGTAAGCATGATGACAAAGGTCCTCCAACCTTAAGGAAGTATTTTATATTTTTATATTTTTATTTTTTATGGAAAACCGTTATTTTTTTAAAACCTAACCAAGTTGAATGTTCAGCTTAACTGCATTTTTATTATTGTTACCGTTACGCAAAGGTCTGGTACATGTGTTGCTGTTGCAATCTTGTGAGTTGTGTCCTAGGGTAGGGACAAATGACCTATATGTTCTTTTAAGTTAGAGGATGTTTTTGATTTGGACAGTAAAATGACATAATGACTGATAGAACTACAAAAATAAGCCTCTATTTGTTAAAATGTACAAATTGCCATCATCTATTTGCTAAAGGAGGAGTTAAAATTGCAATATCGCAACAATTTACGATTTAAAGAGCCACATACTGTTTACTCATTTCTGTAGGGGATGGGGAGAATAATGTATTATCTTATGTAGTGGATCCTCTTGTACCAATAAGGACACAACATGAGCTCCAAAAACTAGTTTTTTACAGTAGTGCTGCCTTTCAGAAGCCTTGTGCATTGGATACAGACATAATAATTCATAATATGGTATGTGCATAAGACTTAGAGCCCTGCACAAAGGCTCCCTGTAAGTACTTTTACCCATGGTTTGAAGATTTGTCTTTTGTCTCATTTCCTAGATCTATTTATTTGTGTGTTAGTGACAGCAAAAAGCTTTAAAGCCAAAATGTTTCATCATTCCCCTAATCATGTTTGCTGTCAAATGTCTGCCAAATGTTGGCCTTCAGGTCAGGTCAGTTTCAGCAAATATTGTTTATGCTCAAATAGAACAGGATGTCACAGTGACTCAAAAATAAAGAGTAGAAAATTCAAGAGCAACACACAAGAGTTAACTATCGTGTCAGAACTGCATCATGAAAATATTCTTTGCTCTAGAAGGATGTTCCAGATATACACAACACATAACTCAATTTTTGTATGAGAATCAAGGGGAGCATGAAACAGTTTGCACCATGGCAAAGGATAAGCATAATACTTATTAGTGTCTGTTTCTATTATTTTGTCCACTAATTTTACTTGTTTATTAAAAACATATTGGGAAATATATTACAAAAGATAAGACAAAGTCTTTTTTTTTTTAGCTGAAACACAACAAAAGTTTAGGGGAAAGGGATATTTTAAATCAACAGGATCCAGATTTTGGGATGCATGTAAATAATCACTGCACTTCATAGTAACCGATACAATAGCTGTTAGGATATTTTATTATGGCCCATAAGAATGGACTGACCAGGACCAAAAGTCCCCTTAAACACCCCTCTTTTGAGCGAAGTAATATCAAAGAGCATAACTGACCTTTTCAGTGAGTTTTAGTCAATAAGCAATGTCACACTGTGGAGAAAACTAATGGTCATCTATTCGTCCTTTATCTATCATAATAATTTAGCTTGAAGAGATCACTATCATTAGAGGAAGAGAAGGCCAATGACACAGGAGGAAAAGTATACCAGACAAGAGAGGATATTACAAAAATACAAGGATAATGCAGCCTAATAGAGATGTCGAGGACATTAAAGTGAATAAAAGGTTTGGAAATAATAAAGTCAAGAATTTTGTACACACAGTCAGGTTGTGAGACCATGTGGAGAGACATGAGTGGGAGGGGTCACAATGATAAGGGAAGAGAGACTAGAGGGCATTAAAGATAATAATGTAAAGACTGGAGAGAAAAGAAATTGAAGTAGGAAGGGCAAGAGGCAGGACAGAGACAGACAGAAAATACCAGGACAGAGAGGGGAGGACCTCTGATAACTGATCTGCCTGTTAATTAGAAAAGAGAGCTAAAACACACTGAGATAAACACAGGTACACACACAGAAGCACATTCATGGCTATTCATCCAAGAGACCAGCTTCTAATTAACAGTAAAGTCTCAGTAGGGAATGAGAGGGGCTCATAGGTTTGAATCCCAGAACGGTGATCACACCAGATAACTCCATACACCAGAACTACAGTAGGCCTATAGCAATTTGTAACTGCTGCCTGACTACTTGACTGTGTTTAACAGCTTATTTTTTATTCCTTTTTCTTTCACTTCCTTTCTCTCTCCCTCTCTTATAGAATATTTATGTACAAAACATCAAAATACATATATCACCGTCAAACACATTTCCTACAATTTACTGTTTCCAGCTGTTGATATGTTGTAAAATGTTGTGTAATGCTAAAAACTTACCAACTGAATTATAATTTCCCCTTGAAATGCACCATTCTGTAGTTTCAAAGTAGGAATTACAAGTTGTTTTAGAATTTAAAAATTGAACCCATCATCTATTTCTTTTTCTTTTACCATTTTATTGAACACATACGAAATTGAGGGCAATTCTCAAATTCAACACCCACTCTCTGTATTGAAATGATAATATTCTGCCATAGATCTCTTGTGCAACATTTCATACATATTTTTTGCTAGTTTATCTTAACATATCATTTAAAGTACAATTGGGTTTCACCGCAGCTTTTTTTACAGCACATGTGTTTCAAATGATAAATCTACACATGAGTCTAGTTTTTTGGAAGTGCTTAAAGCCATTTACACTGTGTGGAGTGTCTTTTGAGCAAATTTAAAGAAAACAGGCATGGGACATTAAAGATAAGTGCTATTACATTGTATGTTCCAGTTCATTATCACACCTTGGTAAAACAAATGTAGCAGTCCTCCCTTCATGAAGTTAGCGTTCAGGTTTTGTTGAAACTCCTTAAAAGAGGTGTTGATCCAACTGTATGATCATCTTTTCAGACTGCAGTTTGAGCAGCTGTTGTACTGTCTTATATTGACAGGTAGTTCCATTATGTTGTCCACACTAATGGCTCACATCAAAATAAAAAAAGGAAAAATAGAAAAAAAAAAAGTTCATTTTGAATTGTGATTTTCTTTCTAGGTGTTTTGTTTAAATTTGTGTAAATTGTATTTATTCTCCCTCCAACTTTACTGTAATTGTTAATTTGGAGTATTTATATGGTCAGTGTGATATTTTAATGAACTGCCAGATTGACCAATATTCCAGCATTTTGGACTATAAAGTTCTGTTCTGTTCTGTTCTACTCTATTTTGTTCTATTTGAAACTTTTCTTCTTTTACCACTGAAAAATTTACAACACCAAAACCTTAACACAATCATTTAATAAAGGTCACCTGACTAGATATGTATAATTATTCCAAGAAAATATAAAAATGAGAAAATGAGAAAAAAAAACGAAAAAAAAACATATTTCAGAAAAGATTTTCAGATTAGTTAATTGTGCATATTTATATGTCCTTCCATCTCTTTCACTATCTCACTCCCTCCATCTCTACTTCCTCTTCCTGACAAGAGAAGATGGTATCATGAAGTCAGGCGGGTTCCTGCAGTCACGGACAGGCATATAGACAAAAAACAGCCATGCAAAAATACGCACACATGCACGAACAACCACACTCACATGTACACTATAATACGATGTGACATGGACCCTACAGTATGTGTCTGAGCACAGGGACTGCCTGTCCATCAAAGTAACACACAGAGCTCAAGGCCAATACTGCTGCAGCCATGTGGTGTGTGACACTGTCCTTTGGACACTTGCTGTGTCAGAGAAGTGTGTGTGCGTGTGTGTGTGTGTGTGTGTGTGTGTGTGCACGCACACTTGGGTGTGTTTGCTAGCTGTCTGCTTTTCATTGTGGAGCAATAAACCCGACAGGGTATTGTCAATGAACATGAGCAGTGAGAGCCCCTGCATCATGGCTCTGCCACTCACATAGTTATTTATTTAGTCACTCAGCCAGTCAGTCTGAAAATGAATCATGATTTTAACACATCAACAAACAGCAAAATTTAAATCTGAGTGATAGTATTTATTAGGTCTCCGTGGTACTATACTTTTAGAACCTCTGCATTAGCAAATACAAAAAAACAACATAACCACCCACAACCTCAAACATTTCAGTCAACACCTCTCTGATATAAGTTGTTTACATTTACAAATGCTTTGCAAATAGGAATAACAATGGCATTAGATTGTCCAGCTATATATACATGTTTGTTGACATTTTGTTGACAAGCTATTGTTGTGATCGGTATTCCTGGTAAGTTGATGACTTACTGCTTTTGAGACCATTTGTCTGGCTATGGCACACGAAGATCCACATGATTCTGCCTATAAAGCTCAGATTGAGACAGTGGTTCAGGGTTATGAAACCAGACGAGACTATTGTAGCACTAAAAAGGATATGCAAATCTCAGGAGTTACAATGTGAAAAGACTCAGAAGCGTTTAATATGAATAAAGTCAAAATTCTGGAAATTCATATACTGTATTATGCCATATATACATTTAATATCATATAATAAGTTTAATTGATTAGTTTTGCATGGGATTCGCATGGTCTGGCTCTTAGGTATGCTTTGAACTTTTCGTCTTGCCTGAGCAGAAGAGGAGCAGCTAGACAGTAACCTTCTGACTGTCTCAGTGCCCAGGATAATGACTGAAAGTGAGCATGTTTTGGCCTCTAGGGTTTCATGGCTTTGAAACAGAAGCTTGAGGATCACAGGGAGCAGGAAGTACCATGTTTTAAAGTATAAGTTTGGCATTGATTTTATTCTAGTGTCATTATTAACAAATCCCCCGAAGAAACCAAAACTAACAATGAGTTTGGATCTGAGTGACATACAGAATTCTTGCTTTATGATGAATTACAAGTGCAGAGGGTAGTCAGTTTGGTGTAAGTGTCCAACTCCAGAGTAGGTAAACCCCTTCCAGACTTATATATTCATACCACCATGTGTCATTGCAGTTGTGATACACTGTGATTTTATTCCCTCTTCTGTTTGTCTCCTTACAAACACCCTTCTGATTCTAGATTCATCAGTAAATAGATTTTTTTCCCCAGTCATCCACTGTGAAATGCTGGTATTTCTTAGCCCAATCCAAGTGTTTGGCCTTGTTTCCCCTTCTGAGAAGTGATTTAGAAACTGCTACTTGTCCTATGAGACTACTGAAAGACAGCCTTCTTTTGACAGTGCTGTTTCTGATTGGAGTCTTGTGTTCTTTATTTAGCAATTTCTGTTTCTGTGATGAAGTTGCTTTTCTATCTCTCAGGGAACTAAGCTTGATGTATTGATGTTCTGATGGTGTGGTCACTTTTGATCTGCCCGTTTGTGCTTTGGATACACCTGATCCAGTTTCTGCAAAGCGTTTTAGAGTTCCATGCACTGCATCCTTAGAAACCTCTAGCCTTGATTTGACGCTGAGAGTTCCTCTTTGCTTGGAATAACAATTTGACTTCTGAATCTTTTGCATATTTCTGATGTCCTTCTTCTACTATTACAATGCAACTTAGTAAGGAATGAAAACTTAAAGAACAGCTTTATTTATAACAGGTCAGAAAAGGCTTCAAGGGTACATCATGATGATCATATCCAGCCGAGTGACATCTGAATGCTTGCTTCAATGGAAGGGGTAGAACTCAAGGAAATCTGACTTTTTGTACAAAGGAGATAAGTTGGTCAGTGCCCTAGATTTGCTTAAATTTGATGGCTGACCTAGAAATAGTGCAAAATCTTGAATATTTCATCTTAATTTTACATGACATACAGTACATAACTGCCTGTGTGTTTTTTTTTATAATGTTTATGATTACTTCCAGACCCCGCTGTATGTCTATTCTTTGTGTCATTTTACTGCTGTGTGAAATAGTTATCCAGCAAATTAGTACAAATCAGTGAAAGTTCAAACAAAAATAGACATGATGCACAATTGATACCAAGCAGTAAATATGCCCTGTTTGATGTGTCCTCATGCTCATGGTTGTCAGTAGACATGAAAACATTGTGTAAAGCAGCTTCATTTTAGCTCTGACGCATGTGCACTTAAGCAGACTAAACTAGTTTCAGTGCATAAAAGCGGGTGAAACTTACTTCTGCAGATGGGTCTGTGGTCGCTCCAGGCAGCCAGTGTGTCAGTGACTCGTTGACAGGTGATACTTTTAGATCCTTGTAGTACATAGCTGTCATCACAACTGAACTGGACACTGGAGCCAACTCTAGTTGAAGAGACACAACCATAACAACAGTTGTCAAAAATAGTAATAACATTAACTTTGATTCTTCCTCTGATGGCCTTGTGAAGGAGAAATTGTGGTACACAGTATGAAAAAGGGAACTGGACACCTCTAGGGTATAATTGCAGATTATACGAATGACGGTCATGATATTAATGATGCTGTCGCTTTTGGTTCCCAGTGGAAGATAATCGTCATCGCAAATCATCCAGTTGGGATCTATAATTCTCTTCCTTCTGTAAGACACTTTTGTCATTGTGTCTTTTTCCACTTATTCCTTCTCCCTGTTGTCTGCTTTTCTTTGTTCTCTTCTGTTCTGTTTTCTCCCCTCGTCATGCCTTCTCTCAGTTTTCCCTCATCACTTGGTCTGATCATTCTTGTTTTCTCATTCTCTCCAACAGCCTGCTGTCTAACACGTGAGAGGGATATTCAGCCATTTAAGTGGAAGTCTGCATGGTGCCTTGTCTGTATAGCTTAATCTCTCCTTCCTGCTGAGACACACCACAGTCTGCCACCTGGCCAAACATTCACTACGTAGGGTTCGGGTTGTTTAGTAGCTCCACCCTGTTATTAAACACTGTAGACTCACACAGCCTGGCCAAATCTCTGTTGGTGCCTTTGTCACAGAGAGTTAGTTCATTTGCTTTACAGTTTCTGCTACTTTGGTGATGCTGATGACACTGAAAATACCTTACATCCAGCCACACACCGTGAAATTTTCAGTAAGAGGAAAGAAAACTTTGTTGTTATTTTTGTTTCCTTGAAAAGCACCAAAACCTTTCCGTGACAATTGTGTGTGTGGTTGTATTTTGATCAAAACCACCATGACAAACTAAGTTACAGCCATATTGCAAATCTGTGGTGAAAAGTCTTTAGCTGTCTCTGCAGCTGTCTTTCCACTCCATTTCTGCTGTTTTACTTCATCACACCATAATTCTGTCCCAGCTCCTGCATCCTGGTGCTTAATAATGACTAGCCTGTAACACACACTTAGCACATCCATGCCAACATGCATGCACATAAAAACAAATGGAGGTAATTGCCTTTCACTAACTTAGACAACTCCACTAATGGTCTTGCAGAGTTTGTGCAGTCACAGTTGCTAATGGTAAAGAACAGCACCCGGAGCTGGAAAATGTAAAAGAAAAATAAAAAAATTAAAAGCTTTTTTGGCTTTAGAATAGTCACAGAAAAAGGTCAAATTGAATTGCCTCCTTGATTTTCTCAAAACAATAAGTGAATAATAAGAACAATTTAGCTGCCACTGATGCTAAGTGGATGAGCCGTAGCAAGAGGCTACTATTTTATAATTACTCACTTCTGATTAAATAAATTAAATGAAGTCTCCATTCTACTGATTAAATGACAGAACCCGGGAATGAATCATTAAAAAAAAATCCCTGTATCCACCAAGTCCTTGTTTATGGGCCAAGATCCTACTTCTGATATATTCCTTGGCATTCTCTGTGAATACTCTAGCTCCTACATGAGTAAGTGCCCTTGTAAACACAATGTGAACTGGTAAACACCGATGGTTAACAGCATGTCTCTTGACAAATGAGCTACTGATAAAGATTATAAATGACTGTATAGACACAGTGAATGATCCATAATTGCACTTTTAAGTGGCAGAAGTTTAGACTGTCTTAACTGTCTACCAACTACATGTCTACTTCTTCCTTTTGACCATTTCAAAGACTGCAAATGTGACTTTGTGAACTTGTTACAAGCCAGTTACATAAGCTGCTTCACAGATAAAGAGCCAATGCTCTAACAACTAGTACCCATTTGACAGAAATTACTTATGATTATATATGAATCACAAAACACTTTGGTTTCCATGAAAACGATGAGGAGCTTTGGTAAAGATGTTCCATGCTAGTCGGGGCAATTCTGGGACCAGAGCAGGGGCAGGCTTTTGCTCTCAGCCTGTATGTTAGATGATGCTCATGAGTCAAGGAGAGAGAAGCAACTAAAATACATTGTGGTTTCTGACGAAATACTTGAACTTATCTGAACTGGGCCCTGAAGTCACAATGTCTGTAACCTCAAGATAATCTTGACAAACAGGCACAGTCGTGTTTCAAACACAAGGAGTCGTGAGGCATAAAATATGATCACCAATTTTTGGTCCCTGATCGCAACCATTGTCAATCTTGCACATTGCACAGACGAGTATTTTGCAAAGCCGAAGCGGAGTGGGAGGGGGGCCAACTCAGCCCGAGCAAACAGAGTGCGTGTTTTCACAGAACGACTCTGTTCAAGCTACAGCGAAGCTCCATATTTTTTAGTCAACTGTCAGTGATTGGCCCAAAGCAATGCCACCCCCCCCCCGGGGGTTCTCTCGATCCTTCTGATTTCCACATACATTGTGCGGATCAAGCTGTTGTAACTTAAGAATTTAAACTGCACAGCATAAACCAAGCATAAAAAATGCACAGAAACAGAGCAAGCATCCCTCAGCTCACATGTCATCCAGATGATTTGACGCCATTTGTGGATGTTCTTAATGTACCTGGTTTGACTATTAGTGACCGGGAGCAGGTGGGTATAAATTAAAGTACAAAGTGGACTTACTGGAAGGCAGAGCCCATCCTCTTGCCATTTTCCGGAACTCCAGGGTCTGGACAAACATCACCAGCGAGACCGCTCTGACTCACTGGAAAACATGAAAAAAATATGTGGAAAGCAGTGCCTGTCTTTTTTGAGGTTATGGTGTACATTTGAGCACATCTTGTAACTGTTGCAGGCATCATCATATCATGCTGACAGGTAAATAATTAAACATGTTCTCATATCGGTTTTTACAGTAAAAGGATAGTGACAAAATCACCCTTGCTACTGTGACCACAAGCATCTGAATATTTTTCAATATGTGATGACGGTCAAGTGGTAAAGCAGAAATAGGGTGAATCCAACTGTGAGAAATATCCCCCTACTGTTGTTGAGAATTCACAAAATGAGGCATGCACTCAGCCTTTGAATTTTAAAATCTATCTTTAGATCTATTCTTAGATGATTCGGAAAATGAATTTTAAAAAATACACTGGCCTGGAGCAATTCTGCCTCCATAATGTTTACTTTTATATATTAAAGTACACTTTGACAAAAATAATGCAAATGCTTAGAATTAAAATGTTGACTAAAAGACTATCACTTCTAAAAGTTCAGGCCTGTTTACCTTTCTGTAAAGTCACTGTATGCTACTGATTTTTACCTAAGAAGAAAACACTTTTCCACACATTGAAAGTTCTACACATTTGTTTTTACCAAGGAGGCAGCATTATTGTTGACATCTAATAAAAATTTCCAGGACTTTTGGATTTTCCAGCACATGTGGAAACAGATTAATCTTAAATCAATTGTTTCCGAAATTATATCTTACTTTTTATCAGCCTGCTGTCATAATAAACTTTATCTGAGCATATTCATACAGTTCGACTTTTCAAATGTTGTGTAAGCAAATTCAAACATGTAGTGTGCAAAAGAACATAAAGATTTGATAAAGGGAGAACTCGTGGAAAAAAATAAGGTTTTGCAAGAAATTAGAAGGTGGAACAACTGTTGTGGTGAAAATAAACCCGACGTGTGGGGAGATGTAATGAAGAGAACTGGCTTCATTTTTTACAGTTTAGCCTCCAATTCCAGCTTGTTTTTCTCATCTATCTACATGATCTGTTCTGTTCCTTTAAAAAAAAGCACAACAGCAAAAGACTTTTGGATTTTGCTCTGGTTTCAGACTTTGCTCCGTCTTGAACCATCTGCTGCATGCCTAAAACATAATGTAAATGAGACCAGAAAACATGAAAGGAACCAGATTAGGCTAGCCATGTAGATGATTAATGATAGTTAGCAAAAAACAAAAAAATAAAGGGAAAGGAATGAGAAAACAGCAGAATGCAGAAAATTAGAAGAATAATCAAAAAGGATTACATCACCATAAAGAAAAAAAAAAGATAAAATGTTAAAAGAAAGAATCCTGGAGAGTTATAAAACCCAGTGACCTGGAAAAATATCTGACTGCTTAGCACCTCTTTTCTTTCTACCCATCTTTTCTTGTATCTTTCACATTTGCTTCTCTCTCTCTTCCCGTCTTCTCAATGTACCTCTGCTCCCACTCACTCCTCTCTACTTTTATATTCCCAGCTTTCTCACCACGCTTTTTCTCTCTGACATGCATTAGCTGCAATTTACAAAGGGATGCCGAAGTTATGTGTATCCCAACATAAAAGTTGGATGAATGATTTGCCTGTTTGTGTGATTATGTTATGTGTGCTGAGGGGTTATGAGTGTATAGACACTCTGTATGCATGTTTGTGTGCGATATGATGCAAACAGAACCAGCTGTCTTTTTGCTTTGCTGTGTTTTTGATGTTCTGTCCAATATATCAACACACAAACACACTGTAAAACACACTGTCTCTGTCGCACTTGCTCATCCCTTTCTCTCTCACTCATGTTCAAATGGATTTCATTGGCATCAAATATAAAGGTTCGTATTGATGAAACAAATCCAGCTCATGCAAGCAACATGAGATTGTTGTGGGGAAAATTAGCTGCCAAATATCACTGCTGGGCTGGTGTTAAAAATCCTCAAACTGACTTAATCCCATATTTGCACTTAAAAGACCATTCAACATTTAAACACAAGCTTATGACGCATAACGTGATTTCCATATCATCAAAGTGTCTGCAGAAAACCTTTCATCTTGAAAAGTCAACTTTTTAGGAACTCGTAAAAAAAAGTGATTTGTTTTCTTGTTTTTGTTCATGCTTGTTTGGCATTTTTGGCATCTGTATTAGACTCCACTTTGCCTCAGCTGCGCACTGTAGATAGAGTTACACTACATGACTCAGTTCTTCCTGTCTATTGTCCTAAATTATTCACTATGCACTCACTCCTGAAACCAACTTAGGGGCCGACTGTCCAGTAAGTAAAGAATATTCATTGTGGCAATAAGCATGAGGAGATTATGTGGCAGTCACAGGAGTGGAATGTAACTAAGTTTTAATGAAGCACTGTAATTACATAATACTTGATGGTATTTGTTCTTCACTTTAGCATTTACCAATGAAATGAAAACCAACTGGAGCAGAGAATTAATGAAGAAGACTGTCCTAGGTTATGTACACCTGTAACATATAATGCAATCCAAAAACACTGCTCTGCCATGAATCCTACCTTTATGGAGATAATAAACTTCATTTTTGATTGATCCTGTCAGAAAGGTTTTAGGTTAAATATAGGTTTAATATTAAGGCTATAATTTGCAGTGATTTTTTTCTTTTTTATGTCAAATGGTGTTTCTAATGTTTTATCCACCCTATTAATAAACATGAGGGGAAAAGAACATTAGAAACGCATCTAAATATAACGCAGTGCAGTGCAGTGCAAAACCACCGTTGCTCCACCTCAGCTGCCTGCAATAAAAAATGCTGATCAAACTTTAATGCACCACTAATAATGATAATAATATGTAGATAATAATACATCACTGAAATGAGCCATTTTTCTGCATTTTTCTTTCTTTCTTTTTCTTTCTTTTCTCTTTCTTTTAATTTTGATGATTTGAATATATTTTACTGCCATTGGCTATGTGCGTTTACTTACAATGGACATCCTGCAAATGCAGGACTTTTACTTGTAACAGAGTATTTTTTACTGCCATTACATAAGTAAAGGATCTGAGTGGTCTAATGCCATCGTCAAGAACGTATCATGTATTAGCTTATAAAATCTGGGATCTCCTTCTAAATGGTGTAAATTGCAATGCTGTGTCCTTTTTTGTTTTGTCTTTTATTGGTTTGTCCATCTTTGTGGTTCAGATTGTTTGTTATTTTTACAATGATACAAAATGAAATAAAGAAGACTCTTCCATTTAGTCATCTAATGGTGGTGAGTTATTCTATTATATCAATTTTGAAAATTATATTATTTTGAATATAACCTCCTGGCATTGCAGTGCACATGGAAAACAGTTGCCTTGGCATCACGTGTTGCCAGTATTACAACAGCATTCAACACTGGTTATGTTGCTAATGCCATCACCATTATCCTTCAACACAGCCAGATTAGGGAAGATACCTGTTTTTTTTTTTAGACAAGAGAGTATCATGAATTATTAGTTCTAGCCAACATAAATAACCAAGAGGGGGTTACAAGCAAGTAATTTACATACTTTATCAGGTCTAAAACACACCTAAGATAAGCTGAATAAGATTTAATATTGCTTTTTCTTCCTTTCCCTTCCTTTTGGTGGCCATAGTTGTTTTGTTTCTTTGTACAGAGCCGTAGTGTTCATGCTTAGCAGATTAGCTGGTACTAGCAATTCTTTCACATTATTCTTTCACATTACACAAAAGGAAGTCATTTAATTCACTGCTGAAAAAAAAAAAAAAAAAATAACAAAACGTTTGATAGAGTCTGAAAAACAAGGTAAATCTTATGAAACAATGTCATATTGAATATTTACTTTGTCTTTTCCGCTGTTGGTTTTGTTTTCCTTTTCATGAGAAGCTGTCGTTGAAGTTCCCATGAGAAAGAGTTACAAACCACTGGCTCAGGGAATTGAAGAAAAGTGGTAAACCACAGGCTTAGAGAGAAATGTAAAGACGGATAAACACAGAAGACATTTGCTTTGAGAATGCAAAGCCATGTCGCAAAAAAATTTAGTTTTCATAACAGCTGACAGATTAACCCCTAAAAAAGAAAATGTGGTCAAAGAGATAATGAGACAGTGCAAAGAAAAATGGAGAAACAATGAGAGAGTGGGAGAGTGTGTTTGTTTGTGTGTTTGCGTATATGCATGTGTGTGTGTGTGTAATCAGGTGACGTGTTTCAGGTAAGAGCTTTTCAGGTGCACTTCAGAAATGTTTGAAGTGCAGTTTGTTAATATGCTTTCTTCCACTCTTCTCGTTGCCTCCTATCCATTCTGCCCTCTTTTTCTCCTCCATCTTCTCATGCTCACAGGTCAATCAAGCTGAGAGCTGAAGCCTACAGCCATCTATCCTCACGTCCAGGGTCCAAACTTATCAGCCGCCAAGCGCCAATGGCGGGCAGATTTTCTGTTTGGCGAGTAAATCTCAGAAGACAATCCGCCAAACTGGCGAGTAAATGTTTGCACCAAAACGGTCATAAAACACTATCCTGAGGGTCTGTCTCACATTTTTTTTTTCTTACGGACACTGCTTCTGTCCGCTGTCTGTGTCCTTTCTGTCTACTGGCTGATAAAGAGAAAGAGAGAGAGAAAGAAAGAGAGAGAGAGGCGAGCACATATAATAATAGTATAGTGTAGTGTAGCCTATAATATAGATTAGTGATCAGAAACCTTTCTGGTGGCAATCTATTAAACATTTCTGCTGATTCTGACTTTAAGGAGAGAGATCAGCTACATAGATGGATAACGTTAACCTAGCTAGCTAGATACCAATATATATATATATATATATATATATATATATATATATATAGATACAGATATAAATAAATCAATAAAGCAATGTGTCAATATTTAGAAGGGAAAAGCCAACCTTTGAAAATAAAGAATGAAAGAAATCAAGCTGAAAGACACACACAGGACAAAGTACCAGCAAAGAGAAAGTTGTGCGAGAGATTTTGATGTATTAGGGAACGTTGTTGGCTACAGCACATTGCAGAGGCGAGGGTTATGTGTTGTTCTGTGTTATGCCGAGGATGAAAACAGAAATAACTCATTCTTGGTTAGAAATTAAATGTTGAAATCAGTGTATATATAGGAACATCACCAAAGCAGGGGTCACTTTGACTGTATGTCTTTGTCCTGGACTCAACTGTGCCAAAAAGAAGATTTATTATTTTGGACGGTAAAAAAAATGCTTGGCTGATATATTTTTCATCTATGAGCCACCTTGGCCAGTGAATCAAAAAGTTAATGTCAGAGCTTGCCCACCTGCTTTTGTTGAACCCCCAAGACTCTTGGCATAAAAACAAAGGGTTTAATACTGAGCCAGAGCCATGCGTATATTATATTATTCAGAAGGTTATGGACTACATTACTTTGAGGTTTTTCCAAAACTATTTAGCAGTGGTGCTGAACCATCTTGTCAATTAAGTTTCAAGTGGTCACATTACTCTCATTTGAATAGACCACGGCCCAGCACTACCTTGCCTGGTAATCCTGAAGAAAACACTGATTATAAATCACACTCTCACAATTATGCTTCATTACAGTTCTAGGTCATTGTCTAGGGAGTAAAACTCCCTTAAATACAATCTTTCAGCTCCTCTCAGTAATTATGACACATCCTCAGCAGTAAGCTAATGTTACTGCTGAGAGGGGGGCAATTACATGTATAAGATGGGTCCTATCTATCTATCTATCTATCTATCTATCTATCCATCCATCCATCCATCCATCCATCCATCTATCCATCCATCTTCAGTATAACATAGGATTTAATCAACTGTCAATCTGGGAATTATTCATAAACAGACTGCTCTCAAAGTGAATTAAACTTATTCTCATGTGTGTCTGTCTATTAGACTGTGCTTTAATATAGTCTAGAGGCTGTTACACAGTCTTTAGATTATGATTCATAAGCACGTCATTCTCTAGACAGGTAAAACTCATTATCATCAGTCTCTAGTTCTTTGTAATGATTATATATTGCATCAAGACTGCACATTCTCTGCTATACAGCTATAATATTACTACTGGGAGTCATACATTGTAAAGAAATGTTCAAAGACTGCTTCGGGACCAAAAGTGGACCTTGGCTTCATTTTTTAAAAATGTTTTAATGATCCCGCTTCCAAATCTGAAACCTTCACTGGACTAGGTTGGGGTAACCTCACGGAGCTGTCAGTCCAGCATGAGAACCCACATTCACTAATTTTTTGTCCACATGAAGAAAATACTAGTATGTTTTAATGAGCATGGGTCCCATGGTAAGAAACTTAATTTCTCATATAGGTCCGGAGCTTAAAAAAGATTAAGGGATCCCTTGTCTACAGAGTTAACAGTCATTATCATCATTCTTTAGCTCCACATAATGATTACCAATAGCAAAGCTAGTTCTGTACAGCACGGCACTAATTTTCAAGTGGGATAGGTACTTTTGAGAGTCTGTAAGCACACTGGTGATGATTGTACTTAAACATCATGATAATATACACACAAGGCAATGTGCAATGATATCCTGACCCCTGAGGCAAAGGTGTAATACCAGTCATAAGGTTAACTGACTGTCTGCAGCAAGCTTCACTGCTTGCAGAGTCAGACTTTCCTTTTTAAGTTAATATATATTTAAGAGACCCACAGATCATCACATTGCCAAGACTATACTGTAATTTATTTTATAACATTAACATGTCAGCCTAAGGGAAATCTTGAAAGACCGTGGTGAAAAGAGTTACTTCACAACAAGATCTTTTTATAAGCTAGCTCTTCTCTTAACAAGAAAATGAAATAGCTTTGGACTCAGCAGGTGGAATTCAGATGCTTTTCTTATGTGGAAACTATGTGTATGAACGTGTTTTTGCCTACGTGTACACCTGACTATGTGCACAGTATGCAAAGACAAGAGTAGAGGAGAGACATTAGATGTGAGATCACATCACTGATAAATGTAATGAACTAATTTGCCCTGGGAACTCCTCACATACTTATGCTTACGCTCAAATACACACAGGGCATACCAGTTTTCATTTTAATTGCAGCAACAGATGAAGAAGCGCGTGAGCACATAAGATTTCTTTTTCACTTATATGCACAAATGCGTACAAAACATCATACTAATATTAATTACACCAGCACATGCTTGGCTGAGCGTGTGAATCAGCAGAATTATTGATGAGGGTTTTATTATGAAGCTAAACGCTAAGGAATGGAGGAGGTATGAGCTTGGGCTTCCATGATAATTAAAAGCCTCTGTCAAATGATCTAAATTCTGTTTTAGAGGCATCTCTAAAGTGCCAAGAAATATGTCAGCCACCCCAGACTGTAGAGATGTTTATCGTAGTCATCATTAATTTCATTGTTTTATTGCCTTGTGGTCAATGTGGTGTTTAAGTTTATTTTGATTCCCATTAGCTACCACGGAGATATAAACCATGTTTACTCTACCTCCCATATGGATACACAAAGAAGGCCTATAGCCACTCATGATGTGACTTAAGGAGCAACTCATGTATTCTACTCCCTGTAGCTATCGAAGATGGATCATCACATTTGAAGATATTATAAAGATGAAACTGAGTAGATACTCAAATGTTTAAATACAGGTTTGTTTAAATGCCCTAAATTCCAAAATAAATCATAAAATCTGAAACTTCTTGTGGACATTAGATACCAGCATTAAATCAAACTAATGGTGTATTAGTTACAAATCATCATTAGAACTTTGCTGACAAAGTTTTTTGTTTTGATTTAGTTAATTTTTTTTAAATTGTGTGGTCTTTGAGACGACCGTGAGACTTAATGATGGTTTTCTTCAGGTATCAATATAACTAAAAACTATAACTAAAAAGCCCAGTTTATTTTCATAATCTAATATCTGTAAATTTCTGCACTTTGGTACACTCAACAAAAAAAGATTATTATGTAGTTGCTATTTAAAATAACCACTGTCTGAAGATCTCTATT
The DNA here is from genome assembly GCA_016859345.1 of Istiophorus platypterus. Taxonomy (NCBI): domain Eukaryota; kingdom Metazoa; phylum Chordata; class Actinopteri; order Istiophoriformes; family Istiophoridae; genus Istiophorus; species Istiophorus platypterus. The sequence goes on from CM029118.1 coordinate 18,734,962, forward strand.
TTTAAAATTAACATCCAGCAATGTAATTTGTAATTAATTTATCCCCTAATCATATAGAACTTCCAAGTCAAACTTGTCCTACTGTAGCTGGAACAAGTCCTCCAAATTAAATGACAAAATACACTAAGAGCTCAACATTTGAAACGGGGACAGGAGGCAAGAGAGGACAGTAGAAAACACTGTAGAAAGACAAACTGACAAAACACTTTAGCATTATTAAACTATTCTCCATATATTGACTATTAATGTTCACAATGGATTGTAAAATGTTTCTACTGGCTTACAATATGTCTCAGAGATGAGCTGTCACTGGGGGTCCCATTAATGATATCACTGTCTGGAGGCAATGAATAAGATGCAGTGGGTGTATTTTCATGTTTAGTCAAAAAGAGTAAAAAACACCGACACCTCCAGCCTCCACTTAGCTTCTGAAAATTTAGAAACTTAAAACTTAATACAAAGCTGAAAAGTATAATATAGAATACTTGTTCACTGGGAGCTAAGAGTGACAGCCAACAGAAAGTGAGTTACTATGCTGCAGTGAGTTTATTATGGACTGAAGCCGGACTCTCTTCCTTAAACCAGCAAAGGGAGGTGCAGTGTGTGACAACAGGAGGCTTGAACATTTCTATAAAGTTAAAATTAGAGAAACCACTCATTAGTACAAGTAGTAGAGGCTCATTAGTACTACATGTGGTATTCAAACATGATGGTTGTGTATTGGGTTGACACATAACATGACTACCAAACAGCAAATCTGATGGTACTCAAAAAAGAGTTGGGCCCGATTTCAATGAAACAACAGCACAAATAATGGCGTCCAAATAGTCCACAGACTTTAAACAGCACTTCTTTCAGTCTTTACTACATATGTACGTTATAAGCTTCAAAGTAGATGTCCTATTATGTTTTTGAGTGAGGCAAAAGTACTTAATTTAAATTGTGATTTTCATACATAGAAGTAACTGCAAAAAGGACACATACAGCATATATGGAGGAATTTGTGGATTGGTGGGCAATGAACTGAATTAATGAACTAGTTTGAGCAAGTTAGAACTTGACTGTTAGGAGAGAAAAACATTTAATTTGCTATTGCAGCATGAATTTTAAGGACATATTTGCTTCTATAAATAAAATTTTTTTGTTTATTGTTTTTGTATTAAACACATATAACCTCTATAGAACAGGTTTCATTTAAAACTCTGACTCCTCGAAGGAATGAAGAAAAAAAAACATAAGAAAAGGAGAGTGTGGTGCTCATCCTTGTCTCCTAGAAGGACAACCGCAATGAAAAATAGATGAAATCACTGCTCCTGCCACATCAAAGATGGATGCAGACTGTGCAACTTTTTGTACATACGCTGTGTGTGCGTGTATGAGTGTGTGTACGTGTGTTTTTGGTGGTATGTAGAGGTATGCACATGTGTATAATTGTGCGACCAGATGTGTTGGGTTTAAAAAGGGCTATCTAAATGACATACAGGCACATTATCTGCAAACATACATTAACAGCAGACAGCAGCTTACTTACAGACAGCATTTTTGTGACTGGAGTCTTTACTGGGCATCATCTTCACACCTCTCGACTTAAGCTCTATTGCTTTCTTAACTGCAGAAAGGAAAGGAAATTTATGTAATTATAAATCATACATCATTAGACCTTAATTGCTGTTCATCTTTTTTCTAAAGCGCTTATTAACATTTTCAGGGGTACTAAACCATGCACATCACTTATGTGTGCAATCCAGCAAGTGCTCCACACTCCCCCACTTACAGCAAACCTACAAAAAAATGCAACAGTGAAAGAAACTGAAAATTAGAAAAGGGAAAAAAAGAGAAGAGAGAGAAGGGATAAGTGGAAACAAGACAGAAGAAAGAGGGCGAGGAGAGCAAAGGAGAGGAGCAGCAATAGAATTTATCCCATCTATTTTACCCTAAGTAGCAGCATTGCAGAGGATAAGAAACAATCTGTGCTACAACCAAACTACATTCCACTGAGAAACAGACTTGGCATGGATAGCACATTCTCTCTCTCTCTCACACACACACACACACACACACACACACACACACACATACACACACACACACACACACACACACACACACACACACAAACTCGGTCACACACACACACACATGCATGCACACATGCACGCATACAGGTGAGACTGGCAAATGTATCAATGGCAACAGTGAGACACAGGAAAAGAGAATCCACATTGGGTTGAATAAAAAACAAAACAGCCAGAGACAGACAGCAAGTGAGAGTCAGATAAAAAGAGAAAGGCCTTTTTTGTTTTTGAAGCAGCCATTAAATCTGGGACGCCACATGGAAACTAATATGCACATTAATATGCTAATTAAATCATACAACCAGTCAATTAGTCCAGTCAGTTGATCTAAGACTTTTGTCCCCAAAAATTTTAATCTCAATTACAGCATATGCAGATGTAACTCAAGAAAACAACCATGTATTCCCAGGTTGTATTTTATAGGTTTGAAATAGTTTGGAAATGTGTCCAAAAGAAACCTGACTCTTTCAAAGAACCTTAATATTAATGTGCCTCCCATCACATTAAAAAAGTGTAATACATAATACAAACACTGTGCGCATCACAGGTCTAAAGAGTGTTTGCTACATACCTTGGTATTGAGCGCTGAATCCTTTTCTTCGATGGTTGCTGTCTGAGGTGAAATGTATCCGCAGCCAGTTCTTATTTGATATCACTGGTGAGGGCAGGGTTGTACCAGTCAGCCTGGGAGTAAGCAAATAAGAAATTCTACTGATATTCACATTTTACCTCTATCTCAAATGTGCCAGCTTTTTTGAAAAAACAGATTACTTGCTCTAACGTGTTTCTCTGTAGCCTTTTACACTATGGAGAATACAGCAGAGAAAGACAAGGCAAATGGGAGAGAGAAGGTATGATATAACAAAACTGTTGTTACTGGAAATTCAGTGTCCACTTTTGCACACTAAGCCCTACTCAAGATTTATAAAGTGTTAGTGCTGTCTAATTTGTGCATATTTCTATGTTTCTGTATGGTTCACATTTGTGGTGATATCTGACTGAAAGAGAAACTGCAGCCTCCTCTAGAGATGGAGGTAGGTTATGTGCATTTAGTTTATGGATGGAAGATGAGCTTTACACTTTTCAGTTCGAGGTAGAAAAAATCTCCTACAAAAATGCATTTGTTGGAGAAAAGTGCTTCATCTCAATTCAATGTAATTAGGAATTGTAACATTATAGATCACTGCCAACCACCATTGTGAAAAATGTTGTTAAATTACGCTTCAGAATAATTGTTAACACAGTATATCATACAGCACACAAGTGTGAATAACTCCAGGATCCATATGGCTTTATCTAACAGCCCATACATGGTAAAAATATTCTAATGTGAAGTAGAACCTTCTAGAATATGATTCTCATGTCACTCTGCATTGTTTTCCAAGGCGCTAAGGATGGCAGTCATTCATTATCTTTGGTTTTAGATGATAGGCAATTTGTTCCACTGGCTTGGAAAAAGCAGTATATAGCAATATATATATGTATATATATAAATTTTGGGGAAAATGGTGCACGAAGACAAAAAAAGGAAATGATATAAGAGACTGACTGGAAGCCAATGTTCTTCAATTCTCCCTAGAGCAAGAGGATCTACTGTAACTTCCCTGTAATAATGCCGCAGGTATACAGAGCAGATAAAGAAAGACAATGAGGGAGGAAGAAACGCAGATAGAGAAAAGAGCACGAACAAAACACAAGAGGTGGTAAAAAAATATTAAGCATGATTGTTAGAGGACCTTACTGAGTGCTTATTATAGGTGACACAAAGTTCTGTCTCCACGAAAAAAGTTGGGAGGGTTATCAAAAAAAAAAAAAAATTTAATCTGAAAGAGACAGCTCATGAAAATCAGAGAAAATGAATATGAAAAAATGTCAGATGAGATAAAAGCACTGTCATTGTGCCTGCCCCAAGGCACTCTGAGTCTATAGTATACACAGTGAACAGACTACAGTAGAGCAATGTGTTATCTCTCAGCGAGTAGACCCGTGGTCTTTATCAGTCAATGTGGTTAAAGACAAACGTGTGGTAATGTGATGTAATGGCGTGGCATATGTGAGAATAGAGCCTGAAAAAAAAAGGGTAAAAGCTATGGGAATTTTTGAGAGCACAATATAATTCATACATTTCACACTCAGATTCTCTACACTCAAATATAATAGACAGCAACTATATTGCACCGTATCCTGCAGTAAACTGTGTAAGGAGTGATTTCCGACACAACTAATGTTCTGTACCTGGCCTATGACCTCGGTGTGCAGCGGGGCAATTGGAACTGATGTACAATTCCTACAAGCACCATCAAGGCATCATATTATTGAGCTTTTAGTCTGGTAGGAATTTATTTTTTATAGATTGCAATGTACTCTTACCCTGGTTGAATTGATAAGTGCGTTATTTTATCTCAGCTATGCTTGTTAAACCAGCGCGGAAAAAGAAAATGTTCTTAGACAACCTGTCTAGTACAAAAAAGATTTATATGATGGAACAGATCACTGTTATATAAGCACCAATCTTTGGACTTTGCTGTTTTGGTCTTTGACTGAAGTTTATCCAAATTGGAATCAGAGCTTGGAGGAAAAAATTTATATATATACAACCAAAAGTCAATTGAAGTCCTAAATCAAGTAATTAATGAGTTTCTGTATTGAAGTCAATGAGGTCAGTACAAAAATGACTATGAACTGATAGCAGTGGGAGAATCAGTTAGATAACTTTTTTGTCGGCTAATATAGATAATCAGTATTATATATACAGTATAAATGACAACTATTTCATGTTTTAAATTATTTTCCAAATTATTTTACAGTACAGTCAGTGCACTAATGAATAAGTAAATTGGCAAAAACTGAACTTGTTGGAAAAATAGCTAAGAAAAAAAACAGTGTTATTATGCCTGTTTGACTAAAATCACTGCATATTTGTACACGACCATAATTAGCTGGGGCTGTATATTAATAATAATAGAATGTGGACCATAGTGTGATTGTTTTGGTAATCATCATAAACAGATGCTTTGAGCAAGGGGGGAACTGGTAGTGATGGGATACGTATAATATTAAGTTTTACTTTGGTAAAAGCAGCACTATCACTTTATCAAAACACTCCATTAACTTCGAAGTCCTGCATTTATAATTTTACTTAGGTAGAAATGAAACAAAACTAGGTCAAAACCTAATGTATGGCTTGACCGTCCTTTATCTGCTAGCTTCTCTCACATATACATTAATTTAATGCAGCCAAATTCCCAATAAAGTTGTTTTCAGACAACAGAAAAAGTATGAAATATTGACTGAAACGTAGTCCATTAAGACTACATGTAAACCAGTGGTCACTTAGGAGCCATGTCCAAGCTGCTGCTCGGCACCTACTAAAGTCATGATTTAAAACTACATAATCTCATAAAATAACCGTGCACTTGAGTTAAAGACAATTTAGCCTATATTTACTTCTAAAATGATCAGCCATAGAGATAGTTAGATGCTTATTCATGTCTGTCAGACATGAATTTGTACAGCACTTTGTATGTCATCTCAACAATGGGCTCAGTTGATCAAAACACAGTATTGGTGCTTCAGTGTCAACCAATTTTATAGACCCATTTGTGCACCTGATAAATTCCTTCCAGTTCTTCTAAATCCAAATTCAAACTTTTTTACAAACGTCCAGGAGAGAGAGTGACTTAACAAAACTTATTTCAGTGTTTTTCACTACATTTATTCATGAGCTCATTTGTTTAAAATGAGCTCATTTGTTTAAAATGAGCTCATGAAAACATCACCTTGGATGAAGTGAAAATCTGTTGCCTACCATGAATATCTTGCTCCTGCACAGTTGGTTAAAGAAATATCTTTGAACACAGTAACAATTAACAGGACAAACCAGTTGCCTTTTTGGTTGACCTAATTGCCTAAAAGGTTTTGGGAGATAAGCCGTCATGTGACTCAGTATGTGCTAGTGGCCAGAAATGGTGGTGTCCTCCCGGAGCCATGTGTGTTCAAACAGATTAAGAATAAGTCATTCAGGGGTAAGTCATTCTCAGGGGGTATCTTGATGAAATAGTGTCCTATAAAAAACCGACAGTTATATTTTATTGTTAGGTGACCTCTAGCGGCCATAATAATCATAAGTGGAGCGAAAGGGGCAGTTAGGTGATGTAGTATGGCGACAAAGTCTGCATTAGAAAGAGGCTAAAGTGGCTGGGTGGGTTAACAAAATACATGACACAGGAAACTATTGCTCTTTTCCTGTGTGAAACTGACAGTTAATATTGTTTCTTTTATCTATGACCATTCCATAATCTGAACCCTCTTTTTATTATTGCAACAATGACCAAGACAATAATCCTCTAACCTTAAGAAACTACCTGTTTAAGCCCAGGATCTTTCCCTAAACCTCACTAAGTTTTGTTTTTGGCCTAAACTTTACCAAACCGTGAAAGTTCCTTAAGCTTTACCTTGCAAAAACCATGTAACCATGATAATGATGGTGACAGGAAGCAGTCCAATGGGTCATTTCAGAGGATAAGGAAAAGCGATCAATATGGATGTTTAGGTTGGAGGACTTGCTGCTTTAGGGCTTTGGAGGATTTTTTTTTTCTCATTTGGTCTCTGTACTTATATGAGCATGTGTTTCTTTGCACATTTGGGGGATTTTTTTGTCTCCTTTCTCCTCACTAGGGGTAAGAAAATAATTATTGCATCAATTATTATTAAACATCAACAACTCTACGATGAGCTTTCTGAAAAATAGCCAATCTTCACTTAACAGCAATAGGTTAAGATTAGAATCAGGATTAGATCAAGATATGGGAAAGGGCTGAATTAATATGTAGTTCTGATGATTAACATTAGGGTCAGGGACAGACTGAGCCTCAGTTTAACTAAATGGCATAAACAAAATCATTTTGCATGGGAGATAAAAAAAAAAATTGAGAAAAAAACATGAAAAGTACAAGACATGCTGCACCTCTTCCATTATTCATAGGGACTAGCCAGGTGCATGACACTGGAATGAGAGAGAGACAAGAGGTCAGAGAGAAGGAGGAGAGAGTGATGAAACTGAACTGAAAGGGGGGTGGGTGGGGGGTGGAAGGAGCAAATGAGAAGAAAAAGAGAAGAGACTGATAAAAGTTTGAATGAAGACAGGCCCTCATGGTGAAAAGGAAACAAGAGCAGAAGCTTTGGTGGAGATGAAGATTAGAAGAGGGGAGAGGGCAGACAGATAATGAACAGGTTTGACAGAATACAGTAAAGCAGGTTTTGAGACAACAAGAAGAAATGCCAGAGAGAGAACTTAGAAGAAGGACAAAAGCAGAGAAGAGAGAGGCTGGAGAAAAAAAAATCGAGCAGACCTGCAGAGACAAAGGGGATGAAGAACACAGGAAAGGAGGGGAGAGCAGGAAATTCACTTGAATGAACTGGAGGAGAGAGGTTACACTGGTAGTGAGGGGAGGTCGAAAGTGAGAAAAGGCGAGACAAAGAGGCAAGTCTAAATGAGGTTAGACATTACAAATACCAGATTGCAAGGAATGGAGATAAATGACAAATGAAGTGAAGCTGGAAAAGAGGAATGATGGGAAATGCGAGAGGAGGGGATGGAGAAGGGGCGATAAGAGAGAAGTGGAAGTGCCACGTGAAAAAAGAAGTCCTGAAGATAAAACAAAGACAAATGTGGTGTAGTAGAGATTGAAAAGAGAGGTTGCAGAACTAAAAAGAAAGAGAGAGAGAGAGAGAGAAGGTGAGAACAGAGAAGAGGAGATAAGAGAAAACGAGAGAAGCAATCTGACAGACCTGAGAGGGGTAGACAATGAAAGAAGAGAGGCCAAATGACACAACATACGGGGGGGGGGGGGGGCAAAGAAACCAAAAGCAAGAGAGAGGTATTATTTCTGTGATTACTATCGCACTTCTCTATTATTAGACCACTAGCTCTTCGGTGATACATGAACATTACAATGACATGGATATAACTTCCTGCTGCCAGGGTACTGTTGTTTTGGCCCCTGTCCTCCCTGTTGGCTTACTGTATTGCTGGTAATACATTATTTTTAGTTTATTGTACTGCTGCACTTATTGCAAGTCCCAGTGGATGTAAGCATCTGCAAAATGACAAAAATGATGGGATACAAGTCAGAAAAGTTGGAAAGCACATTATCCACAACAGATAGCTGTTTATTCCAAGTGCCTAGTGCAAAACCCCAGTACATCCGTACTTTTAATCTCATAAACACACCCACACACTCACAGAGAAACACGTACACACACACAAACACACACGCACACACACACACACACACACACACACACACACACACACACACAGTCCAACATGTAGACAATCACACAACCAGTAAACATAATTTGAAATGTAAACAGGATAAAAGAGGTGTTTCAGAGTAGGGAGAAGAGACAAATAGGGGCCTGGTTGGTGGTAAAAAAGAAAGAGGAGAAGGAAGAAAAGACAAAAAGGAGGAGTAAAAGAAGGAAAAGGACCTAAAAAAAAATAAATGAAACTTAAAAAGCCTGAGCTTATTTCTTTGGTAGATGTCACACAATCCTTCATGGCAAGGTGCTGAGGATGGACAAAGTTCATCCAAAAATGCTGCCAGCCTAGTGTGGTACCTTCCCAGTTGACAGACAAGGCCATAATTTTCATGAAGGGACTGGAGGATGTGTTCATATAATCATGGAATCACAAGGGTAAATCTTTCTGAGAAAACCCACCAAGGGGTTGTCTGAGGGAGATCCAGGAAAAATTAGAGGAGCTACATATCCCATCCAGCCCTCGCTGTGACTCAGGCAGAAGAAGGTGCTAGACGTCACAAAAATGACATCCGGCCCACTGTTTTTACTCTGTGGCCATGGATTGAATTACTTTTGTCCTTTTTAAATTACTAGAAAATGACCTGGGTAAGCAACTAGAAAATGGATGACTGAATGGAAATTACTTTGCTGGTACTGTTTCTATCACAGCCAATGAGGTAATTAAAAATTGAACAGAATGTGTGCATGTGACCCTGTGAGTGTGTCAGTGTGAGAGCAGAGAATCAGAGAGAGAAGTGGAAAAGAGAGAAGTCAAAGGTAATACAAAAGATATGGTAGTTGCATGTTTAATTACTGGGCTGTAGTCTGTAGGATTACGGGTTAGTTTTTGTGTTCATATTAATCTTATTTTATTTCTACTTTCTTGTAGTCTGTTGGAAGTGGCATCATCAAAACTGTCTCAGAAATGACAAACAGGGAGGGAGACAGGTTGAAGGATCAAATCATTTTACAAAAAACATAGATAAGCTGTGCCATTACTGTAAAGCGGTAGTTTAAACAGGGCTAAGGGTCTAAAGCCATGCTAGCAGCTCTGTGTGGCTTTTCTTACAGAACTAATGTTAAACTATGCTAACATTTGCGACAGACTAAATGTATTGTATTTAACAATAAACACAAAGCACCACCAAAGCTGATGGGAATGTCACGAGCTTTGCATGTAATTAATCATAAACCAGAATTTTGGACAATTAAAACTGACCTGATGATGATGCTAGATGGCAAGTTAAGGGATCACAAACATTATTACAGTTCTTCCTAAGACATAAGTGTACGTGCCAAATTTTATGCTAAATCACCCGATACCATCAAAAAAGTCACCTCAAACAACCAAATTCAACCTGCTGGTGATGCTGTAAGAAAAAGTCCCAGGATAACCAAAATCATTAGGATTCATCCTCCGGGGACATTGAACATCATAAACAAATAAAGCAGTTTTTGTGTAAATTATGTTTTGAACTCTGGAAGTGAATTGTATTAAAATTCTTGGTTGTACTATGTTGATCCCATTAGGTTCTGCATTACTTTTAAATCTTTCGAGCTAGGATTTAAAACTTAGTTTATGTTTTAATATACATGTGTCATGTTTTGACCCTTTAAAACAGGCCCATGACTTCTTGCAGGTTTCATGGTTTATGATAGGAGACCTGTTCTGTGAGTAATAGTTTCATCACATTATGTCTAATGACCCAGTTAGTCAAATACTGGAATAATTGGCAATTAGGGCCTTTGATTTAGCAAGAAGCCTGTAAAAGATACAGTGGGAAGGAAGGGATCCAGTTTGAAAATTCAGAGATTCCATCAACCTCTTTAAATCACCATAACAAGCCACTGCTTATTAAAAACCCTTGACTATCATGGAGACGATACATTACAGCAAAGTGCACTGGCTACAGGGTTAAAATCAATGTGAATAATGTAGCGAGCAATAAGGAACAAAATATGATTAATTGCTGGTGGTCATGCTCCTTGGATATAATGGCCTTTAGCAGTGTAAGAATTCATTCAGTTGAAGAAGATGGCAGCACTAACACAGTCGAGCTTTAAGCATTTCAGTTTTTCGTGTGCTTTGAAAGACTGAGACAGAGGAGGAAAGGAGAGCAGAAGGGGGGCAGGGAAATTTAGAGAAGAAGATGGGAAAGCCAGAGGGAGTGTTGAGAGTGCAGAGAATACAGGAAAAAGAGAGAAGAAACGAAGAAGGAGAAAGCTAGAAAGGTAGCGGTAAGGGTGTAGAAAGGAGGAGAGAGGTTTAAGAGCAGGGAAGCCCTGCTTTAAACTTTAATGAAGCTGATAGGCACAGCTCATTTTAAGGAATAAGAAACAAAAGATTTTTCAGATTTCAAGATAGCAACAGTACCAACATTACTTACAACAGCCCATATTCCATGTAAAACCGTTATTCAGGATAAGCTCTTTATGTGCTCTTCATAATCAGGTCACCAAAATACCAGTAAACACAAATAAACATGTATATTGAATTTTCCAAGGGTTTGGTAAGAAAGGGCATAGTTGCTGTGGTATGTCTGCAGATTCCTTTTTATCATCTGTGTTCTCAGAAAACTTGCTATCATAAACAGGATATTGTCGTTTACAAGAAGCTGATTTATTCTGAGTATTTAGAGGATATAGGTCTGAAATGAAACATTATTATACTCCACTTTTGTGGAGGCTTTCACATTATTATTCCAGGATCATCAACTTGTCTTCACCCCTCTATCTCCAAACACGTCTGCAGTTATTCACAAATACCAGTTGACTGATCCTTTGACTAAATGCCCTGTACACATTGATATTCCAAAATCCAGTATTCATTGTTAGCTAATAGCAGATGTTGAAGAAATCAGGGTCACAGGTCAACATTTTCATTCCATTCTACAACTGACACCAACAAAAAAATCACAGTAAAACTATACGTTTAGAGATGTGTGGTAAGATCACACATGGTGATCACACTTCTAGGTTCATTATGTATTAAAACAATATATATGAAATAGACAAAAACAAATCCAAGGTGTCTCTTCTATACAAAAGGATATAGAGAAATACATACATTGCATCACACTGTATGGCTTGCATTGTGTGTGTGTGTGTGTGCGTGCGTGTGTGCGTGCGTGCGCGTGTGTGAGTATCTGTGTTTGTGTGTGTATGTAGTGTGTGTAGTGTGTGTGTGTGTGTGTGTGTGTGTGTGTGTGTGTGTGTGTGTGTGTGTGTGTGTGTGTGTGTGTGTGTGTGTGTGTGTGTGTGTGTGTGTGTGTGTGTGTGTGTGTGTGTGTGTGTGTGTGTGTGTGTGTGTGTGTGTGTGTGTGTGTGTGTGTGTGTGTGTGTGTGTGTGTGTGTGTGTGTGTGTGTGTGTGTGTGTGTGTGTGTGTGTGTGTGTGTGTGTGTGTGTGTGTGTGTGTGTGTGTGTGTGTGTGTGTGTGTGTGTGTGTGTGTGTGTGTGTGTGTGTGTGTGTGTGTGTGTGTGTGTGTGTGTGTGTGTGTGTGTGTGTGTGTGTGTGTGTGTGTGTGTGTGTGTGTGTGTGTGTGTGTGTGTGTGTGTGTGTGTGTGTGTGTGTGTGTGTGTGTGTGTGTGTGTGTGTGTGTGTGTGTGTGTGTGTGTGTGTGTGTGTGTGTGTGTGTGTGTGTGTGTGTGTGTGTGTGTGTGTGTGTGTGTGTGTGTGTGTGTGTGTGTGTGTGTGTGTGTGTGTGTGTGTGTGTGTGTGTGTGTGTGTGTGTGTGTGTGTGTGTGTGTGTGTGTGTGTGTGTGTGTGTGTGTGTGTGTGTGTGTGTGTGTGTGTGTGTGTGTGTGTGTGTGTGTGTGTGTGTGTGTGTGTGTGTGTGTGTGTGTTGTATGTGTGTGTGTGTGTGCATGCATGTGTTTGTATGTGTGCGTGTGTGTGTGTGTGTGTGTGTGTGTGTGTGTGTGTGTGTGTGTGTGTGTGTGTGTGTGTGTGTGTGTGTGTGTGTGTGTGTGTGTGTGTGTGCGTGCGTGTGTTTGTGTGTGTGTGCCTGTGTGTTTGTGTGTGTGCACTTGGTTCTGTGTAATCTGTCAGAGCCTAGAGAAACAATCAGCAGCTCATACTGTCAGAGGGCCACATAAGACCTGAAACAGACACACACAAACTTACACACAAACACACAGTACCATGAAAATGTCATGGTTGATGAGTACTGCTGTGTCAGTGACAGGACTAAGTGTGCAACATTCCTTTTGTTTCCACCTAGTGCTATCTTCTCTGCCTCCTTCAGTTTCACTTATTTATCAGTCGACCTATCCATCATATTCCTCTCCAAGTTTTGCCACAATCACAAACCATTTTCTACACATGAAAAACAATGTCATCCATCAGTTAGTGTCAGGGGAACATGAAAAATAGGAGACAACTCTTGCAGGACATAGTGATCTATTAGTGCATTCTGAGGATCACTACCACAATTTACCCGTTAGACAAGATATATAAAGAGCAAAAATCCAAAATTATATTCACATGGCGTTCTCTCATCACATTGTCTTCTCTAGATGAAAACATTTCTGGTTGAACAGACATTTTGTATTTACTGAATTAAAAGTACCATTGAACAGTTCTGCAGATCTTCGGGACACTTCAGAAATGATACAACAAGAAGTTTCTGAAGATAATAGAGATATATTGCACTCTCCTCTAGAAAAAAAATAAATATTCCAGCCTACCAAAGTTGACTTCTGAGCAGACCTGGCTCAAAGGCATGCTGTAATTACTAAAGAAGGCCAGACTGTTTTCTTTCACGTTTCCCTCTCTAGATTGTTCTAGAAGCTCCAGTCTCCTCAACTCACAAAATCCCCGCATGCTTAACCTTTAGGCCGTCTCCACTCCTGCAAAAAAACATCTGAGCCTTCAGTGGAGATGTGTGATATTCTGAACGGACCAACGTGAGTTCATACTGTGCCAATTTTAAAACACAACCACAGAAAATGGGAGTGAAAACAATTTATCACCTTCCCCCTGAGATTTGAATAGATCAGGAAAATCAACAGGACCTCTAATCAATCAGCTAATCAATCAGGTTTATCTGTCCTCCCAAACAACATCATTAGTTCTCTTTTTATATTAAATGTGCCACATGAAAATTTACAAGTTAGATAAAACTGAAGATAAAACAATCACTGTTCTCTTTAATGTGAACCAGTCAGCTAAGAGACAATGGAGTGGCTGGGCTACTAATTATTGGAAGGCAGTGTCCTGTATCCCAACCTAATCTACAGAACAAGGCTATGGTGTCCACTTTGTTTATGTGTGTTTTTGTGACACGAAAGAGACATATTTGCTACTCACCTCTCAAATGTCAGTGATGAATGTGTCTACCTGCATTAAATATGTATTTATACGCAAATCAGCACATAATGCCTCAGTCCTGCCACTCCCTTGCCCTAAGATGTGACTAGTTTTCCTACTCGGCACTGTGGTCCGTGTATGACATGTATCTTACCATATACTTGGTGCTTCTGTCCCGCTGATTTCTAGGAAGTCATATTTGTCCTCTAGTAAGAAGTCATTGAAAACAAGAGCTATGGTGTCCCCGGGCTCAGCGAGGATTGACCATGTACAGTCCAGGTTGTTGTCATACTCTGCAGGGTACCCGGGGCTGGTTATTGAACCTGCAGTACCTCGTAACGTACCGCCACATGCTCCCTCCGCTGGAGAGGATAGAGAGGTAGAAGGACAAAGGGAGACGGATAAACAACTCTCTAACATACACAAGTAATTTTCATATTTCATACATTGATTTTGGTGTTTTCTCTTTGGCTGGCTGGATCACATTACTTATTTTTTTGTTATGCTATTTTATCTGCCTAATTGTCTTTTTTTACATTTTTATTAGTGTTATTATTTCCTTTTTAGCATTCTATTTTGAATGTGCATTAGTTTCTTTTTTCCTGTTTATATTTGTACTTATATTTGTATTACTATTATCATCTTTTCAGTCATTTGTAAAATAAATTAATTGCATGGTTTATATCAATGTTACTATTGAAATCACATTTTTATTTATTTAGTTATTTAATAAAAACACAAAGGGTATATAGGGTATTTTCTCACAGTACTTTATATAGTTTAATTTTTCAGTTTCATTTCATGCATTACAATGTAACAAATTAATGTATTATTTGATAAATAAACATAATAAATATGCTAATAAGAATATTAAAACTAAAATAACAATAATATTGTTATTTTTACATCCTTATCATCACCTCTATAATGACTGAATTTTCATTAACACAACATCTGTACATCATCAAACAGATGTTGTTGAAACAAAGGAAACAGTATATTTGCTAGACAAAAGAAAAGAGAAAGTGACATCACTATAATGACGCTACTGAAAAAAACAAAATATTCAAAGTTAGGTCTGCAGTGATTCATCAGAAGATACTGGATTCCTGAGCTGATCTGTTCAGCTATCTACTGGCCCTGATGGTGAAAACCTGGACAGATTGGTCCTTGTCTGTAGATTAATGAACCATTAGAAACACTTTGCTTGAGGATTTTGGGCTCCATCTGGTTCTTACAACGGTTTGTTAAGTAACTTGAGTCAGACCTTGCCCTACTTTAAAAGAATCAATACACTGGAGCCTCTCATCTTCCTCTGGAATGTGATTTCATGTTAAGGTTCTTCAACTCTCATAACCCCAGCAATTATTTTATTTTACTTTTATTGTTGGAGTCAGACATCAGTAAATGTATAATAAAGACATTTCTAGAAAGACATTTCACTTTTGAGCTGACAGTGGTGGGTAAGCCTGTTGGGACATGAGTCTGTGCAAGTTGTCGCATCAGTATATTCGTAATCTATTTAAGAGGAGCTCCAAATGCTGACATAGAAGTAACCATTTAAAACTTTTTACTGAATGTTATTTAATTTTTAATTAGATTAAAAAATATCAATTAATCAAATAAAAGAGAAAGAAAGAAAGAAAGAAAGAAGGAAAGAAAGCAAAGAACTTCTTACCTCTACAAAATGGTGATGGGAAATCCCACTGTGCTCCACTGCCGGGTGATACAATACATGTGAGTATACTGTGTCCTTCCAAAACAAAACCTGACTCACAGCTGTATCGGATCTTCTCCCCCATGTTGTACCGTGAGCCATGAATGACCCCATTTGGAATGAGGCCAGGGCTGCCACACGTATGGCTGGGCAGGACTGAAACACAGACAAGAAGACCGAGAGAATTGTTGTTGATTTAGTCATAACTAGATTTATTTATAAAAGAAATAAGAGGAAAAGTACAAAAGGTTGTGTCCATTGCATAAAATAAAACAGATAGGTTCAAGCTGCTCCTATTTGATACTAACTACAGTGAGAATTGTCCAAATACCAAATATTATCAAGATCAATATCTACTGGGTTTTCTAGGAACAGTTTTCTATGTTGCATTTAGACGTGTATATAACACTTTTTCTCCAATGTGCATCCGTTGTTGCCAGTTCTTAGATGACACAGATCTACAGTAGGTGCAGCTACAGGCAGCTTATGGTACAACTAGGCCAAAATCAATCTATGACTGTAGCCAACATGCCTTAGCTCCACAGAAGGGGCAGCAACACAGTGGCTGTAGTACAACCTGGACAAACTCCACAGTATCTAACCCTGGTGTGTGCTGTGTGTTATGTGTATTTGTATAACTGGAGCGTGTTAATTTCTGGGGTATGTAATTTGTGCATGTAATGGTTATCCAAATGGCCACTTCTTTGTGTGTGTGCGTGTGTGTGCGTGTGTGTGTTTGTGTGTGTATGTTTGTGTGTGTTTGTGTGTATGGGCATGCACAGTGCCATGTGTCGGCATGTAAGGAGTTTTTAGTCAGTCGATCTATGTGTTTGTGTACACTGCTCCAATTAAACGCTAGCATGGTAATTAGACAAAGCTTCACCATGAGACCATGAGAACTAGGACAGAGAGAAAGAGGGAGGGGTGGAGGGCTGAGAGGAAAACAAAGAGGGAAAGGAAGAGAAGAAAAAGATAGGGAGCTGAAGAGAGACAGGAGAGAGGAGGAAAAAGAGAGGGAACGACTGCAGACAGAACAATGGCAGAAGGTGGGGGGGTAGGAGGGGGGGCGGATGGGTGGGACTACAGTCAGACAGGAAAAGAGAAAGGTGAACTAATTGCAGTGGGATCTAAACATGTATAATTTATTCTAATTGACTCATTATTTGGATTGAACGAAGTCATGAATCTCAGGGAAGTTACTCACATTTGCTGACCATGCTGTCCCCTGTGTGAATGTTCTGCCTGCTTTGTTTTAACAAGGTGAGCCACACAACCAAATTCATAGCCCAACCTCAAAAAACTGACTGAAGGATGGGTAGGAGGGGGGGAAAAGAGCAATGAAAAGATGAGACAACAAAGCCAAGTCATTAGTCACACTTATGTGACTGTACAGTCCTGTGTCTGCAGGCTGCCATGTTTTAACAAGCCAGTTTGGTGCACAAAGGTATTCCCTCATATAGATCGGTGTCTGAAGAAGTCATCTGAAAGATTCAGGGAAATTCTGGAAGAATAAAATGTCCACTAGTATTGTCAGCATCCAGATAACCTCATTCTTAACTATAGCTGCATTTTCCCTCCAGCCCTGGGAGAAACCATTTAAATTCAAAATTCCAACAAAACATTTCACCAAAAAAAGATTTATATCTCACCAAAACAGATAGAGATAAATTATAATGTAACAGCAACATTTTGGATGATAAGAAACCACATCTGCCTGGCATGGGTGAATAAGGGCATCATAATACTGACTGTACGTTCTGCGACCTGAAATTATGGGAGACCTAATGAACATGGATTTGTGCTCAAGTTATTGCAAGAAGATTTTAAACACCAACCTTACTATTTCTACAGATGCTTTTATTGTATGTCCAGACTTTTAAAAAATTAAATTCAAAGCCACATTAAATCAAAACACACAAAGTAGGCCTTTGTCTCCATAGAAAAATGTACTGGATTTCAGTGAGGGGTGGAGGAACACTGTGTATTAGTTGAGCGTACTTGCAGACCCATTTTCCATCATGTGCAGAGTGATAGTCATAAGACAGTAAGTGAGTTATTTTCTTTAAAAATTCAGAATACAAATAGAATTAGCTTTTTCTAAGTTGTGATCAATAATAAGTATCGTTTTGGCTTACTGCAGCCAATTTACATTTTTGATTAAAATAATTATGGTGGGTATTTGCACATTGCTTAGATTTGTTTGCTTTGTTTTTGATTAGTACAATGCAACCTTGTTTAGCTGTAACCTCATGCCTGCTAAACTACAAATTTGCCACTTGCAATTGTATTCTGTAGTATAAATGTTTTACCAAATATTGAATGATTCTTTTGTTTAGAATACCATTTTTTCTATCCATCTGCAAGTCGAGGTCATTTGGGCTAAGTGCAATATAGTTCTGGAACAATCTGGATGCAACTACAATTTCTGGCTTGTGGTTGTATGCCTCCGCCATACATACATATATATATATATATATATATATATATATATGCCTTGGGGCAGGTCAGTGTATTTCTATGGCAACTCCAGGCCAGGGCATCATTTTAATAGTGATGCAAAGGTGAGTAAAGAAAGAAACGTGATGAAGATGAAGCTACAAACCCACAGTAACATGCAAGTGGGATAAAGTGAAGAGCAGAATTGAAAGAGGAAGAAAGGGGAAAGACTTAGGAAGGCAATGACAAGTTGTGTTAAGAGAGAAAAACAAATGAAGGATGACGGAAGTAAAAGATAAGAGCCAGAGGGAATAAGGAAGTGAGGGAGATAGGAAGGGGTGGATGACAGAGGTGTTGATAAAAGCTTTTGTTAAATTCTTAATAAATTATTATCACTCTCTTGCAGAATCCTTTTACATAGACAATTGCATCCTGTTCTCTATTTGATGCGCTCTACCCCCCCCCCAAAGAAATTTAGACATTCTTTTAAAAGTATACAATCTTCACCATCAGTTACAGTTTCTTAATTACTGTCAACCACAACCACAAGATAATTCTATAGCAGGAAATTACTTGAATAATAATCCTAAACTCTATAATAAAATGGATGTATGGACAAAGATCAAACCTAAAACAGTTTCTTGTTGCCTGCAATACAACAATACACTCACTAACCCTAGACATGGCCTGTCTCACTGAGCTGTTCTTCAGTAAGGGCCGTGCCTACGATGAAAACTTTATGTCTCCATCTTTCTGTGTTTGATATCAGAGGTCAGGCCTAAAAGAGATGCTGCTAAGAAGGATTCAGATTCTTCTCCCACAGTATAAATATACAGTGACGCATATGAGCTAACCATCTACTAAAAATAGCAAAACAAAAAGCTCCTTGAATTTGTTGTTATGGATGTTCTAAGCATTTGTTGGTGGATAAAAGCCAACCGCCATAACCTATTGTCTTCGGCCTCTGGTGTAAATGCACTACACTAGGGACAGACACACCATTATTCAATTCAAATACAATACAAATTAAATTTAATTAAATTAAAAAGAATTATTGGGCTCATGGTAACAGTTATTGAAAATATTTCTTTGATTAGCAGCCACTAAAAACTGCTGGACTCCACCGGCGACCAGATATAATGGTGGAAAACAAAAATAACCACAAACAATTAAAAAAACACAAACCACTCTGCAGCACAATCACACTGTTGACACCCAATGTTAAAAAATGCAGTAGAGTTCATATAAAAACGGACAAAAATGGAACAAACAAAAAATATAAACTTAAAATAAATTAATGAATGTAAAATAAATGTAAAACATAAATTATACATATTCATTTAACAAGCATCTATTCCAACTGATCAAAATGTTATGTCTTTCATGCTGCATATGAGTTGTCATGCTCTAAAAACACAAGGGATATAAGTGGAAAATTATCTCTAGTTACCTCACACTGACAAAACAACTGGAGTAGACTATATCTGTACCCACAGCATGTAACTTGCCACAAGCCAAAGTTAGAACAGATGTTTTGTCAAATCTAGCTTATTATACCTAGCAAAAATCACTAATTTGTTGTTTGGTTTCCAGGGGGCTGGAAAGTTAAAACCAAGCATAACCAGAATGAATGTCGGACCATGTACACACATTGTAAAACAGGGATTCGACAGGGATCGACAGATGTTAGCATTTGAAATTTGTATGGAAAAAATAAAAAACTTTCACAGTTGTTAAAACTAAAAAGCAAAGTAGATTACTTTTTTAAATGGGATGATTTTGGACTCATTTTTGAATAAAATGAGAGAAAAAGAAAAAAAATCTGCAAAAAATTACAAAAACCCCATTCTAAATATCTGTTCCCATTCTCTTGCTCATCAACCCAGAAAAAAGCTCCTCAGTCCAATAAATCGCTCTCTAAAAAAGCTTCTGATTTGCTGCATAGTCACAACACAACAATGCGTGCAAAACTGCCATTTCAGATTTGGCCCCTTTGTAGCACAGTTCACACACTGTAGGGAAAAAAAGTGCAGACAACTTAATTTTACCTGTCCACCACCCACTATTTTGAGATTGAATAAATCACTCCCCATACACATCTCTGCTGACACCCTGAGTTCACATTGAAAGCATCTATCAATGGGTGCAATCCATAATCCATTAACACCTGTACTCAGTTCCCAGAGTGTATATGTATTAGGAGTTGTTGCTGTTGGACAGATGCCAAAGCCCCTGAGCTAAAAGGACTCCCAAGCACCTCTAGTTCTCCCATGGTGTAAACGTATTAACAGCTTCACTGACGCATACTACATAATAACTCCAACCAACCAAACAAACGGGACACCTGGCCATTGCTGAGCGGAACCCCTCAACACCTGCTGGGCTTCCTTTTACTATAATGTGTCAGCAGCTAACACCATATTTCCAACAGACCCACTTTGTTTCATCCAACTGAATCTTCTGAATTGATTTGCAGTATTTTGTTTTGGAATATGTATAAGAGCATTGCTATGCCAATAGGTATTATAAAGTCAACTTTTTCCCAATATATCAATGACCACTATTTTGCAAATGATTGTTTTAAGTCATGTCTTAGGGAAATGTTTCCAATTTTGTGTAGTTCTATTTTGTTATTACTGAGGATTTGCTTTTTTTCTTCTTCTTTAATAGTAAATTAAATATATTTGGATTTTGGATTGTTGGTCAGACAAAACATACAATTTGATGACTATCCTCGGACATTTTATAGACATTATATGGACTACACAATTATTTGATAAGTCAAGAAAATAATCAGAAAAACAACTGATGATGAAAATATTCTTTGGTCGCATTCCTAGTAATGAACATTGGTAGCTCACGGTATATCATTTTGTTCGTACACTAAGATGTAAGGTATTCACAGCACCAGTAATATTTCCAATATTTCTAACCTTATTAAAATCAATAGTGCCTTGGCTCTAGTGATGATTACGCTTATTGGAATACACAACAACACTTAAAACCATAGATGCCTACTACTAAGGAGCTCAAAGAAACACTGTGTAGTTATGGTTCATTCGGTTCATATTCAAAGCAGCATGTAGTACTGTACGTGCCAATGATATTACGGATCAGAGCTTTCATTCCTACATTTATTGCTTTGGGACAGAGAGCTGTTTATCTCAAATAGTGACTGCACTGTCCAAGATAATGAGAACAACATATCTGAATTCTGCTTGACAATTCTGGATGTTGGATTTTCCTTTTAAGTGTGCCAGCCAGTGATGTTTCCAGTATTAATTCCCAACGATCACAGTGAAGGAGGGCAATCAGTGTACAGACTTCACTTTGTTCTACAACACAGAGAATACCATAGAATAAACCACAGCCTAATGAGTCGGGGCTTGTAGAATCACAAGTTGCATAGTAAACAACACCAGTGGATTAGAACTTGGGTGTGTACAGATAATACCAAACACTGCAATAGCAAAACATATTCTACACACGTCTCTGTAGTCTGCCGTCATAAGCTGAGATCTAAACCACATTTAACCAGAAAAAACTCAAGCCCTTAAAAGTTACATATCTGTCCTGCTTCCTTGGGGTAAACAAATTAAAATGTAATAAAACCACCTTTCCTGTGTTCCCTTGGTGAAAATATATTAGCAGGGCAAGTGACATTTCCAGAACTGCTTCTCATCAATTACCTGCTAAACGGAGTAATCACTGTAGCAACTACACGCGGTTAAACACCGTCTCTCCTCTGCCTTTACAGCTCGACTGTAGATCTATGAAACATTGGTTGCTAACATTCAACATCCCCATGCCTTAATAGCTGACACCGTAAAGACCAGCATCCATAGAACTGTATTATAATTGTGTTTTTACCAACAGACATGGAGCAGAAACGAAAGCCTACTGCAACATAGCAAAAGCCTAAAACAAATGTTGAAGCTCAAAATGCACTGCTCTGTTTTTGCCCACAACTTTACATTCAGGTACAAGCTTATTGAAATATAAGTTTTTTTTTTCAATATATTTTTAATTGCACTGCCCTGGCTTATTTTAAAAAGGAACTAATTGATTTTTTTGCCCACTTGCGAACAGCGGAACAAGACGTTTATGTGGCAGACACAAAAAAATATTAGCTTTCATTGGAATTGTTCGCAAAAGTTTTTCTGGCTACATTTAAGTCCAATATTTACTCTCTGTTTAGGTATTTTGTGGTCTCCACTAACTCCTGGCTCTGTGACTGAAAAATGCACAACTAGCTCACCACTTAGTCTGTCTGCGGTTTGGTGCTAGGAAGACAGCAGTATACAATCAGGTTTTGGAGATTTTCCACTGAAAACAGCAGCGTAATAATTCTTTGTGTATTTGTCGCTGCAAGTAAACCCCTTCAGGTCACTTTTAATTCTGGGGCCAGGATAAAAAGTCAGATCAATAATAGTTCAAGGTTCTCAGCCAGAGGTTAGGAGTCGGTTACGAAGAGCTGGCAGAAGTTGGCCATAAGTATATTCGGGGCATATGACTATTATTTTACTGTTGCTGCAATTAGGCTGTAAAAACTGCCTGACATTATCAACAGCTGTTTAACAACTGTGCGGACAGCATAGCTTAGTTAAGCTATGAGCAAATTTGTTTTGATCAGAGTCTACTTTTCATTGCTATTTGATAAAACAATAAGGATTTGTGTCTGGTCTACATGGGGGAAAATATTAAACTACTGTAGGATCAATGGCTATTCGCTCTTTCAAAATCAATCATGACTGATCACTATGGCTGATTCTAAAATTCCGTAGAGAACCCCATATGCAATGGAGACACTAGAGCCAGGGATAAGATGCGATGCCAGTACCTACTTTTATTCAGACTGTGGTGGAGAATAGAAGACAACTGAAAAAAAACGAAGCTCACATCTCCCCTACAAATGTTGTTCAAACCTTCATCTGTGGTCTTGTGTGGTGTGGGGAGGGAATCAACCTCTGGATGCATGCAGCTGAGATAAGGAGCTCACTGACTGCAGATATGAGCGCCGAGCTGTCGCTCCTTTGCACTGAGGAGTTCAGACACCAAGTGAGGACACTGCCTCCTTAAGGTGTTGAGAGCAAGACTGACCTGGGGCAGACCTCAGGGCTTTCCTGGTTCACACTGTATCAATTACATTCTCCAACTGGACTGGGAGCGCTGTGGAATCCCTTAGCTGAACTGTAGAAGTTGCTGAGGAAAAAGAAAATCTGAGTTTCTCTTTTCAAGAGAATAAAAATAGAACAGCTGAGTGTTTTCATGGGCCTAAACTTCTAACAGAACTTTTTAATCGACTTCCCCAAAGATCTTGGATGAAAAGAATTCAAGCAATTTTATTTTAAAGTTCTATTCTTTCTATTCTTATTCTAAAAAGAATAATTATCAAAGTGGATTCATGAAACTTCGACTATGATTAAAGTAACAATGTTGATAATGCTGATAAAAGTCTCAATCCTTACATCAAAAGATTTTTTAATTAATTGTATATTAATGATTTTAATATTTATTTGTTAAAATTTCATTGAGCAGTAGGCTGTTTACTTCTTCCTAAGAGACATCAGCACATAACTCAGGCTATGCTTCATGCAGCCAACAAAAATTTTTCTATCCCCATTCTTTCTTCCCTCATTCTTTTTTTCTTTTAAAACTGAATAACTATTCAAAAAAACAAAAAAAAAACATAACATATTTCTTTCTTCACACCTGACATTTTGACTAGTCATAGCAGGAATGTACAGGTGTAACTAATAACATCATGGATCTGTTGCATTCATGTGTCACATGATTTAAATCATGACACTGAGCCATCATACATAAAACCATGAACCTGAAAGGAAAGCAGCTGAATAGGATTCTGTCTTCATTATTGCTATCATTTACACTTGTACTTTTCTCACTGTCAGTATTACTACTGTAACTACTGTGTAGTCAGGATTAACACACTTAAAAGCAGCCTTAGAGAAGCTGAAAATCTTGTTTTTTCTGACCTCTGATGGTTTAACTCCACACCCTCCTTCAGTAATGTAGACGTGGATTCCACGCTGTGTCAGTACAGCACAGCATCATCACTGGGGTATGCTTACAGATGCCTTAAAGCACATTTCTGACCACATCCAGCCACACTCTTCAGAGAGGCTGACTATGGCCGGAGTTAGCTAGAGGGGGCAGTGAAGTGTTGTTTTCAGCATGCCGGAAAGTAACTCTTTAAGAATAACCAATAAACAGGTATTACTAACATTATGAATATAACGTGTACAAATGTAAAACTGCCTTCTCAAATATATGATAAGATAAGAAAAAAAATCAATATTTTCAAATCTCATCATTTTGCAGACAGATTTTCTTTTTAATAATTTCTTCACTGTATGACTTGTAAGTAGGACAACTGATCAGTTAAGCAGAAACTAATAAATGTTTCTTACAAAATCCTCAGAGCTGTGGCTGCAACTAACCCAATTTCATGATGTCATATCCAAGTTCTTAGTTTCTATTTTTGCTAAGAGTTATCCTTTCCATAGCATGTGCAACAGTGATAACACAATGAGTCTTTTGGGATCAATGCTCCTGGCCAGTGATTTGTATGGAATCAGGGACCTAGCCTGAGGCTACAAAATGCTGCAGGGGACAAAGTGGGGAAAAATCATTCAACAGCTGCATAACTCAACACAGAACGCCTAAAATATTATTTGCTCTTGAAAGGAACACTAAAGTAGAATTCACATATGTAAATTTTTTGATCTGGGACAGTTCAGCCTAGATTTGCAAATAAGTGCAACTTGCTTCCAAAATTATAATCTGGGGTCCAAAGACTTTAATCTATGACATATAAGAGACACAGTCTGTATCTTGGAGCTCCAAAACAAAATTCCAAAATAGCACTCTGTTTTTAAAACACTATAACATCAGTAATGACTAATTTATTTACTTTTGCTTCATGTTTACTTATGGCTTTCTTTTGTTTGTTTGTTCTTCCCATTACAAAGAAATTTTCACTTTCAGACTAAATAACTGAACTGTTCATAAAAAGGCTGATGCTGTCAAATAAAGGCTTGCAAACTTTGTTAGTGTTTGAAGTCAAGATAGAAAAACATATTCTAGTTACAATACTTAAAAGGTGTGAAAATGTTCTCTTCTTAAGTCAAATTTCAATACTCATCACCATAAATAAAGTTCATATGGCCAAAAAAATAGCTTAATGCTTGTAACTCCTGACTCATTCATACTGTACTTGAGGCCTGAATTGTCCAGTTAATATGAAAGCAACCAGTGAAGCAGCGGCACTTTAATTGTGCTACTCTGAGAAATGCATTAATGAAATGAAATAACATTAAGTGCATCACAGAAAATGACTTGAACAAAAAGAAGTGCAAAGTCAGCAAAGAAAATGTCAGTCTGTCTGTCTGTCTTTCTGCTCACTGGTCTAATTTTTCTATTAGCTCCATGAGCCCCAGGCAAAGTGGTCCCCATACCACATTTTGACAGACAGTTCTCAGGAAAAGGGGAGCAGCAGATAAAAAAAGCATCTCATTCAGCCAGAAAACCTCAGAATCTCTAAAACCACATCCATTCCAAGTCTCCCTCATCTACCCCCTTTTCACCGCTCCTCCTCCAGCTCTGCCTTCCTCTCCAAAGAGCACTGCCAACACATCCTGCTCTATCTTTTTCCTTCCTGTCATCATTTCTATGACAAGCCTGACCTGACAATGAGTGCCCATAGCAAGAGTGGCCTGTCCTGAGGCTAGGGTGGGTCAAACGGGACAAAAAAACTGAGGAAATAACATCACATGCCTCATCAATGCCTAGATGCGCACTTTGTTTGAGCCCACCTACATAAATACAAACATGCATACGTATGCACACGTAAACACACACACACGCACGCACACACGCACGCACACACGCACGCACGCACGCACACACGCACGCACGCACACACGCGCACACACACACGCACGCACACGCGCACACACACGCACGCACACACACACACACGCACGCACACACACGCACACATACACGCACACAGAGAAAACATGAATGCATAAAACTGTATGTAGTTTTGCACTTGCAAAGTAAATCTCTGTCTTTGTTGCTAAATCTCTATGTAGTGATAAAACGGAATCAGACTATTGTGTATGTGTGCATGTGTACATTTGTGTTGCATATATGACTTAATTAATAGCATTTATGAATACAAAAATAGAAAGAAATAGATGAAAATACAGTTGAATACAAAAGGGATACAAGTGTTCATTGCTAAAATGTTTATGGAAATTAATCATTACTGTCCCTGTTGCTTGTTGCACCTCTTTCTTCTTTCTCTCTCCCCCTCTTTCTCACACACAAACAAACACACACACACACACACACACACACACACACACAGAAGTGTCATACAGAAGAAAGAACAAGGTCTAATGCATCTTCATTTAGTCTAGCTGTCCTCTGGGCACATTTACATCTGTCAACTCACCATACAAAATGGATGGATGAGCTTGGGTGTGTGTGTGTGTCTTTCTTTATGCTGCACGTATGTGTGTATCCATTTGTCTTCCCGTGTGTTATGAATTGTGTATTTAACTTTGTATATCTTAAAGGACAAGTCTGTCTTTATGTCAGTTAGTAAGTACATGTGAGCAAATGCATATTTGCTTCTGTTTATGTCTTTCGCACGTACAGAAGACATGTGTTTGTGTGTGTGTGCTTGTGCATGTGTGCAGAACAGTCAAATTGCCTTGGTTGGTGACAGTTCATGGTCCCCTGGGCAGCATAGAATTGTGGGTAAACTCGATGTCACAACTATTCCCATATATCATCTCACTGTCACAAACAACGATATGCACACATGCACTAACAGGTCTACAAAAAAAAAAAAAAACAACCCGAGATAACACAATATAATGTTTTATTGCCACTTCCAGTTATGGTACCGTGTAAAGCAATTTGCTGCTACCTAAAAGACAGAAAAAAGGTAATATTTCATCTCTATATGCATTATAAAAGGGGATAGCTTTCTCTCAGTATGTGTTATTTTACATAAAAACACTGTGTGGGAGATTTAATACCAAAGAAGAAAAACCCTCATTACAAGTGTCTGCCAGTTGACGTCAAGGAACATTATTTGGCAGTTTAGAGGACTCACTGAATTTTTCCTTTGAAACATAGAGGTGGACAGTAATGATGGAACAGATACACTGAAATAAAAAAAATTTAAAATGCAATGTCATTAATCCTTTTGCCTTCCTTTCTTTATTATCACTGCTATTTCTACATTTAAGAGTTATAACATTCACATCACTAATTCTTCAGAAGTTGTCCCAATAAAAAAAAACTAAGAATAATGGTACTAATCAAATAACTATGATTAATATCAGTATCCTCTCTTATACTCTGTGTACAGTTTTATAAAGTCAAATTCAATACTAAACAAAGAAAACTGTCCACCCAGATGGAAGTTAAGTACTTATATGGGGTTTAGCATTTATAAATCCCCCAACCAAAAATGTGTGACATGCCTAAGCCTCCATTTGCCTTTTCAGTAGGACATAAGAATAAAATAACCCTTCTTCCTCAACAACTGAATGAACAGAAATTGCACTCATATGAAATCAAGTGTGTGAAATAACCAATGTTCAAAGACCAAACATGAAATAAATTCCCTAAAAGAAACATTGTACAGTGTGAACTGAAAATACTGTCAATGCCAAATCAACATCCCAACACGTTTCAGTGCTAAAGTGTTACAGCAACCTCTACTATCATCTCCTAATTATTTCAGTTTTCACCTGTCAGCTCTAAGCAGGCCAATAAAGCATGGATGGAGTGACATAAATGAGGTAACACAAGTTGGCCAGTCGTTTTTTTTGCTGACTTTACCTCACAACTCCAAAAACTTAGCTGTTTAGAACACTAGCATCTGAACACTTGGGATAAATGTCTGATCTCCCACACCAAAGAACATGTTCAGGACCTAAATCAGCGTTTCTGCCTCATTTATTTACATGCTGTCCCTAAATTTTTCAGGTCCACCTCAATCCCTTGTGTATCTTATCGCCCCATTCATCCATGATTTCCAGGATTCACCCTGTCAATCAAATAACACTGTCACAGCAGGTGCTCTGTTTTTTTCTGTTCTGCTCGGCTGAATGTTGCTTCTGATGCTAACTCAACACTTCTTGCACGTGCGTCACAACAAATGTGAAAGCAGCGGTGAGCCTTGTGAATCGCTTAGGAAAATGTTAACACTACCATTGAGGTTAGCTGACAGTGGGAAGTCAGTTTGAAGCATCACATCACAGATCTGGAAGCAATGAGGACTGGTATTACATCTTGTGAACAACAATAAACTTTTAACTGGTATAAAAATAAAAGAAAATGCACTCCACATGAGCTACACAACGGAGTGGTTTGATTTTGGTTTACAAACAAAAAGAAGAAAAATGACATACAGATGCAGATACAGAAGCAGAAGCTGTGGTTAGATTAAGTGGTGCAGAAGCTCTTGTGCAGCTTGGCAAAAACGATAAAAGATGAAGTAAGCTAATAATCAGCACAGGTTCTGATCACGTCTGCTTGCAGTAGCTGAGCACTCTGCAAAGTTTGTATCCCTCCATAATACCAGTAAACCTACATGAAGAGCTATAATAATAATAATAATAATAATAATAATAAAAATAATAATAATAATCACAATAATTTTAAAGGCCTGTTTTTTGAGGAATTAAAAATTAATTCCAGAAAACTTCAATGCATTAGTCATTTTGCATATAAAACAGTATGTGACTATTAGGGCAGCTCAGAATATTCTGATCAGTGTGATAATAGCTGAATCTATAATCCCACACGAGCAGATAATCTTGACTGATGACCAAGCCTCTCAATTAAATTTCTCCTTAGATGAGAAAATATCATGTAAATACTGGTATAAAGCCCAATAATCCTGTTAAGGGATGTCAACGCCTGTTTGTCAAGGGCAGATGTCTTGCAGGTTTTTGTTCCCTGAAAGTTAATGAGCCGCACTTTGTATCTTAGGCTCATTAACTATCTAGGAGAAACAAATACCTGGAGGATGCCAGGACTGCAGTTCATCAGAATCAGTTAAAAGACAAACAGCCAAAAATAAACAAAACAAACAAAAACAAATGATGATCTAGTGCAAAAATGTATCCTAAATTTTATAAAATATAGATTATGTATTCTAGAAAGTATAAATTATATATTTTATGGTAACAGTCTTTATTTTCATGCAAAGCACTCGATCAGGAACTGATTGTTTGGACCTGGAACACCAGGTTAATGCTGTTAAGAAGCACAAGAAGGCATCAGGTTCCCCAAAACAATCTGAATTAAAGTCTTAATGCTTAAGGGTTTAAATAATCTTTCCAAACAGATTTAGCTGTGGACATGACCTAATTATTAAATAATGCGTTAGATGAGCTGAGGAAAGTTGTTCTAGTGTTAAGTGTGGGACAAAATTGCAGATACTTACTCTGAAAATGCACTTTTTCACATCCTAAATATCTAGAGTGTGTTGTGAAAAGCTGAGACCTTGTTACATTTACAGTTTTTAAAGGAAATTAAAGTTTCAATTTGAACATCAAGCAGTGAGAGTCAGCCTCTGAGTTCTCTGGTTAAATTACAGTGCATTGAAACTATTGCTGATGTTTCTTAGGAGCATTGGGAACTCCTGTGAGGACCTTCCTTTTCAGTGCTTTTTGTAAATTAATCCAAAATGAACCATAATATTTTGCTTTTGAACCACTATTACAGCAAACAACTTTTACAGCAGCTTGTGTGGTGATGGAGATGGGCAACACTACTAGTTACATCGGCAAACTACTTTCTATATATGAGATATAGAATTAGAGTTTTGTGGATATCACATTAAGGCCAAATTACATCTTTGACTGGTTCTAGTCTGTTCTGTTCCACAAATACTGGTAAGTTACTTTGATGTTGCTGACAGATCAACTGCATGACTGTGACTGTTTGTGTGTGCATGTGTGTCAGCATGTGTGTGTGCGTGTGTGTGCGTGTGTGCATGTGTGTGTGCGTGCGTGTGTGCACGTGTGTGTGCGTGTGTGTGTGTGCGTGCGTGCTTTCGTGTGTGTGTGCGTGCGTGTGTGCGTGCGTGCGTGCGTGTGTGTGTGTGTGTGTGTGTGTGATATCATAGCTTATCCCCAGCTTTCCTGTTCTGTCTGCCCACTTGTCTGTGTGTGTATGTGTGTTCCTCTGTGGGTGTTAACCATAAAAACAATGTAAGCCCTGTTAAACCTCCCCATATTTCAACTCTAACACTCTCATCTCAGCTTAATTTGTGCGTTTCAATTGTTGTGTGTGGGAGAGAGATAAAGTGAGAGATAGAAATTCTATGTAGACCTCTGTACACCGTTGTGTGTGTATGTGTGAGTAAGAGCGTGTGTCTGTTTGTGTTACCGTATTCGAATCAGTGGGGGTTTGTAGGCGTTTCATGTATTCTGGATCAATACATGTTGTGTTTGGGGAAATAAACAGCCCCTTTAGGGCTTTCTGTGGTATAGCTGAACAGACACACAAACACTCATGCAAACACAAACACAAACAGACACACACTCATGCACTAAGCCCTCTGTGCTTAAGTGCTCCAACATATTTAGAAGATAAATGGATGACTGTGGTGAGGAGTGTGTAGTTCTTTGTAAATCTTTGTGCATGTGCATATGTGTGTCTGAGATAAGCACTCGGTCTTTACAGCGTGTGTGTTTAGATGCATATGACTACCTACAGTATAATACACACTGATGTTTCACGGCCAATAAAGAACGCCCCTGTGTCCCAGATTTTCAGATTTACACAGTGGTTGTGACAGAAGCACAGAAATATGGCAGAGGACGAACCAACCACCTCTGGTATTCAGTGCTAAAACAAATCAAGATAATTTCACTCAAATTTCACCTTATAATGACAACTGTGGTGATAAAAGACTTGGCACGACACATACACTATGTACACATGTGCACCCAATCTCCTCAGACACATGTGAATCACCCAGACCTAGTCGATGTGCGCACTCAATCTACTTTCATTTCCATGATTAAAACCTGTTTGTGATCTGAAAATAACATATGGCTCTAAAGATCTTCTTTGAGTCTCACAACATTTAAAACAAAGTAAGTACAATTCATGAACAACTCATCCAAACTATCACTCTCTAGGTGCACAGTTTTAATAATTTAAATATTTGAAGATAGCAGCACTAAGGAACCGCATACTGAGATGTCATTTTTAATGTATCAGCTTCATTAATGCCTGTTCCACTGGTTTTGTAGGGGAGATTAAGGCCTTAACAGGTAATATATTTAATGGTTACAACAGTCATGGGCCATATAGTTAAATACAGTCTTCTATATATGACTGCACAAAGTTAGAACACTCTATCATCACAATAGAAATATGTCAAGAAAGTACATTTGTGGCTCTTCTTAAATAACCACTGAACTACAAAAACGGCATGATTGAAATGCTATTGTAATAATACTCTGTCAGCTTGTCACAATTATAAATTTATGTGTAATTAAATATACTTTACCTTTTGGTTTTTCAAGTTGCCAGAGCTTCATAGCACACTGAGGGCTAATCACCAACTACTGAGAACAACTACACACAAACCAAATGTTCACTGTCAGTGCATTAGCAGGTGTGTGACAGGGTATGCTAGTCCAAATGGTGAAGGAAGCATGAAGAGGCCTTAACATTCAGGTAATAGAGACCACACTGTTTGTCCTTCTGTTCAAATAAGCCATTGAAAACTCACTGACCAAACAAAGAAAAGAGTAGCGCCAAGAAAATTATTCTCAAAAAAAAAATGCACAGAATGCAGAGCTATGTTTGAAGCAAATTAACCATGAAGCAATCACATGATTCTGCATTTGTCTATCTTATGCTGCTTAAGTCTCATGTTTGCTCTGCTCAAACTTCACCATTTTGAACAAAAGGAGGACTGAATTTTGTCTTCCAGTTCTTACACTGGAATCACATTAAGAAGGTTCATCTTCAAAGCCACTACAAAGAGGAGTTTTTAAAGCAACAAATAACTCTTTCAACATTCATACGGGCTCGTGAGTATGCTTATATGATAGACCTGAAAAAAGAAGTTATTCTTTAATGTGCTTTTGGTGTTATATGGCTTATAAAGACACTAAAAACTTCTCAAAATCAGCAGCGTCGCTATAATACATTCAAGTTTGCATTACTGTACCGGTAAAGCCACTTACCCAACAAACATTTTAGAGCAAATTCCTTCACGTTTGACTGGATTATACAAGCTCACACACACTGGATTACAAAGATTAACACCTGTGCTTGCAACAAGTGACTTACTATCAACAATTCAATGAATAACAATCAGTAAACCAGAAAAGGACTTCTGGACAAAATCAAATACATACACACACACACACACACAAACACACGCACACATGCACACACACACACACACACACACACACACGCACGCACACACACATATGCACACACACACAAATATATGCATATAAATCATTGCATATAAATCATTTTTAAATTATAAAATACACTGTGGTTCATTATCTAACAGGGCAGTGACTATTAATCATCTCTACAAAAGACCGGGCAGTTCATGCGTACATTTTACATCATAAAACAAAAGACCTGTATGTATCAGCATACATGTGTGTGTCTGTGTGTGTGTACATGTGCGCATACTTTAACAATGTGGAATTAAAAGGTCAATGTGTGTGCTTTATAACAAATAATCAGCACATTAGTGTCTTTGTGCAGCTGTAAGTAGTTAAAAATACCTCTGATGCACACACGCATACTGATGTGTATGCGCGTGTTCATAGATATATGTGTCTGGTAACAGCCAAGATCATCTTAGTCGATTGATGGTGTAAGCCTGAACCGTGCTACTGTTTGACACTGAATGCACCTTGAATGCACCAGAGAAAACCATTTCTAAGCTTGGAGAAATGCAAATCCTGTTCCGCACATGCATATACACATGCATACACATGCATACACAGTTGGTAAATAAAATAAGATTAACATTGTGACAAGCCATAGGGGCTAAATTGGCAGACACAGTCATTCACTATTGTGTATAGCGTGCCCACATCACACACACAAGAGACAGACACACATAAACATAATATACGCACATATTGTCTCTCTTGCATCAGTCTCTCTTGCACTTGCTTTCTGTCATACACACATGCATACACTAACACATATATAATCATTCACTGATTCATTAACGACTATGTTCCCTCCATCCATCATTCAGCACAGGGTGAATGAGAGCTGGAGGAAGGGAGGGATAGGTTGAAAAGGAAAGTAAAAGACATACAGAATAACTTCAGGAAAATGAAGCAGAGAAAATGACAGTGAGAGAGTGATGCTGTTATAATATACACAAATAAAACAATGTACAATATCATATTTTTAAAGAATAAAGCAGGAAGCTGAGAGTGAGAATGAGAGAAGGAGAATGTAAAAAAGAAAATTAAAGAGCAGTTGGAGAAACCTTTAAGGGAGCAAAAAGAGTGAGACCTGAGAGAGAGGGAATGTTGAGGGAATGCAAGAGGCGAGTGCAATGGAAAGAAACTTTTGATGTTGTCGCGTGAAATGTCACAAAGCAAAAAAAACAACAGAATAATTACAAGCATCTCAGAAAACCACCAGCTTCCACACTCTTCCAAACAATACACATGCACCCACATGTGACTGAAAAACAACCAAATTGAATCCTTTTTTTTTTTTCTGAAAAACTGCACTTGTAGCCCACACAAGAACAATCTGTCCCTTATCTTCTGAAGATTACATTGCTGAAAAAAAAATCATAACAGAGATAGAAAATGAGAAGGGACCGGTGAGAAGACTAACCGATACTAATATAAAGGCTACTAATAATAACAATTCTAGTAGTAATAGCGACAGGACAAAAACAGGCATACAAAACAAGATACTACTGTGATCACTACCCCCCCCATGCAGTCTTTCCATGAAGATAAATCGCTATGTCGCTACAGAATATACAATATTTGTTTTGCAATAAACTTTCCAACAGCTATAAAACAAATATAACAAAACATTCAAAACAAAAAGGGTGTGGAGCAGAATAACTTCTAGAATCTAATCAATAATGACTTTAAAAAAAAGATGTCTTTGTAAATAAGACCTATAAAAGCAGACTGTACGTTACTTTAAAGAAGAACTCTACAAAAAAAGTGGAAACCAAATATCATCTGACTCTGGTGTGTGTAGACAGAGCTGAGCCTTTTTCATCTTCATTACCATTCCTTGCTATAAACCGTGCTCTTCACTGTGGTAATATTTTTTTTTTCTCTTCTGTTTCCCCTACAATAACAGGTATGATTGAAATAAATGCTATTTTTAAAACAAGCAGAGGCAGAATGTAGCACGAAATACATGCAGTTAAACAGCTGAATCGAAGTGCCTGTGTGTCTTAAGTGTGTGTTGAAAGCAATGCAAAATTCGCATTGTTCCAAATTTCAGGCAGAAGTGCCACTTTTCATATTTAAAGATATTTGGTGGCCACTGGACCCTGATAAGCAGGTGGAAAGGAGAATTTTACCCCCAAGCATTTGCTGTTGGCGTGTACTGTTGACAACTGAATCACCAGGATTAGACAAACAAACAAACACACACACAAACACACACACACACACACACACACACATTAGTTTTTTTCACATGAGCCAGTGAGCAGTTGGTGTTTTTGTCCTACTGAGTGATTCTGGATCAGACGTGATGCATTTTAATTAGAAGTATATATGTGATTTGATTGAATAAATCTGTCTGAGAATTTTTAAGGCCTGTAATCCTCCACAGCCTCCTTCATGGACTTTCCTGTATGAAAAGAAAAACCTAGAATGTTTCTGGTTCACTTATATGTTTTACGCTAATCTTTTCCACTGGTTCTCTGGTATTTCCTCAACAGCTACATATACACTTCTCCTATGATCCATGGATGTTTTGTGGCCTTCGTGAAGATTACTCCAGTGAAACATACTCTGACCTAGGGAATGCATTGTAATGTTATTTTTCCACTGCTGGTTATATTTCAGCCAGACTAACCAGCAGCCAAGGAGTAACAATGGCTCACTGGATTGCAAATCACATACAATTCATTGTGTACCTGAGGTAAATAATTAAGGTGAATCCAAAGTCTGGAGGCACTGACAGTGTTGTTTCTAATCATATCTGTCGGTTGTTGAGTTAGTCCAGCAGCACTTCAGGTACTGCCATAGCAGCCCTGTGACTTTGCCACCAATACAGTGCACTGGTCAAAAATATCCACATCCCATTTTTCTGTTAATTAAATTTCATAGCCAAGGTTCAGTATCGACAGTGACCATACCTTGTCAGAGTGTCTCACTTCTGTCTAGGGAATGTAACTAATTCATTTGTCACCAGGTCACAGCAGCCAGAAGATTTTACCTGGCGGTGTAATTTATTACAGAGATCCACAAAAAAAAAAGAAAAAAGAAAATATAGAAGCAACACTAGTGATCACAAGTGGTTAAGACTTATAAGGTAAACTCTTACTACTTGTTGACTGTTGGCTTTTGAATTTAACGCCCATCAACAACACCAAATCAGATTATGTAGCAGTTGTACAGCAAATTTAACCTTCATTTTAACCCTCGACAGCCGAGGATCAAGGCTGTGCAGACTCAATAACTGTTGAGGGTATTTTATGCTGTGCCATATTTCTATAGAGTTCAGCTTGTTCAAATGAACCACACATTGTAAGAATGCATTAAGCTTCTAAATAAATCGGCTAAGATCAGGTTATGTTTTGGGTCTGCTGTGAAGCAGTAACACAGGGAGAAACCAATGGCAGCCAAGTATTGATTATACAACTTCAGATTTCCATTTGGCTTTGAGGGACCCTTTATTCTATTTTCTTCTTTTATCTATTCTATTTCGAGTTTTTCTCTAACACATGACTTTTCTTTTATCAGCTTTATGTCCAGCCATAACAGGCACCTGATTATAGAAAAAGACAAAAAACAAACAAACAAACAAACAAACAAAAAAAAACCCAACAAATAAACCCACCGTAAACTACCTGCCTGGTTGGTGGAGATCAAAACAGAGTTAAAAGGAGAATGAATATTGGACTTATTCTACTTTCACCTGGTTGCACCAAGTTGTCTTGTGCCCACTGAATACAGTATGTAAACTGGCAACTCTTTATTAACACATGTGCCTTAAGAACTTAACAAGGTGACAGTGTGTCAGTAGAGTGTTTTCATCTTATCAGACCCCAGTGCTCAAAAAATAAAAGCAATGAGAGATACGGGATTATCTATAAGGCTGATTAATGAGCATGTTGTAACGATTTTAGGGCAGCATTCAATACATAGGAACTGATTACTTTTTTCTGAGCAACTTCCCTAAAACTAGATCTGAGGATAATTCAAAAATGTATGAACGGATTGAACAGATCAAAAAAGATCAGCTATTTCATAGCTTTTCACAGACTGTATTAAAAATATAACTAATGATCATTGAGTATTTATGTTGTTGTTTGAACATAAGTCCCTGCACATGAGATCGACCATGTTGGGTCCATGTGCACCTATGAATTTAACGAATGTTTATAGACAGCCTGTAAGTTGGGTTTGTCTCTGTTTGTTTGGCTGAGATACCATCTACGCCGACTTTATAAGAAGTACGCAGCACGGTGAAAGGATGTTTAAACTTTCTCACCTTCTTCAGAGGAAACGTATGTGTTTGTGTGTGTGTCAATGTGAAGTCTTTGATGTATGATCAAGGATTCTTATTGTTCACGGCATGACTCCAGCTAGCGTAAACACACCACAGTACTTTCATCTAACATGCACACGGATAGCCACACAGCTACACTCGCATAGGTAACACATGCACACACACATGCACACACACATGCACAAACACAAAGACTCACACAGAACTCATCTTACATTAGTCGTGAGGACAATCATTGACATAATGAATTCCCTAGTCCCTTACACAGACCTTCACCATCACAGCTAAATGCCCAACCACAACCCTTGATCTAACTCTGACCTAAAACCTAATACCTTTTGAAAATTTGTCCATACAACCATGGGAAGACACCTGCACACACACACACGCACACACACGCACACACACGCACACACACGCACACACGCACACACATGCACGCACACACACGCACACACACACACGCACACACACGCACACACACGCACACACACACATACACACACTAACACACAGAGCCACGCACTCACACACAGACATACAAGAATACATCCAAGTCAATCTACACAGAAGCAAATTCACATCAATAAACGATTGCAGTAAAATGGAATGGAAGAAAAAGGCAAAGGGGGAAGGACTGGAGGGCAGCACCCTCACCAACACTCCTTTAGCTCTTTCTTTTGTCCCTTCTTTCTTACTGTATTTAATTCTTTTCAGTATTCT
Organism: Istiophorus platypterus; assembly: GCA_016859345.1. Lineage (NCBI taxonomy): Eukaryota > Metazoa > Chordata > Actinopteri > Istiophoriformes > Istiophoridae > Istiophorus > Istiophorus platypterus. The sequence continues at coordinate 18,772,308 of CM029118.1, forward strand.
CCCCCTTTGTCATCCCTTTCACCATTCCCCTTTTTAGCTTTGTGTCTTTGTTTCCACCTCCCCTTATTTTCTTTTTGAATCCAAAGTAACCTTTGAAAGCTTTATTTTGTCTTCACATTCTTTGGTATTTCCCATCTTCCCTTTGTAATCTGTCTCTGTGTATTAGCTAGCACTTGGCATTTTTTCATTCATATCACTTCACCTAAAAAGCACCTTTAAAGAATTTCTATATAAGTGTCTGAGTGTCGTCTCCATGGGCCCCATACAGCAGGCTCCATTCTTTCATCTACCATTTCATCTTCTCTTTTAGATCTTTATCATTTAGTGTTTCTATATTCATCTTTTGAAATTATATCCCAGTATAATTTATATATATATATATATATATATATATATATATATATATAAATTAAGAGTCTATTTATCTATAATTTATTTTTTATGGCCTTTGCTTCTCTCTAAGTATGTTTTATGGGGTTTTTTTCTTTCTCTCTTCTGATTGTCCTCTTCTGCTCACCTTTCAAAAAGGCTCTGGATCTTTTCTGCTTTCAATTTCAGTTTCAAAAGGCTGGCTTTTAAATGGTCTCTTAGTAACTAAAGCCCAGAATTAATACCTCCATGGCCCCACAAACACCTAACTTCTTTTTTATACACTTCAATTAGTTATTAAATATTTTTGTTTCCTGTGTTTTTTGTCTCGTGTCCTTTTGATGGACTGAAAGCTATTAAGCAACCGAAAGTGTATGTGTGTGTATGTCTGCTTTATTAGGGGCCCATTTGTTTGACTCAAGGTGCAAGATGGAAAATGCAGTCATGTGCAAAGTGCGCCGTGCACATTTTTGTAAACAGCGTATCTGTAAAAATAGATGTGCTTGCACAAAATCTATAATGAATTTCACATTCAATTATCATTTGTAATGCATAAGGGAATGAAATCCATTAAATAAACCACTTTGGAAATGTAGTGCGAATAAGCCAATTTGAAAATGTAATGCAGAAGAAATGTGGATTTCTTTAAAAAGATGTGTTTCCCCTAAGGTGGTGCACAAGGGCTCCAGGCAAACTAAACACAGGAAAATCTAGTCAACCTCATAAGTGTGGACTAAACTGGGTACTTTAATGTCTATTTATTAATTTAATGTGAATGCCAAGAAGAGGCAACTGCATAGCACATGCCCTACAGTTACTCTACCACTGTGTATGCTCTGACTTAAATTTGACTCAAATTACAGTAAACTAGTGGTTGGTATTTCATTGAGTTAAATATTTTAATCATTTATGATCAATATCTATTTTCCACATCACTGGTGTGTTATGATATCGATGATTATAATAAACATAGACTCTATCTGTCAGATACTTGATCAGAAAATACTGGACTACAAATGGAAGGACTGATGTGACATACACTGACTTGCCATCATATTAGGCACACCTACATAAAACTAATGCAGTCGAATACAACAAGCCTGAAATACCATTAAAATAAACCAACAGCCTCTTAAAACAGATTCAATAAAAACTGAATATTATAATTCTCTTGAAGGAAGGATTAATTACAAACTTGTTGTACTACACATTATAAGTTAGGTGTACCTAATAAATTTGCAAGTGAGTGTAAATTAAATCGGTCACTGAAGGTTATTGTAAACCCTTCCCTGAACTGGAAAATCATGGTGCATGGTGTAAAATTACCATGACAGCAGTAGTGCAAAAATAACTTGTTCCACCTGTTAGTAATCCTACAATAGGCTATAATTCTTGGGTGGGAATAACGGTAAACAGAATGGGGCTGTCTTGCTGCGTCTTGAACAAAGTGCTGCAGGATGCTTTCCCTTCAAGCGATCGTGCATAGTAGTTATACTGATGTATAAGCTATATACAATTTTTAGATCTTGGGTCTCTCTCTCTAAAGTAGTCCCACACTTTAGATGATCTGTTATGAGGCTTTGTAGCTGCAGCTCGTCTTCCAGAGAATCCATGCTTTGACCGGCACAGCCATTGTCTAATCGATGACACTGGCTGCATGGATGAGTCGCCCCAGTCCTAGCCAACTGTTATTTAATGTTTCTCAAGAACCGCTCATCCAAAAAAACTTCACAGTCAAGACTGAACTTTCTTGGATGTTCAATAAACCTACCAAGTTTGAAGTCGATTGGATGAGCGGTTGTTGAAAAATATTTAAGGACATACAGATTTCTCCATTTATTAAAAGGATTTCAAACTCTGAAAAAAAATAAAGTTCAGAATAAGCAGTGGGTTTGCTGCACATGTATGGATCTGTGTCAATATGTATCATATCATGTTCTGGATGGACATTGATAAAAATGATGAAGGATGAGTTACTATAAAAAGAAATAGTGTAGAAAAGAATGTTGCAGGAACCCAATATGCAAAATCAGCAATAGTAATAAAAAGAGCATCACATAATCTGAGTTCTGAGGTGACATAACAAAACAGTTAAATCTATAAAAACTTCTTTGTCAGCTGATTCAGCTGAGCAAGCAAGTAAATGACATAGTTTCTTAATGATGCTTGACTGGGGGAAAAATGTCCCAGTGGGCAAATGTGTGATGTGTTGATCTCTCTCTTCATGCATCCCATCCCCAGCATGTCTCTCTTGGGTTTTTAGTGGGATAAGCTGATGAGATGCACGTGAGGGAAGCATGGAGAAATGAATAGGTAAGACTATTGTGTGTGTGAATATTTCACTTTTTTCATAATATATTCAAGAAATGCCCAGATTTTGCGAGGCCTTAGATATCTGTCCCCCGAGATCTCCAAGTTAGTGTCCCTCTGTATCCTGTCTCATTATTTTCCCTCTCTCTGTCTTCTTCTTCCATCTATCCTCCTCAATGAGCAGTTCTACTGTCTAGCACATAAGGAATAAGAAGAAAATAACAACAACAAGAATTCAAATCAAAGTGTGGACCTATGCTGGGCAGTATCCTTGCTACATCTCCTATTTTATCTATTTTTTTTCTTGTCTCTAATCTGGGTATGTCTGATAAAACCGAGCTAGCCCCTTCATTACTTTAAACCTTGATTTTAACAAGACAGGGTAAACTGAGACTTTGGTTATGATAAATGTCCTCTAGTGGTCCTTTAAATGATGCTGGAGTATTATTTGTCTTCCTACTGTAGCTGCTGCATGTGTGCAGCTCCAATTACTGTGTGCATGTATGTGTGTGTGTGTCTTTGTTTGTGTCTATGTGTGAGTAAACTAATTTAGATGAAATTTGTTGTTTCTTGTTGGTATTCAGTAGCATGTTGTATTGATTCATAAGCGTTATTTCCCTCTGCGAAATGTTGATGTAGCAGTGTGTTGTACACCCCCAAAAAGCCAGAAAAGATAGGATTACATGGATACATTAATATAAAGGCATATTTCAGTTAAGTCAGACCATTATCAATATATGGAGCATCTTCAGAATGGAATCTGTTTTGCATAACCTTGTTTAACATTTAGTGAGATTTTTAAAGTGTGAAATAAATCCGTTGACGGCAAAGGACACCGAAGCAATGAGGTTAATTAATATGATGCACATAAAAATATTTGTAGCCCAGAGCACCAATAAAGGATAACGATGTAAGGATATGTGTTTCTAAGTAGTTTGGCAAAAGAAGTCCCAAATAAAGGTCAGCTTATTAGCTTTTTCTGGAGCTGTAATGAGTTCATCCATAGCACTTTGTGGACGTAACGGCCTTAACAGTGTTTTAGGATGTCTTTGTTGTGTCAGTGCTCTCGTCCATCTGCTAATAAAATCAGATAAGACAATTGAAATCTCTGAAAAAAGGTAGTAAGTGAACCTTGAGTGGTGAAGAAGTATTGCAAGTGGATGCGTTTTCAAAGGTTCTTTACAGTAACTTTAAAAAACAGATTTGAGTTCAATATGTGTTGTATCTATCAAGCAAGTAATGCGTAATACATAAATCAACATAACACTGTTTAGGTGAAATATAGGAGAAATACCCATTTAAGACCTAATATCATCACTGCCATCACCAGTTACCTCTTTAAACTATCAGATCAAAACACATATCAGATAGATCACATTTTCATCTGAAATAATATTACATTAATGGGTTTGTTCCTACTCACAAGTACTTCTCCACTTGTCTTTGATGACAAAAATGACCAATCAAAGATTTCATCTGATTTTTAGGCATGGCCTGATTTCTTTCTTGAATTTCTCTCCTGTATCTTCCTGTTTTTCTTTCTCTGTGCCTTTCCCTCTAGATAGTCAGATGACTTCTGAACAGATTGAACAGAATATTAATTGCCTTTCTAATTTATGTTAATTTATGCTAATCTACACACTCATCGACTCTCAACGGGCTCGTTATCTAGATCGTTTAGAATGGCCCGGAAGAGATTCAGTCTGTGTGACCCTGAAGGTTGCCAGTTCAGTTCCCAATGAGCTGAGCCTCTGGGCCTCAGCAAGTCTATTTAACCCTGCATGAACTGGCATAACACCCGGCTCTTAAACTGGTTAATGCGTGGACATAAATATCCAACCCACTCCACCGACGAGACGCATTCACCATCGTCACATGTAGGACGTGACTCTTCGAATACAATCTGTGACACACATATGGGAAAATGGAGGAGACTATACCTGGGCCTTTATTGTTAGGTGACCTCTGGCAGCCGTAGTAGTTATGGCTGGTAACGTTTCTCAATGTCGATTCTCTTAGCAATGACCATTTCACAACTTTAACTTTTTTTTTAGTATTGTAACTTTGACGATGATTAACCTCTAACCTTAAGGAAGTACCTATTTTAAATCAAACCATAATCTTTTCATAAACCTAAACAATTTTTTTCGTTACTATATGTAACCAAACAGTGGTTAAACAGTGACGATCCCACAACCTTAACTGCATCTTTATTATAGTTACCATGGCAGCGGAGGTCATGGAATGCTGTATTCCATCTTTATCCAACACAGCAATTTTAGTTTCTTATGGTTTAATTTCCAATAGTTTTATTGCTAGAGTGGCTGCACTCAAATTTGTCTGCCTCCTTGCTTATGTTGCTGTGATGACCAAAATTTCTCCACACACTTTATTAGTTTTATCATGTCCAGTCCACTCCTGTGAAGGATAAAACATAATAAAGATTTTAATCTTCCCAGCTAGTGGGACCGGCAGACTCATGTATGACACATACACACTCTGTTGAAAGCCACCAGCAAAAAACATTCACAGATGTTTTTCAATTTCTGATCTGATTGAGCCCAGAGCGAGACACACACACACACACACACACACACACACACACACACACACACACACACACACACACACACACACACACACACACACACACACACACACACACACACACACACACACACACACACGTGACACAGCGGAGTGAAAGAACACCTTCTGTATTCATGAAAAATTAACGAAGCTGCTAACTGTTCCCAGCTCCACGTCTGCATGTTTATGTGTGTGTTTGTGTGTTGTGTGTGTGTGTGTGTGTATGTGTGTGTGTATGTGTGAGTGATGAATCGGGCTCAATCAGATTGAGCTAAGCTGAAACAGAGGGACGCACTGAAGCGTGATAGTGTTTGTGTGGATTTGTGTATGATGGAGGATTTGGGGAAATCCTGTTGCTCTGCTTTTAATAAGAGCGACAGCACCTTTCTGTCTAACAAAAGCTGCCTCCAGAGCCAAAAATAATGGATTAAACTTTTTTCACATTAAGTGTCAAGGCTGAAAGGCAGAGCTGGTGGACAGAGCCCAAAAAAAACGTGTATATTGTCAAATAATGGATTACTGCTTCTGCTGTACAAGATGATTTTTTTCATTGTTTGTCTAATGTTCTACATAGCGTAACCTTACCCAGTGTAGTTACCGGCCTGATACTGGCTGGAGTGACAGCTCTGCTCATTTGAACCACTCATATCAGAAGACAACCAAAGACTGTATCAAGCATGGTTGATGACCACTGGGAGATCCTGCTTGTGGTCAGGAGCATTGGAGGCCAATTAAATGGAGGCATGCTGACTCTCTCACACCAGGAGAGCGATGAGGCTCCATAATTACCTCGTCGACATGCCGATCCTGAAAACTCATCACTCGTTACAGGTGTAAAGAAACGCTTTGCTCCCGAGCAAATAATCCCACAGTTTGATTCTAGCAGCTTCCTATTGATCCATTTTGTCTGCTTTTATGTCTTGCATCATGTTCCTCTGAGATTTTCTGATTTTGGGTGAGAACTAGGGTAGTTAATCTTTATATGTGAGACCCAATGTCATGCTACTTTGTGCACCATTTTATGAGGAAGGAAATTTCAAAGCCCTTTTCTATTAAGGTTGAAACTCCATCACCAGAAACCTAAACATGAAGCTACCTTTAGGGGTTCAGATTAGGGTGAGGTTCAGGTCATGTACCATCAGCAACTTGTTATTAAAGTGTCCAAATCATCTCCTATCTTTCTAAAAAGAAGAATAGTGTGACTTAGAATCCTTCCATCTTGTTCCAGGTTGATTTTCTTATTTTTCAATTTTAGACAATTTCCTATTTTCCATCCTATTAGCATGCTTCTAATCGATACTATAGTTAATTTAATGTTAATTGAGATTATAAAGATTTACACCTCACTGGTTCTTCCTTCTCAGAGCAAATACAAACAATTACTGTGTGTATTCTGATTCATGAGCTAGCTATAAAATTACTGCTATACTTCACTGTCAGTAGAAGAAAATCACTCAACAAATACAGTTTTCATCACTTTTACCAAAGAACTCTCACATCTAGAAAAATGCTCCTTTAAACCATTATCAAATATAATTTTTAGAACCTTGATAAATACAACCTCTCATCTCAGCCTGATCTGCTGTGCACTTCGGAGTTCAGTTAGAAAAACATACTATTATTGCAATCCTGTAAGACTATGTTCTCACAGCCATAAAATTTAAATTTAGTTGAACAAAAATGAATTCGAAATGGCATAAAAGTGACATAGTATGTAGACTTTTAAAAGAAAAACACATTTCATATCAGCATTTTTGCTCTCAAAAGAAAATGTAAGAGGAACAGATGGATTTCTTTTTTTTTTTTTAAGAGCACCTGGACAGCAACACATGCGGACACACCCACAAACACGCAGATTTGATCCTACAATGGCCTAGTTGAAACCTTCATACACATACCCCAATACAATTTCAAAGGCTTACTGTCTCTCCCTCTTATTCATGCACACATACTTAATATTCTTGTTGCCCTCTCTCTCACTTTCTCGCCTTCTGCCTTTCACTCTCTCCCTGTGTAGCTCTGTTTTTTATGCACACACACTCTTACACACACAAAGGTTTGCCCTGTTTTTCAGCTTAAGCAAAGATTGTCATGGAGTCATGCAAAGTTTCAACTACAGAACGTCAACCAAGCAAGTCAGATTAACACAAGGCTAGCTCTACTAGAAAGAGTGCATGCACATGTGCAAACACACACACACACACACACACACACACACACACACACACACACACACACACACACACACACACACACACACACACACACACACACACACACACATCAAATACACATGCAGGTTCTCAAAGACACACTTTGATTTTCTAAAAACCTGACTGACTTACACATCAGACATGAATGGATGACAGAGAGAGAGAGAGAGAGAGAGAGAGTAAGAAAGAGATTGAGAGAGAGAGAAAGGAAATGGAATAAACAATTGGGAGAGTTCAGAAGGAAAATTCTGAGTAAAAAGCAGTAATTTCAGGGAAAAAGAAACAACTAGACCAAAATTACCCCAATCACTTAACATACCTGAGCTAATTCTACTCAGACAGAAAGCCACAATTGTGAATAGTTGTGTAAATGGCAGTGAGAGATGAATTGCTTTTGAGTGGTTGTCAGATAAATATTATATTGGTATTTTCTCCTTGGTTTGTGAGCCTCAACTGTCTTGGAAACACAATCTTGCAGCTCTGCAAAGTTTTAGTAGAAGAAGAAAACTTGTCATTCTTTCTAATGCTGTTAAATAATTGAAAACCTTTGAGTGCAAAGATCAGGGTTGGATGTGGAGGGCTATACACAGGCACTGATTGCAATGTGCAGAAAACTGGGCTGAAGCTAAGCGTGTAGATAGGTATTGCTATTAGTAGGGTAGACTTTAACCTAACACTTTGCAGAAAGCAAACAAAAAATTAAACCGGTATTCTTTAGATTAAATTGGATAGAGTCAGTTGAATGCATGGTGTCTCTAAATAGGGAATCAAATAAAATCTAAGAGCGAGTCTAAGTGGCATAGAAGTAGTAAAGCTGTAGTAAAGTGAATGCTTTCTCAACAAAATGGCCACATTTAAGTGCTTGTCATTTCAAGTGTGTCACATCTGGATTTAATCCGGATGTGATTTAATACACTTTCATCTACCTTTAACCACATATATGTGTCACCACTGGCTAAGTCACAAAACCCTACTACTTTTCTTTTCTTAATTGGGTTATGTGTCTTTTTCTTCCCTGGCTCTCGTTTACATGTTTAAATGTTCCATTAAATCACTGAAAAAATGTTCATAATTACTTCCGTGATTTGCCATAGAGCAATCCATCAGCTCGGTAATTCCATCATCTTAAACGTGTACAAAACATAAAATTATTTGCGTAGGCCAGCATACGGTTGAGTTTATTAAGAAAGAAGGGGTATAAATGTCCCCAAATTAGCACTGAATTATGATTAATTAAAGGAAAATACCACAAATTACACATTTAGGATGAAGTGTTATGTAGGGTACAGGTTCACTTTTCACTGATCTTTGATATACACAGTCCTTGACCTCTCTCGTCTCCCACTCTGTCTGTCTCTCTCTGAATATTAAAAAGCTGACAGCAATGTGGCCATCAATATTAACACTTTGCATGCATATGTAATAACATTTAGTCATCGTGGATTCAGCACTTCCTCCAAAGGGATATCAGGGCTTGGAGGGGTGAAAATATTTTTACTCATCAGGTAGTTGTCAAATTGTGAACCAAAGGTTTCTATATTGATAGATGTATTAGTATTATCAGGGAGATTATGGTCAAGATTAGCTGCCACCCAAACTCTTTATGTTTGTCTCTATCCTATCGTCTTTCTCCTGGTCTTGCTCTCTGCCTGCCCTGCTTTTCACAGAGTCATGTAGTTAAATAATTAAGGTGGCGGCTGTGCTAAGTCTGGGCTTAAAAAGAGCCAACATCTACAGTGGAACTCTTGGTAGGTGACCTCTTCAACCGTCCAAATTCAAGTCTGGATGAATCCTCTGCACTGCTTTTCCATGCTTGACTCCACCACTAGGTCATTAGTATTGTTACCAGCCTGAGTGAGAAATGATGATATGTTGATTTCACTCCTTTTCCTTACCAGGCACTTGTCACGTCGGGGATAAAGTTTGCACATTCTTTCCATCCTAATTTTTACACTCTCATTCAAATAGTTCCCTGTGTGTGTGTGTGCATGCGTGCGTGCGTGCGTGCGTGCGATTCTCACACTGAAGAGAAATACAACTGAACAAGTGAAGCACTGTTACAGTCAAGTGTACAGACATTAGCCAACAATGGCAGTTGAGTTGAAAGTACCATACAGCAGCACTCTGCTTGGCCTCTTCTGCCTGGTCTGTCTGGACATTGAACCACTCAACACGCATTCACACATGTACGGATGCTCCAGAGCTATTAAAACCGAACATACATGTGGAGCTAAGGGAAAGGAAACAATGTATAGTCATATAGACTATACAGTTTGACCATTGATAGACTTTTCATCACAGTGACTGAAATGTCTGTGTGGCAGCTGATGTTTAGTCATGAACATGTTGGTGTTGGTCGTGAAGGAAAACATGATAACTGATAACCAACACCCCTTTTTTGTGTCCCTCTGACAGTGAGCGATGAAACATGGCAATAGAGGCTGGCAACAGCATTCTGGAAGTTATGGGCCTAAAAGTTTGAGAATCAAAGATCTACCCAAACTTTTTTTCTTGGCCCTGCACTCACCCCTCAAAGCTGTCACACACGAGGTCAGAAGCATTTCAAGCCCCTTGTGTTTGAATTTATTTAACTGTTTCAAGTTTAAATAAACTCAGTTGTAAAGAAATAATAGCTAAAGCTTCTTGCTCTGGCTCAAATTGTATTTTAGCCTCAGTGGCTCTGGTGGCAGATCTCTTTTAGATGGACATCTCTGGTTTGCTGACGGGCTGGAATTGGATTTGTTGCATGAGCAGGCAGAAAACAACCAAGCGACTGCTGGCAATCTATTGGTTTAGTTACCACATGCAGGCACTCACACACACACACAGACAAACACACACAAGCAAATATACAAACATGAAGCAGAATTATCACTGATTTGACGTCTCATAGTGAAAGCTCTCAACACAGTGCACAACCCTACAACCTAACCAGTGGGACAGTGTAAGTAAATTGTGTGTGTGTGTGTTTTTGTTAATGTTTATGTGTGCATGGTGTGTGGTCTGTGTGTTGTTCGTCTGTTTGTGTGTGAAGGGTGTTGTGTTTTTTTGAGTCCATTGTCGTCAGTGATTTTCTTGCAATCCTGTCATGGAGGGAATTTGACTGCTGATGCTCATTGCAGCCCAGAGCTAGACAAGTGAATGTGTACGTCTATCTGTGTGTGTGCGTGTGTCTGTTAGTGTGTGTGTGTGCGTGTGTGTGTTTGCATTTTTTTACTTTTGTGTGCGTGAGTCATTGGTGGTGAGAGAAAGCGACATTTAGGTAGGCAGGAAGTGACCTGTATCTCAGCTATGAAGCGACACAACTGGTGACTGCAAACACACACTAACAGACACTATGTTGGGCTCTTGTCTCACAACTTGTTTCATGGGGAGCCCATGCTTGGGTGAACCACAGCAGAAGGTCAAAAAACATGGCAGGAAGCAACAGACTAAGAGAAAGGGAGAGAGAGAAAAACAGTACACAGTATAGAGTTTGGCTCCTTTAAAGGGATTCAGAATACCACCTTCTCATTGACTGCAGGCAAATGTCCATTAAAAAACACATTGTTTATGACCATGCTATAAAGGACTGATTATTGATTATGTCTTTATATTGATACACAGTGGGGGCAACTTAGTTGAGAAACTTGGGAAAGTATTTAATATTGTCAGTAGTACATTTCTTTATTTTTAATTTATCACTTCAAATGAATATCTGAATACACAGTATATATAAAAGTATGTGCATGTAAATGTGCATCTTACAACATACAATTATTTACAAGATACAATATTATTTACAAGATACAATTATGTGAATGAATTGAAAATGAAATTGCAAAATCTGCTGGAACATTAAACTAAAATTCTCAAAAATATAAACACTAAATAAGAGCATTCATAAAGTTAATAAATACAAACAGGGCATAGGTATATGGAACATATGCATATATGGGAGTTGTTGTGTATGTTATTGTATTCCTGTACTTTTGGGAGATATCATTCTACTCCAACACTGCACTGTGTACTTTGGAAAAAGCAAAGCAGAAAGCCACCTGGACGGACCCACAAACCACCCATTATATTCTGTGATTTGTAATTTATGTGTAGTCGGTGCGACCACAGAGAGCTTTTCAAACTGCAAGAGGCAAGCACAGGGTCATAAGAATGGAATGCATGTAGACTGCTGTAAAGCCATGTAGGGTCCCTTTTTAACCATGTGTATGGGTGTTTGTGGTGGAATAAAGCAATGTAACTGAAAAAAAGGATAACATTAATTGAAGCTGTTATTTTTCAGTGCAGTATAAGTCACAAAAACGATTCATTAGTTCTGGCGTGGGCTTTCAAAATCATAGTTGGTTGAGACTTCCTCTGAGTCTAAACAGGAGGCATAGCATCAGTGACATGCCAGCACAGCAGCAGCAGCAGCAGCAGCAGCAGCTTCAGTGCTCTCTGCAGCTACACAGGAGGCGATCAGGCGCAGTAATGAATGTAGGTCTCCCGTTTTTTTAGCAGTGTTCGGAGGGAAACATTCAATCACTGTAGTTATGCTCACGGAAGAACGGAAGAAAATGGACTTGAAGAGTAATGGGACAATTCGCACTATGTTTACACACAACTGACATTAGAGCCAGTATGCAGCCTGTATTGTTCAAAACAGAGGTATACTTATTATGTCGGGCATGACTGAAAAACAGGGGCGAGATGCCTCCTTTGTAGACACACTGTTTTTGTGAACAAGAAAGAGTAGGTCGGAAGAAATCATTCCCAGAGTTGCTGGGCTATCGGTCTGTGTGCTTTTGATGGATCCTCTATTGGTGCTGTCAGGGCTGTCTTTTTGACTATCTGCTTTATGAAGCAGCTTTGGATTGAAATGAAGGCAAGTGAGTGGGAGAGATACCAGGTGAGAGAGTGAAGGGCAAATACTTATGCGTGTCTTTGCCTAACGCTACCTTGCGTGTGTGCATGTGTAAGGGTATTTTGATCTATGAGCAGGGTGTCCATGCAGCCAACCTTGTTAATGTGTCTGACTAGGAATGACCCTTAAAGTAAGAGGAAGGACAGATGCATCAGGGAGAGAGAGGGAGTGGAGAAAGATAGAAAGACAATGACAGAGGGGAGAGATGGAGAAAGAAATTAGCTTTTTCTTTAGGGAGGCTTCATTTTTCCAGATGAGCTTTTCTCAGACTTTAAGCCAGAATTGCTATGCCAAATGGCCTGCACTCTCTAATGGCCACACTCTCTAATTCACCAACTGTACTGACAATTAAGACTGTTGATCAATTTTCGGCCTGCAGCATTCCAGTTTTAACTTCTAAAATGTGTTTTAAAAACCGGAGAAAGATCCTGCATTTATTCCGAGCGTCATAACCCAAGTAACCTCGGAGAGCATTCTGGCCAAGGAGAAGATGAAGCAAAAAGTTCAAATATTACTGAAGTGAATTCTGTTAAGGTAATCAGATAAACATGCTGGCAGGAGAGCTGCCACTCTTCTGTGGTGAAAAAAAGAGATCTTCCAATAGTCTATTTAAGTGGGAGGGACTGTTAGCTTTATTTATGTAACTGACAGGACGTTATTAGCACTTCAGATCTTGTTTTTATGACATACGCAAGCTGAGTGTTGACTCCGTGCCTCTGGGTAAACACACAAGAGCAAAGTTAAAACTTAGCCATCAGAAAAAAATCTAGTTAATGACAAAGAGTAGATTCCAAAGAGTGTTGGGGTGGCATTACTCAGAGCAAACAGAAATGTAATATGTTATTATGTAATGCTTAGATACTAAAAATATAGTATACACAGTCTTACAGCGTGGAAAATGTCACCCCTTGAAGTATTAAGGAGAATTTTTTGGAGAACTGCAGCCTGGTTTCAAAAGGTTAAATGCTGATAATACTTCTGGCTTCATAACTACATGCACAGATATTTGGTGCTGGAAATGCTAATGCTGCTTTTATAGGTTGTTGAGCCAAAAACACAGAAACTGCTCAGTGTCCATCTCTGTCTGAAGATGGCTGTGTTTGCCAAAACCATCTGTTACAGCTCCAGCTCTGATTGGTAAAGGAATGGACCAAGTGCAAGCTAGATGTGGGTCCTGGCCGATTGGCTGGCTGGGTGTCCAAAGCTGCTCTAAAGGGGATTGTTCAAATGTAACAAGGGGATGATGGCAGGGGAGGCATTGTTTGGCCCTTTCTTCCTTTTTCTGAGAAGACAAGCATACTGTGTATTATCTTTGTTAATGCCATGATCAGGGATTTGCTTGGTAATTTAACAGAAAAGCTTATGTGAATATTAGACTTTATTCTTTTTAAATTTAATGATTCAGCATGAGTCATGATGAATCATTGCTATTTTTTTGTACGTTTGTTTGTTACATGGCGTTTTATGCCTGATATTAGATCGTGATATTGGAGAGATGACAGGAGATGCAATAAAAGTCCCCGGCTGGAACCACAATAGGGACGATTCAGTTCAATGTCAGTGTTTAGGCAGTAAAAGGGAGGGAGTTATTTTATCCTGTATCAATGAACGCCATTTTCAAAAATACGGTTTGCCTTTAAAATTACATGGTAATGAATCTGTACATTTACCCATGTGTATGTTTTTAGTGTTTTTGTCTGTCTGTCTGTCTGTCTGTCATTCTCTTGGGTCCATACCACCTGTTACACTGTAAAGTAGCACAGGATGTGTGTTGTCAATGTCAAAGTCAATTAGGGACTGAAAATGATAAAGGAACAAACGTTTAATATGGCACATCCTAAATTAATTCAAATACCACCATCAGAGTCATTGACAGAATAAAATAAACTTTTTTCCCGATAAGTCAGGTTTTAAAATTATGTGGACAGGGTTAAGGGAACTTCTTAAAAATCACCTGTCCTTAATATAAACTACCGTGTGAAGGGGGCCAACCGGTAGTGAAAGTTAACCACAGAAGTCGCTGGTGTTGAAAGGGCAACCTCCCAGCGATGCAAAAATCTCCAAAATCAAGTGATGGTGGGATTTTTGACAACAATAAGATGATAGAGGTTTGACTGCAGAGCTTCAGTTATCTTCAACATTTGGATTACCTGAACTGACAAGGTTCGAGCAACTTCCCAGCAATGCAAAGAGATTTTCTTTTCCTTTTTACCCAATTAATTTAAAAAATGCATCGTTTCACTTCAAAAACCGACGTTTCATTCAAAATATTATTGTTTATTTTTTGGTGGTGCAGGGCAGTAACTGCTTAAGAGGAGGGGGTTGCAATAAACTCATGGAACAGATCAACATATTAGAAAAGGATAAGATATGTATACAATATGAGTGTGTGCTGTATACCTCACTGGCTGCACAATTTATGGCTGATACATAAATACTTGGGGTCTGCTTTTCTCTTTTAACCAGGATCTGGTGTTTTGGCCCCAAATACCCCAAATACAGTGATGATGATGATGTAAGAATGTAAATGTTCTGTAATTAGTGAATCTAGTGGGTCAGGACACAAGATACTTCACAATTAATTCAAACCAGTTTCATGGAAGAGAGGATGTTCCACATCTGTTCTTACCGAGTACCTTCCTATTCACAAACTTACCTTCCTTCCTACCTTTGTACTATACATATAGTTCATGAGCTGAGTCATGATTTATTAAAATAAAGACCATGGACTGATAACATGAGAACAGATTGGTAATAAAGCAAGTTGGCTATCTGCGCTCCATAAGAGCCCCTTGTGAAAAGAAAGATGAAGGAAAGTGAAAATAGGTGACAGTGGGATAGAGTAAGAGATAGAGTTGTACGAGGACAAGGTGCTTTCGAAAGATATGATAAAGGTAAAAGAAAGGGCTAAAAGGCCGCAGGCAGACATAAGTGGATTTTCTTTGCTTTATATCCTTCTTCTCACTCTCATTATCTCTCATGCACAATCATGTAATTATTATTAATCAGATTGTAAGTGCAATTAAGCCATTTTCATGGCTTTATGAATCAAAACCTCCTGCTACAATTCAGATTACATGTGACATCTGTTTACCGCAAAAGAAGAAAGCTACATAAATACACAGACAAGTACAGACGACACATGAACAATTTGATGATGATTAAGATTGGTCTTTGAGGTGTAAGCACAGAACCAAAACATCCTGATTGGTGTTTATTTGGCTGTGATCCCCTGCAACACTATTGCATTTGAAGTTTTTCTCTACTAACAGACATAACAAGAGCTCAAAGGGCATAGGGCTGCCTTGCAGCGATAGCTGTACAGGCCAGCTAACCTGAAATAACAAAAAAAAAAAAAAAAAACAAAGGGAAAAAAGCAAGGTTGTTCATGAGCTATGTTATGATTGTGTCATTTTTGAGGTCTCGTGCAACATGGTGCACTCTGAAACATGTATGTGTAAGGGTATACTGGATTTGTAGAAGGTGCGGTGATTAAAAACAACTGAGAAGGCAAGTGATAAAAAGTTCCAATCACAGCCTTGATTTAAAAATTGCATGCACTAACCATTGAACTGTGTTTAAGAGAAGAATGGAGGGTAAAGCTGGACCTGTGTAAATGCCATTCAGTGAAAGTGCTGTGCAATTAAGCTCCTCTTTGGAGTAAATTTTATCACACAAGATATCACTGCTGTGAAACCAGGTATGTGCAAACCTGTGTATCTCCAAAATGTCAACTTTCTGTGCACTTGGAAAAACATCTTTGTTTTAATATGAATGACAGTGTTGTTTTGGCAAAATACAAAGGTTTTAGAGGGTTTTATACACCTGAGGGCAAAAAGTTGTCTCCATTCACAGAGGAGCATGTAATTGCTCACTTGAAAGCATAAAATCGACATAATTGGAGTTACGATGTTTTAATCCACTAGCAAAAATATACAGAGTAGTTTGCATGCATTGCTGTAGACCAATCAGACAATTACTTAAGTGTGATCATGATGCACTTGTGTAGTTTATGTTTCCACACATATATGTTTATGGGTGCAGACTTGCTGGTATTTTAGCAATCATTACTCATCATATCTCATAATTTTGTGTTGATATGGCCCCTGTCCATTTCTCTTGCTTTTTCTCTCTCTTCTTAGAAACAATATCAACTTGTGGCAGTTAGTTAAAGTGAGACAACATGATGTCTTGATTCTGTATTTGTGTGTGTGTGCAGGTTGCCTGTAGTCTATATGTCTCAGTATGCAGGACAGTGGGACGCCCCCAGGGAGAGGTACGGGTCTCTGAGTGTGTGGTTGTGTGTGTGTGTGGTTGTGTGTGTGTGTGTGTGTGTGTGTGTGTGTGTGTGTGTGTGTGTGTGTGTGTGTGTGTGTGTGTGTGTTCTATTTTTAGACACATCTCAAACAGAATGCATCTTGGGAAAAGGTATGAGTTCAGCCAAGCGAACAAGATTCTTAGAGTCAGTTCTCTCTCTTTCCTTTTTTTCTCCATTCCCTCTACTTTACTAGCATCTATCCTTTCATTTCTTATTTTGACTTCTCATTCACCTTCTCTTCCCGTCCTCTTCTTATTCCTTGTTCAATACCTGTAAAAGTTCTCATACTTTCTAACTACATTCATCTACTGTAAAATAAAAACAAATCTAGGACTATTATTAAGAGCTTTGGACTAATGACATCAAAACAAATAATCAAAGAAACACCGTTACTAGGTATATGTGTCTATTTTTAACTGCTAGCAAAGACTTTGCAATTAATGTGAAAATGACTTGAAAAGCTAGTATTTATTCTCTCTTTAGTATTCTGTGGTTGTTCTCCATCTTCCACTGCAACCCCTCCTCCCCTCTGTTCTTTCTCTCTCGGCCAGAAAAGTGCTTGGTATTCTAGGGATTGTCTGTTCTTCTTTCCTCTCCAGTCTACCCTCCTTCTCTCCTCTTTTTCTCAGTCCTCTTCTCTTCTCCCTACACTCTATTCACCTGTCTTCTCTTACTTCTTGGTGAGCTTTCTTTGTTTCTCATTGCTTCTTCCTTCTTTTTCCTTCATTCCTCTTCCCATGTATTTACATCCTCTCTTCTCCTGTTCTCATTTCTCTCTAAAAATATTCAAGTTTTGTTCCCACTTTTTCTGTCAGTGACTAAGCATTGATCTGTGGTTGTTATTCTATGATGTAGGCAACACATCCATAGCCCATATAACTACATACATGCAATTAAATGCATCTGCTGAATCCAATCTTTAGCAACTGCAGCAGTGGGGCTTGTATTGCTTTTCATCTTGTCATTTGTCACCGTATTATTCTGTGTGTGTGTGTGTGTTCTATTTTTAGACACATCTCAAACAGAATGCATCTTGGGAAAAGGTATGAGTTCAGCCAAGCGAACAAGATTCTTAGAGTCAGTTCTCTCTCTTTCCTTTTTTTCTCAGTGCATTCCCTCTACTTTACTAGCATCTATCCTTTCATTTCTTATTTTGACTTCTCATTCACCTTCTCTTCCCGTCCTCTTCTTATTCCTTGTTCAATACCTGTAAAAGTTCTCATACTTTCTAACTACATTCATCTACTGTAAAATAAAAACAAATCTAGGACTATTATTAAGAGCTTTGGACTAATGACATCAAAACAAATAATCAAAGAAACACCGTTGCTACAACTAGGTATATGTGTCTATTTTTAACTGCTAGCAAAGACTTTGCAATTAATGTGAAAATGACTTGAAAAGCTAGTATTTATTCTCTCTTTAGTATTCTGTGGTTGTTCTCCATCTTCCACTGCAACCCCTCCTCCCCTCTGTTCTTTCTCTCTCGGCCAGAAAAGTGCTTGGTATTCTAGGGATTGTCTGTTCTTCTTTCCTCTCCAGTCTACCCTCCTTCTCTCCTCTTTTTCTCAGTCCTCTTCTCTTCTCCCTACACTCTATTCACCTGTCTTCTCTTACTTCTTGGTGAGCTTTCTTTGTTTCTCATTGCTTCTTCCTTCTTTTTCCTTCATTCCTCTTCCCATGTATTTACATCCTCTCTTCTCCTGTTCTCATTTCTCTCTAAAAATATTCAAGTTTTGTTCCCACTTTTTCTGTCAGTGACTAAGCATTGATCTGTGGTTGTTATTCTATGATGTAGGCAACACATCCATAGCCCATATAACTACATACATGCAATTAAATGCATCTGCTGAATCCAATCTTTAGCAACTGCAGCAGTGGGGCTTGTATTGCTTTTCATCTTGTCATTTGTCACCGTATTATTCTGTGTGTGTGTGTGTGTGTGTGTGTGTGTGTGTGTGTGTGTGTGTGTGTGTGTGTGTGTGTGTGTGTGTGTGTGTGTGTGTGTGTGTAATCAAGGCAAAATGTGGCGAAACCTGTCACAGGAACTAACACAGAGGTGGTTTTGAGTAGTGTCTTGCTGTGGACCGACTTTGTCACCCTGTTAAGATACAGTCATTAAATTTTACAGATGTGTAATTGAGATCAAAATGAAGGTATAGTTCAAAGATGGGTTTGGTCCAATCATTAACTAGTGAGTAATCATGTAATAATTTAGTAATGGGGAAGTGATTGTCATTATAAAGGTGAGAAAGAGAGTCGGGAGCATCTCACACAAAAAAAAGCATGTGGAGAGGGAGAAGGCCATACTTTGTATTGGATCAAGTAAGGCAATGTTTTTAAGTCCATCTTTGAGCAAGTGCCTTACCGGCTGGATGTTGTCTGTCCTGCCCCAAGGTAGGGAAAGAAAAGAATGCAGGAGAGTCACTCTGCAGACGATTAAACTGGGTATATCCAATATTAAAGGGTCCTAAAGGTTGCTGTCCAGTAGTACCCCTTAGGAGTTGGTCATGCTAAGCCCCCAGCTCTAAAATTGAGGGGATGGATATAGGAATAAAGATTTAGGTACTTAAAACAGATATAAAAACTTGGGTTCAATGGCTGTTGTTATTATATTGATCATACCATTGAGCGAGAGACGTAGTGATCTCCACTGTTTGAGGGAGAGCTTGACCTTCTGCATTAGCCTGTGTATATTCCTGTGGATGAGAATTAAGGGCTTCCTGGTGACCAAGAAATGTAAACTGATCTGTGACCACATTTAACTGGAGGGTGCCTCAGGGCAGCCTTATTGACAGGGAGCAATTCAATTGTAGAAAGATTTGGCTTGTGGCCCAATATAAACCCAAAGTGCTCTAGGGTTGAAAGCATATGGGGGATAGAGGATGCAGCCTTTGTCAGAAAAAGAAAGAGATCATCTACATATAGTGCCACCATCTGTTGTTGGCATGGCCAAAGTCTCAAGGGCTATTGCAACCAGGAGAGGGGAGAGGGGGCAGCCCTGTCTAGTGCCTCTGTACTGACAAAAGTAGGGTAAAGAGGTGTTGTTGGTATGCATGGGAATAGAGGGTATTTACCCATTGACTAAAATTGTGAACAAATCTGAAATGTTCGATTGTGAAAGTTAAGTAAATTCAGTCAATGCAGTCAAAATCTTTTTCTGTGTAGAGTGAGATCACAATTTGGATGAAAAACAAAAAGCCAGCTAATATTAAAAAAAATACCTATCCTTGATAAACCCAGTTTGATCAGAAGAAATCAGGAGGGTAAGAGAGACTTTGAGATATTCAGCTAATATTGTAGCTAGTAAATTATAATCTGAATTTAGGCGGGAGATTGGGTGATAAGAGAGCTGAGGGGATCCTTATCCATCCTCAGCAACAATGTTATCACAATTTGGTGTGGGTATAGGGGTTTTATTTTTTAATGACTCCCGTAATACAGATGACAAAAGTGGGATGAGGATGACAGCAAAAATCTTTTAAAAGTTTGAGAGAGAAAATTGATCCAAAGATCTCTTAGGGGGTTGTGTCCCTTTCCAGCTCCTCCCAAACATCCCAGTCAAGACTGGGAATTTGTAGTTCATTGAAACAAAAAAAGTCAAACAGGCCTAATTTTGGATCCTGTGAAGAAGTAGAGGAATATAAAGAGGAAGGGACGTCCTTAAAGCAATTGTCAACCTCTGTCTATTTATCATTATCCTCCCCAGATGGAGCTGTAATTGATAAGATTATTAAAGATACCCATCTGAAATGATCTGGTGGGAAAGGAGTTGCTGATTTTGTCACCTTGTACGAATATTTCAAATCTAGTTCATGAAAGCATTTGTCAGCTTGATCGATGGGGAGTTCTTGAACTCAGTTTGAAGGAGTAAATGTCCTTTACAGCTAAATGCCATACCAAACACAATATGCCTGATCTCGACTAATCTTTGAGGTAAGCAGGGTCGGGTCTGGTAAGTGCTTAGATGGGAGACCACCTGGGAATAGTGCTATATGCTTGGGCAGCTGTGGCTGTGGAATGTCGGTTCCTCCAGTCCGATTGTCAAAGTTTTCTTGGGAAAGGTACTGTAACCCAAATCGCACTCAATGTATCATTGGTGCTGTGAGTGTGTGTGCATGTGTAGAAAGGTGCTGTGTGAAAGTCCGTGTGAGTCTGGTATGTAGTGCAAAGCGGTTTGAGTTATCGATAAAGCTAGAAAAGTACTATACAAGTGCAGTCCATCTACCATTTATAAAGGTCTTGTGATGGACTGTTTGCATAACATTCTTCAAAGCAAGCTAATGTTGCAGTTCTTTTGTTTTAGTAATTCTTTATGGCGGGCTGACTCAAAGACATTAAGTCCACAGAAATATGCTTTAATATGCTTCCCAGATTGAGCCCCATGATAATTCTGGTGTGGTTTTTACCTCTAAAAATTTAGTAATTTTGGTTAAAGTCACAAATTCCATTTCTGACAGCAAAAGTGGGTTCAGCTGCAATTGATAGCTATTCATTTTTTTCTGAACAAACAGTAGCACAAGCAAGGCTGGCATGTCATCGGATATGACAATACTTTTGTAAGAATAGCTTTGCAACTTGCTGAGAAGTTTCTCGACACGAAAAAATAGTCGATCCACGAGTATGTCTGATGAACATTTAAGAAAAAGATTGGTGCTCTCTGTCCATTGCTGCATCTAATTTTCTGCTCCATCTGTTCTAAGCACCATAAAATTGAACTACAGACCCTCATACAAATGAGCAAAACATACACACACTATCAGTAAGGTGGACTCACTGCCACACACAGAATAACTTTATGTGGCAGTAGCCAACGAGCAAGGGGTAAACCTAAAAGGAATATCTGATCTCCGAGTGAAGTGTTAACAGCAGTGCCCTGTTTCCTTTGGTTTGAGGGTTGATGAATTGGGGAGAGCTGGAACTGTCCTCTTAATGAGCTTTACCTGAGACTGCTGCAGATTTGTATTACTCAGCATTCTTTTCTTTCCTTACCTTGGGCCAGGATAGACAACAACCAGCTGGTAAGGCACTTGCTCAGCATTCGTTATTGTCCATGGGTTCAAGACTTCAGGTAGTTATTGACTGCAAAGTACTTTTATCCAAGTATTAAACAAACTCCATATATTTATAATCATGTTAGTATGTCCATTACTTTTGAACCTCTGTAGGGACTATGGGACTATGAATAAAACTATGAATATGAATATGAATAATAATATGAATATGAATGAATATGAACTATGAATAAAACTATGAATAAAAATGTCAGTTTCTAAACGGTTAGTGAGACATTTTTATCAAAGACTTTGAATTAAAGCTGAAAGTCTACACTTCAATCACCTCTTGATGGCTTTCAGATTCATTGTGGTGTGTAAATAGGCAAAATTACGAAATTGGTGTCATTGTCCAAATACTTATGGACTTAACTGCAGTTATTCACTGAAAACATTTTATAAGCCACAACCAGAATTTGATGATATAAATCATCTGCCTCAATCCCTTGGGGGGCACTGATGGTTTGAAAATTTAAGGTATGAGAAAGAGCCAGAGTTAGAAACTCAAGACAGTGAAAGTTAGTCAAACTGAAAGCATGACTGAGAATAATGATTGTCACACAGAATTTATAGGCTCTGCTTATCATCAGAAGGTGAAACATAGAGGATAATAAGGGGACACAAAGACATGAAAATGCAACAGCATTCTTTTATCTCTGATCCCCAAATTCATATAAGAGAATTACAGTGCAATTACATGCATTGAATTGTAAGGTGTGGGACATAAAAGAAAAGAAAATCTAAACTTGGGGGTCACTTTATCAGATGAATCCCATACTTTATAAATCTCTAAATGTTAAAATTTCCGTTTTAGCTTAATCAGTGTAGGATTAACTTCCGAGTTCGGCAATGGGTTGAACAGATGCACGATGTGTCAGTGATGCACAAACAGTAGGTACCAGCGTCTACCGATAAAGCCTGCACGTAACGCATTTAGAGG